>CP136062.1:40191585-40715192 GCA_032622095.1 Siphonodentalium dalli
CCACGACATACATATATAGGTATCACCACCACACACATATAGGTATCCTCACCACACACATATATAGGTATCCTCACCACACACATATATAGGTATCCCCGTCACATACATCTATAGGTATCACCACCACATACATCTATAGGTATCACCACCACACACATCTATAGGTATCCCCACCACACACATCTATAGGTATCCTCACCACATACATATATAGGTATCCCCGCCACACACATATATAGGTATCCTCACCTCACACATCTATAGGTATCCCCACCACACACATATATAGGTATCGCCACCACACACATATATAGGTATCCCCACCACACACATCTATAGGTATCCCCACCACACACATATATAGGTATCCCCACCACACACATATATAGGTATCCCCACCACACACATCTATAGGTATCCCCACCAAACACATATATAGGTATCCCCACCACAACATATATAGGTATCCCCACCACATACATATATAGGTATCACCACCACATATATATATAGGTATCCTCACCACACACATCTATAGGTATCCCACCACACACATATATAGGTATCCCCACCACACACATCTATAGGTATCCCCACCACACACATCTATAGGTATCCCCACTACATACATATATATGTATCCCCACCACATACATATATAGGTATCCCCGCCACATACATATATAGGTATCCCCACCACATACATATATAGGTATCCCCACCACACACATATATAGGTATCCCCACCACACACTTATATAGGTATCCCCACCGCACACATATATATAGGTATCCCCGCCACACACATATATAGGTATCCCCACCACCTACATATATAGGTCTCCCCACCACATACATATATAGGTATCCCCACCACACACATATATAGGTATCCCCACCACACACATATATTGGTATCACCACCACATACATATATAGGTATCCCCGCCACACACATATATAGGTATCCCCGCCACATAAATATATAGGTATCCCCACCACACACATCTATAGGTATTCCCACCATATACATATATAGGTATCACCACCACACACATATATAGGTATCCCCACCACACACATATATAGGTATCCCCGCCACATACATATATAGGTATCACCACCACATACATATATAGGTATCCCCAACACATACATAAATAGATATCCCCACCATATACTTATATAGGTATCCCCACCACATACATATATAGGTATCCCCACCACATACATCTATAGGTATCCCCACCACAAACATATATATGTATCCCCACCACATACATATATAGGTATCCCCACCACATACATATACAGCTATCCCCACCTCATACATCTATAGGTATCACCGCCACATACATCTATAGGTATTCCCACCACATACGTATATAGGTATCCCCGCCACACACATATATAGGTATCACCGCCACATACATCTATAGGTATCACCACCACACACATATATAGGTATCCCCGCCACATACATATGTAGGTATCCCCACCACATACATATATAGGTATCACCACCACACACATATATAGGTATCCCCACCATATACATATGTAGGTATCCCCACCACATACATATATAGGTATCACCACCACACACATATATAGGTATCCCCACCATATACATATATAGGTATCCCCATCACATACATTTATAGGTATCCCCACCACACACATATACAGGTATCCGCACCACATACATATATAGGTATACCCACCACATACATCTATAGGAATCCCCACCACACACATATATAGGTATCGCCACCACACACATATATAGGTATCCCCACCGCACACATCTATAGGTATCCCCACCACACACATCTATATGTATCACCACCACATACATATATAGGTATCACCACCACACACATATATAGGTATCCCCACGACATACATATATAGGTATCCCCACCACACACATATAGGTATCCTCATCACACACATAAATAGGTATCCTCACCACACACATATATAGGTATCCCCGTCACATACATCTATAGGTATCACCACCACATACATCTATAAATATCACCACCACATACATCTATAGGTATCCCCACCACATACATCTATAGGTATCCCCGCCACACACATCTATAGGTATCCTCACCACACACATATATAGGCATCCCCACCACATACATCTATATGTATCCCCACCACACACATATATAGGTATCCCCACCACACACATATATAGGTATCCCCACCACATACATCTATAGGTATCCCCACCACACACATATAGGTATACCCGCCACACACATCTATAGGTATCACCACCACATACATATATAGGTATCACCACCACAACTTCTATAGGTATCCCCACCACATACATATATAGGTTTCCCCACCACATACATCTATAGATATCCCCACCACACACATCTATAGGTATCCTCACCACACACATATATAGATATCCCCACCACATACATCTATAGGTATCACCACCACACACATCTATAGGTATTACCACCACATACATCTATAGGTAACACCACCACATACATATATAAGTATACATACCACATACATATATAGGTAGCCCCACCACATACATCTATAGGTATCCCCGCCACACACATCTGTAGGTATCCTCACCACACACATATATAGGTTTCCCCACCACATACATATATAGGTATCCCCACCACACACATATATAGGTATCACCACCACAAACGTCTATATGTATCCCTACCACATACATCTATGGGTAACCCCACCACATACATATATAGGTATCCCCACCACAAACATCTATAGGTATCCCCACCACACACATATATAGGTATCAACACCACACACATATATAGGTATCACCACCACATACATCTATATGTATTCCCACCTCATACATATATAGGGATCTCCGCCACATACATATATAGGTATCCCCACCACATACATATATAGGTATCCCCACCACACACATATATAGGTATCCCCACCACACACATATATAGGTATCCCCACCACACATATATATATAGGTATCCCCGCCACACACATATATAGGTATCCCCACCACATACATATATAGGTCTCCCCACCACATACATCTATAGGTATCCCCACCACACACATCTATAGGTATCCTCACCACATACATATATAGGTATCCCCACCACACACATCTATAGGTATCCCCACCATACACATCTATAGGGATCCCCACCACACATATATATATAGGTATCCCCACCATACACATCTATATGTATCACCGCCACACACATATATAGGTAACCCCACCACATACATCTATTGGTATCCCCACCATACACATCTATAGGTATCCCCACCATACACATCTATATGTATCACCGCCACACTCATATATAGGTATCCGCACCACATACATCTATAGGTATCACCACCACATACATATATAGGTAACCCCACCACATACATCTATAGGTATCCCCACCACACACATCTATATGTATCACCACCACATACATATATAGGTATCACCACCACACACATATATAGGTATCCCCACGACATACATATATAGGTATCCCCACCACACACATATAGGTATCCTCACCACACACATATTTAGGTATCCTCACCAAACACATATATAGGTATCCCCGTCACATACATCTATAGGTATCACCACCACATACATCTATAGGTATCACCACCACACACATCTATAGGTATCCCCACCACACACAGCTATAGGTATCCTCACCACATACATATATAGGTATCCCCGCCACACACATATATAGGTATCCTCACCTCACACATCTATAGGTATCCCCACCACACACATATATAGGTATCGCCACCACACACATATATAGGTATCCCCACCACACACATCTATAGGTATCCCCACCACACACATATATAGGTATCCCCACCACACACATATATAGGTATCCCCACCACACACATCTATAGGTATCCCCACCAAACACATATATAGGTATCCCCACCACATACATATATAGGTATCCCCACCACATACATATATAGGTATCACCACCACATACATATATAGGTATCCTCACCACACACATCTATAGGTATCCCACCACACACATATATAGGTATCCCCACCACACACATCTATAGGAATCCCCACCACACACATCTATAGGTATCCCCACTACATACATATATATGTATCCCCACCACATACATATATAGGTATCCCCGCCACATACATATATAGGTATCCCCACCACATACATATATAGGTATCCCCACCACACACATATATAGGTATCCCCACCACACACATATTTAGGTATCCCCACCACACACATATATATAGGTATCCCCGCCACACACATATAGAGGTATCCCCACCACCTACATATATAGGTCTCCCCACCACATACATATATAGTTATCCCCACCACACACATCTATAGGTATCCCCACCACACACATATATTGGTATCACCACCACATACATATATAGGTATCCCCGCCACACACATATATAGGTATCCCCGCCACATAAATATATAGGTATCCCCACCACACACATCTATTGGTATTCCCACCATATACATATATAGGTATCACCACCACACACATATATAGGTATCCCCACCACACACATATATAGGTATCCCCGCCACATACATATATAGGTATCACCAACACACACATATATAGGTCTCCCAACCACATACATCTATAGGTATCCCCACCACACACATCTATATGTATCGCCACCACACACAGATCTATAGGTATCCCCACCACACACATATATAGGTATTCCCACAATACACATCTATAGTTATCCCCGCCACACACATATATAGGTATCCCCACCACATACATATATAGGTATCCCCACCACACACATATATAGGTATCCCCACCACATACATATATAGGTATCACCACCACGCACATATAGGTATCCCCGCCACATACATATAGGTATCCCCACCACACACATATAGGTATCCCCACCACACACATATATAGGTATCACCACCACATACATATATAGGTATCCCCGCCACACACATATATAGGTATCCTCACCTCACACATCTATAGGTATCCCCACCACACACATATATAGGTATCGCCACCACACACATATATAGGTATCCCCACCACACACATCTATAGGTATCCCCACCACACACATATATAGGTATCCCCACCACACACATATATAGGTATCCCCACCACACACATCTATAGGTATCCCCACCAAACACATATATAGGTATCCCCACCACATACATATATAGCTATCCCCACCACATACATCTATAGGTATCACCGTCACATACATATATAGGTATCCCCACCACATACATATATAGGTATCCCCGCAACACACACATCACCACCACACACATATATAGGTATCCCCACCATATACATATATAGGTATCCCCACCACATATATATATAGGTATCACCACCACACACATATATAGGTATCCCCACCATATACATATATAGGTATCCCCATCACATACATGTATAGGTATCCCCACCACACACATATATAGGTATCCCCACAACATACATATACAGGTATCCCCACCACATACATATATAGGTATCCCCACCACATACATCTATAAGTGGCCCCACCACACACATATATAGGTATCCCCACCACATACATCTATAGGTATCCTCACCACGCACATATATAGGTATCCCCACCACATACATATATAGGTATCCCCACCACATACATATATAGGTATCCCCACCACATACATATATAGGTATCCCCACCACACACATATATAGGTATCCCCACCACATACGTATATAGGTATCACCACCACACACATATAGGTATTCCCGCCACATACATATAGGTATCCCCACCACACACATATAGGTATCCCCACCACACACATCTATAGGTATCACCACCACATACATATATAGGTATCCCCAACACATACATATATAGGTATCCCCACCACATACATATATAGGTATCCCCACCACATACATCTATAGGTATCACAACCACAAACATATATAGGTATCCACACCACATACATATATAGGTATCCCCACCACATACATATATAGCTATCCCCACCACATACATATATAGGTATCACCGCCATATACATCTATAGGTATCCCCACCACATACATATATAGGTATCTCCGCCACACACATATATAGGTATTCCCACCACACACATATATAGGTATCACCACCACACACATATATAGGTATCCCCGCCACATACATATGTAGGTATCGCCACCACATACATATATAGGTATCACCACCACACACATATATAGGTATCCCCACCACATACATATATAGGTATCCCATCACATACATATATAGGTATCCCCACCACATACATATATAGGTATCCCCACCACATACATATATAGGTATCCCCATCACATACATCTATATGTATCCCACCACACACATATATAGGTATCCCCACCACATACATCTATAGGTATCCCCACCACGCACATATATAGGTATCCCCACCACATACATATGTAGGTATCCCCACCACATACATCTATAGGCATCCCCACCACATACATATATAGGTATCCCCACCACATACATATATAGGTATCCCCACCACATACATATATAGGTATCCCCACCACATACATATATGTATCCCCACCACTTACATCTATAGGTATCCCCACCACATACATATATAGGTATCCCCAACACATACATCTATAGGTATCCCCACCACACACTTCTATAGGTATCCCCACCATACACATCTATAGGGATCCCCACCACACATATATATATAGGTATCCCCACCATACACATCTATATGTATCACCGCCACACACATATATAGGTAACCCCACCACATACATCTATTGGTATCCCCACCATACACATCTATAGGTATCCCCACCATACAAATCTATATGTATCACCGCCACACTCATATATAGGTATCCGCACCACATACATCTATAGGTATCACCACCACATACATATATAGGTAACCCCACCATATACATCTATAGGTATCCCCACCACACACATATATATGTATCACCATCACATACATATATAGGTATCACCACCACACACATATATAGGCATCCCCACGACATACATATATAGGTATCCCCACCACACACATATAGGTATCCTCACCACACACATATATAGGTATCCTCACCACACACATATATAGGTATCCCCGTCACATACATCTATAGGTATCACCACCACATACATCTATAGGTATCACCACCACACACATCTATAGGTATCCCCACCACACACATCTATAGGTATCCTCACCACATACATATATAGGTATCCCCGCCACACACATATATAGGTATCCTCACCTCACACATCTATAGGTATCCCCACCACACACATATATAGGTATCGCCACCACACACATATATAGGTATCCCCACCACACACATCTATAGGTATTCCCACCACACACATATATAGGTATCCCCACCACACACATATATAGGTATCTCCACCACACACATCTATAGGTATCCCCACCAAACACATATATAGGTATCCCCACCACATACATATATAGGTATCCCCACCACATACATATATAGGTATCACCACCACATACATATATAGGTATCCTCACCACACACATCTATAGGTATCCCACCACACACATATATAGGTATCCCCACCACACACATCTATAGGTATCCCCACCACACACATCTATAGGTATCCCCACTACATACATATATATGTATCCCCACCACATACATATATAGGTATCCCCGCCACATACATATATAGGTATCCCCACCACATACATATATAGGTATCCCCACCACACACATATATAGGTATCCCCACCACACACATATATAGGTATCCCCACCACACACATATATATAGGTATCCCCGCCACACACATATATAGGTATCCCCAACACATACATATATAGGTATCCCCGCCACACACATATATAGGTATCCCCAACACATACATATATAGGTATCCCCACCACAAACATATATAGGTATCCACACCACATACATCTATAGGTATCACAACCACAAACATATATAGGTATCCACACCACATACATATATAGGTATCCCCACCACATACATATATAGCTATCCCCACCACATACATATATAGGTATCACCGGCACATACATCTATAGGTATCTCCACCACATACATATATAGGTATCTCCGCCACACACATATATAGGTATTCCCACCACGCACATATATAGGTATCACCACCACACACATATATAGGTATCCCCGCCACATACATATATAGGTATCCCCACCACACACATCTATAGGTATTCCCACCATATACATATATAGGTATCACCACCACACACATATATAGGTATCCCCACCACACACATATATAGGTATCCCCGCCACATACATATATAGGTATCACCAACACACACATATATAGGTCTCCCAACCACATACATCTATAGGTATCCCCACCACACACATCTATATGTATCGCCACCACACACAGATCTATAGGTATCCCCACCACACACATATATAGGTATTCCCACAATACACATCTATAGTTATCCCCGCCACACACATATATAGGTATCCCCACCACATACATATATAGGTATCCCCACCACACACATATATAGGTATCCCCACCACATACATATATAGGTATCACCACCACGCACATATAGGTATCCCCGCCACATACATATAGGTATCCCCACCACACACATATAGGTATCCCCACCACACACATATATAGGTATCACCACCACATACATATATAGGTATCCCCGCCACACACATATATAGGTATCCTCACCTCACACATCTATAGGTATCCCCACCACACACATATATAGGTATCGCCACCACACACATATATAGGTATCCCCACCACACACATCTATAGGTATCCCCACCACACACATATATAGGTATCCCCACCACACACATATATAGGTATCCCCACCACACACATCTATAGGTATCCCCACCAAACACATATATAGGTATCCCCACCACATACATATATAGCTATCCCCACCACATACATCTATAGGTATCACCGTCACATACATATATAGGTATCCCCACCACATACATATATAGGTATCCCCGCAACACACACATCACCACCACACACATATATAGGTATCCCCGCCACATACATATGTAGGTATCCCCACCACATACATATATAGGTATCACCACCACACACATATATAGGTATCCCCACCATATACATATATAGGTATCCCCATCACATACATGTATAGGTATCCCCACCACACACATATATAGGTATCCCCACAACATACATATACAGGTATCCCCACCACATACATATATAGGTATCCCCACCACATACATCTATAAGTGGCCCCACCACACACATATATAGGTATCCCCACCACATACATCTATAGGTATCCTCACCACGCACATATATAGGTATCCCCACCACATACATATATAGGTATCCCCACCACATACATATATAGGTATCCCCACCACATACATATATAGGTATCCCCACCACACACATATATAGGTATCCCCACAACATACGTATATAGGTATCACCACCACACACATATAGGTATTCCCGCCACATACATATAGGTATCCCCACCACACACATATAGGTATCCCCACCACACACATCTATAGGTATCACCACCACATACATATATAGGTATCCCCAACACATACATATATAGGTATCCCCACCACATACATATATAGGTATCCCCACCACATACATCTATAGGTATCACAACCACAAACATATATAGGTATCCACACCACATACATATATAGGTATCCCCACCACATACATATATAGCTATCCCCACCACATACATATATAGGTATCACCGCCATATACATCTATAGGTATCCCCACCACATACATATATAGGTATCTCCGCCACACACATATATAGGTATTCCCACCACACACATATATAGGTATCACCACCACACACATATATAGGTATCCCCGCCACATACATATGTAGGTATCGCCACCACATACATATATAGGTATCACCACCACACACATATATAGGTATCCCCACCACATACATATATAGGTATCCCATCACATACATATATAGGTATCCCCACCACATACATATATAGGTATCCCCACCACATACATATATAGGTATCCCCATCACATACATCTATATGTATCCCACCACACACATATATAGGTATCCCCACCACATACATCTATAGGTATCCCCACCACGCACATATATAGGTATCCCCACCACATACATATGTAGGTATCCCCACCACATACATCTATAGGCATCCCCACCACATACATATATAGGTATCCCCACCACATACATATATAGGTATCCCCACCACATACATATATAGGTATCCCCACCACATACATATATGTATCCCCACCACTTACATCTATAGGTATCCCCACCACATACATATATAGGTATCCCCAACACATACATCTATAGGTATCCCCACCACACACTTCTATAGGTATCCCCACCATACACATCTATAGGGATCCCCACCACACATATATATATAGGTATCCCCACCATACACATCTATATGTATCACCGCCACACACATATATAGGTAACCCCACCACATACATCTATTGGTATCCCCACCATACACATCTATAGGTATCCCCACCATACACATCTATATGTATCACCGCCACACTCATATATAGGTATCCGCACCACATACATCTATAGGTATCACCACCACATACATATATAGGTAACCCCGCCACATACATCTATAGGTATCCCCACCACACACATCTATATGTATCACCACCACATACATATATAGGTATCACCACCACACAAATATATAGGTATCCCCACGACATACATATATAGGTATCACCACCACACACATATAGGTATCCTCACCACACACATATATAGGTATCCTCACCACACACATATATAGGTATCCCCGTCACATACATCTATAGGTATCACCACCACATACATCTATAGGTATCACCACCACACACATCTATAGGTATCCCCACCACACACATCTATAGGTATCCTCACCACATACATATATAGGTATCCCCGCCACACACATATATAGGTATCCTCACCTCACACATCTATAGGTATCCCCACCACACACATATATAGGTATCGCCACCACACACATATATAGGTATCCCCACCACACACATCTATAGGTATCCCCACCACACACATATATAGGTATCCCCACCACACACATATATAGGTATCCCCACCACACACATCTATAGGTATCCCCACCAAACACATATATAGGTATCCCCACCACAACATATATAGGTATCCCCACCACATACATATATAGGTATCACCACCACATATATATATAGGTATCCTCACCACACACATCTATAGGTATCCCACCACACACATATATAGGTATCCCCACCACACACATCTATAGGTATCCCCACCACACACATCTATAGGTATCCCCACTACATACATATATATGTATCCCCACCACATACATATATAGGTATCCCCGCCACATACATATATAGGTATCCCCACCACATACATATATAGGTATCCCCACCACACACATATATAGGTATCCCCACCACACACTTATATAGGTATCCCCACCGCACACATATATATAGGTATCCCCGCCACACACATATATAGGTATCCCCACCACCTACATATATAGGTCTCCCCACCACATACATATATAGGTATCCCCACCACACACATCTATAGGTATCCCCACCACACACATATATTGGTATCACCACCACATACATATATAGGTATCCCCGCCACACACATATATAGGTATCCCCGCCACATAAATATATAGGTATCCCCACCACACACATCTATAGGTATTCCCACCATATACATATATAAGTATCACCACCACACACATATATAGGTATCCCCACCACACACATATATAGGTATCCCCGCCACATACATATATAGGTATCACCACCACATACATATATAGGTATCCCCAACACATACATAAATAGATATCCCCACCATATACTTATATAGGTATCCCCACCACATACATATATAGGTATCCCCACCACATACATCTATAGGTATCCCCACCACAAACATATATATGTATCCCCACCACATACATATATAGGTATCCCCACCACATACATATACAGCTATCCCCACCTCATACATCTATAGGTATCACCGCCACATACATCTATAGGTATTCCCACCACATACGTATATAGGTATCCCCGCCACACACATATATAGGTATCACCGCCACATACATCTATAGGTATCACCACCACACACATATATAGGTATCTCCGCCACATACATATGTAGGTATCCCCACCACATACATATATAGGTATCACCACCACACACATATATAGATATCCCCACCACATACATCTATAGGTATCACCACCACACACATCTATAGGTATTACCACCACATACATCTATAGGTAACACCACCACATACATATATAAGTATACATACCACATACATATATAGGTATCCCCACCACATACATCTATAGGTATCCCCGCCACACACATCTGTAGGTATCCTCACCACACACATATATAGGTTTCCCCACCACATACATATATAGGTATCCCCACCACACACATATATAGGTATCACCACCACAAACGTCTATATGTATCCCTACCACATACATCTATAGGTAACCCCACCACATACATATATAGGTATCCCCACCACAAACATCTATAGGTATCCCCACCACACACATATATAGGTATCAACACCACACACATATATAGGTATCACCACCACATACATCTATATGTATTCCCACCTCATACATATATAGGGATCTCCGCCACATACATATATAGGTATCCCCACCACATACATATATAGGTATCCCCACCACACACATATATAGGTATCCCCACCACACACATATATAGGTATCCCCACCACACATATATATATAGGTATCCCCGCCACACACATATATAGGTATCCCCACCACATACATATATAGGTCTCCCCACCACATACATCTATAGGTATCCCCACCACACACATATATAGGTATCCTCACCACATACATATATAGGTATCCCCACCACACACATCTATAGGTATCCCCACCATACACATCTATAGGGATCCCCACCACACATATATATATAGGTATCCCCACCATACACATCTATATGTATCACCGCCACACACATATATAGGTAACCCCACCACATACATCTATTGGTATCCCCACCATACACATCTATAGGTATCCCCACCATACACATCTATATGTATCACCGCCACACTCATATATAGGTATCCGCACCACATACATCTATAGGTATCACCACCACATACATATATAGGTAACCCCACCACATACATCTATAGGTATCCCCACCACACACATCTATATGTATCACCACCACATACATATATAGGTATCACCACCACACACATATATAGGTATCCCCACGACATACATATATAGGTATCCCCACCACACACATATAGGTATCCTCACCACACACATATTTAGGTATCCTCACCACACACATATATAGGTATCCCCGTCACATACATCTATAGGTATCACCACCACATACATCTATAGGTATCACCACCACACACATCTATAAGTATCCCCACCACACACAGCTATAGGTATCCTCACCACATACATATATAGGTATCCCCGCCACACACATATATAGGTATCCTCACCTCACACATCTATAGGTATCCCCACCACACACATATATAGGTATCGCCACCACACACATATATAGGTATCCCCACCACACACATCTATAGGTATCCCCACCACACACATATATAGGTATCCCCACCACACACATATATAGGTATCCCCACCACACACATCTATAGGTATCCCCACCAAACACATATATAGGTATCCCCACCACATACATATATAGGTATCCCCACCACATACATATATAGGTATCACCACCACATACATATATAGGTATCCTCACCACACACATCTATAGGTATCCCACCACACACATATATAGGTATCCCCACCACACACATCTATAGGTATCCCCACCACACACATCTATAGGTATCCCCACTACATACATATATATGTATCCCCACCACATACATATATAGGTATCCCCGCCACATACATATATAGGTATCCCCACCACATACATATATAGGTATCCCCACCACACACATATATAGGTATCCCCACCACACACATATTTAGGTATCCCCACCACACACATATATATAGGTATCCCCGCCACACACATATATAGGTATCCCCACCACCTACATATATAGGTCTCCCCACCACATACATATATAGTTATCCCCACCACACACATCTATAGGTATCCCCACCACACACATATATTGGTATCACCACCACATACATATATAGGTATCCCCGCCACACACATATATAGGTATCCCCGCCACATAAATATATAGGTATCCCCACCACACACATCTATAGGTATTCCCACCATATACATATATAGGTATCACCACCACACACATATATAGGTATCCCCACCACACACATATATAGGTATCCCCGCCACATACATATATAGGTATCACCAACACACACATATATAGGTCTCCCAACCACATACATCTATAGGTATCCCCACCACACACATCTATATGTATCGCCACCACACACAGATCTATAGGTATCCCCACCACACACATATATAGGTATTCCCACAATACACATCTATAGTTATCCCCGCCACACACATATATAGGTATCCCCACCACATACATATATAGGTATCCCCACCACACACATATATAGGTATCCCCACCACATACATATATAGGTATCACCACCACGCACATATAGGTATCCCCGCCACATACATATAGGTATCCCCACCACACACATATAGGTATTCCCACCACACACATATATAGGTATCACCACCACATACATATATAGGTATCCCCAACACATACATAAATAGGTATCCCCACCATATACTTATATAGGTATCCCCACCACATACATATATAGGTATCCCCACCACATACATCTATAGGTATCCCCACCACAAACATATATATGTATCCCCACCACATACATATATAGGTATCCCCACCACATACATATATAGCTATCCCCACCTCATACATCTATAGGTATCACCGCCACATACATCTATAGGTATTCCCACCACATACGTATATAGGTATCCCCGCCACACACATATATAGGTATCCCCACCACACACATATATAGGTATCACCACCACACACATATATAGGTATCCCCGCCACATACATATGTAGGTATCCCCACCACATACATATATAGGTATCACCACCACACACATATATAGGTATCCCCACCATATACATATATAGGTATCCCCATCACATACATTTATAGGTATCCCCACCACACACATATACAGGTATCCCCACCACATACATATATAGGTATACCCATCACATACATATATAGGTATCCCCACCACATACATCTATAAGTGTCCCCGCCATACACATATATAGGTATCCTCACCACACACATATATAGGTATACCCATCACACACATATATAGGTATCGCCACCACACACATATATAGGTATCCCCACCACACACATCTATAGGTATCCCCACCACACATCTATATGTATCACCACCACATACATATATAGGTATCACCACCACACACATATATAGGTATCCCCACGACATACATATATAGGTATCCCCACCACACACATATAGGTATCCTCATCACACCCATATATAGGTATCCTCACCACACACATATATAGGTATCCCCGTCACATACATCTATAGGTATCACCACCACATACATCTATAAATATCACCACCACATACATCTATAGGTATCCCCACCACATACATCTATAGGTATCCCCGCCACACACATCTATAGGTATCCCCACCACACACAGATCTATAGGTATCCCCACCACACACATATATAGGTATTCCCACAATACACATCTATAGTTATCCCCGCCACACACATATATAGGTATCACCACCCCATACATATATAGGTATCCCCACCACACACATATATAGGTATCCCCACCACATACATATATAGGTATCACCACCACACACATATATAGGTATCCCCACCACACACATATATAGGTATCCCCGCCACATACATATATAGGTATCACCACCACATACATATATAGGTATCCCCAACACATATATAAATAGATATCCCCACCATATACTTATATAGGTATCCCCACCACATACATATATAGGTATCCCCACCACATACATCTATAGGTATCCCCACCACAAACATATATATGTATCCCCACCACATACATATATAGGTATCCCCACCACATACATATACAGCTATCCCCACCTCATACATCTATAGGTATCACCGCCACATACATCTATAGGTATTCCCACCACATACGTATATAGGTATCCCCGCCACACACATATATAGGTATCACCGCCACATACATCTATAGGTATCACCACCACACACATATATAGGTATCCCCGCCACATACATATGTAGGTATCCCCACCACATACATATATAGGTATCACCACCACACACATATATAGATATCCCCACCACATACATCTATAGGTATCACCACCACACACATCTATAGGTATTACCACCACATACATCTATAGGTAACACCACCACATACATATATAAGTATACATACCACATACATATATAGGTATCCCCACCACATACATCTATAGGTATCCCCGCCACACACATCTGTAGGTATCCTCACCACACACATATATAGGTTTCCCCACCACATACATATATAGGTATCCCCACCACACACATATATAGGTATCACCACCACAAACGTCTATATGTATCCCTACCACATACATCTATAGGTAACCCCACCACATACATATATAGGTATCCCCACCACAAACATCAATAGGTATCCCCACCACACACATAGATAGGTATCAACACCACACACATATATAGGTATCACCACCACATACATCTATATGTATTCCCACCTCATACATATATAGGGATCTCCGCCACATACATATATAGGTATCCCCACCACATACATATATAGGTATCCCCACCACACACATATATAGGTATCCCCACCACACACATATATAGGTATCCCCACCACACATATATATATAGGTATCCCCGCCACACACATATATAGGTATCCCCACCACATACATATATAGGTCTCCCCACCACATACATCTATAGGTATCCCCACCACACACATCTATAGGTATCCTCACCACATACATATATAGGTATCCCCACCACACACATCTATAGGTATCCCCACCATACACATCTATAGGGATCCCCACCACACATATATATATAGGTATCCCCACCATACACATCTATATGTATCACCGCCACACACATATATAGGTAACCCCACCACATACATCTATTGGTATCCCCACCATACACATCTATAGGTATCCCCACCATACACATCTATATGTATCACCGCCACACTCATATATAGGTATCCGCACCACATACATCTATAGGTATCACCACCACATACATATATAGGTAACCCCACCACATACATCTATAGGTATCCCCACCACACACATCTATATGTATCACCACCACATACATATATAGGTATCACCACCACACACATATATAGGTATCCCCACGACATACATATATAGGTATCCCCACCACACACATATAGGTATCCTCACCACACACATATTTAGGTATCCTCACCACACACATATATAGGTATCCCCGTCACATACATCTATAGGTATCACCACCACATACATCTATAGGTATCACCACCACACACATCTATAGGTATCCCCACCACACACAGCTATAGGTATCCTCACCACATACATATATAGGTATCCCCGCCACACACATATATAGGTATCCTCACCTCACACATCTATAGGTATCCCCACCACACACATATATAGGTATCGCCACCACACACATATATAGGTATCCCCACCACACACATCTATAGGTATCCCCACCACACACATATATAGGTATCCCCACCACACACATATATAGGTATCCCCACCACACACATCTATAGGTATCCCCACCAAACACATATATAGGTATCCCCACCACATACATATATAGGTATCCCCACCACATACATATATAGGTATCACCACCACATACATATATAGGTATCCTCACCACACACATCTATAGGTATCCCACCACACACATATATAGGTATCCCCACCACACACATCTATAGGTATCCCCACCACACACATCTATAGGTATCCCCACAACATACATATATATGTATCCCCACCACATACATATATAGGTATCCCCGCCACATACATATATAGGTATCCCCACCACATACATATATAGGTATCCCCACCACACACATATATAGGTATCCCCACCACACACATATTTAGGTATCCCCACCACACACATATATATAGGTATCCCCGCCACACACATATATAGGTATCCCCACCACCTACATATATAGGTCTCCCCACCACATACATATATAGTTATCCCCACCACACACATCTATAGGTATCCCCACCACACACATATATTGGTATCACCACCACATACATATATAGGTATCCCCGCCACACACATATATAGGTATCCCCGCCACATAAATATATAGGTATCCCCACCACACACATCTATAGGTATTCCCACCATATACATATATAGGTATCACCACCACACACATATATAGGTATCCCCACCACACACATATATAGGTATCCCCGCCACATACATATATAGGTATCACCAACACACACATATATAGGTCTCCCAACCACATACATCTATAGGTATCCCCACCACACACATCTATATGTATCGCCACCACACACAGATCTATAGGTATCCCCACCACACACATATATAGGTATTCCCACAATACACATCAATAGTTATCCCCGCCACACACATATATAGGTATCCCCACCACATACATATATAGGTATCCCCACCACACACATATATAGGTATCCCCACCACATACATATATAGGTATCACCACCACGCACATATAGGTATCCCCGCCACATACATATAGGTATCCCCACCCCACACATATAGGTATCCCCACCACACACATATATAGGTATCACCACCACATACATATATAGGTATCCCCAACACATACATAAATAGGTATCCCCACCATATACTTATATAGGTATCCCCACCACATACATATATAGGTATCCCCACCACATACATCTATAGGTATCCCCACCACAAACATATATATGTATCCCCACCACATACATATATAGGTATCCCCACCACATACATATATAGCTATCCCCACCTCATACATCTATAGGTATCACCGCCACATACATCTATAGGTATTCCCACCACATACGTATATAGGTATCCCCGCCACACACATATATAGGTATCCCCACCACACACATATATAGGTATCACCACCACACACATATATAGGTATCCCCGCCACATACATATGTAGGTATCCCCACCACATACATATATAGGTATCACCACCACACACATATATAGGTATCCCCACCATATACATATATAGGTATCCCCATCACATACATTTATAGGTATCCCCACCACACACATATACAGGTATCCCCACCACATACATATATAGGTATACCCATCACATACATATATAGGTATCCCCACCACATACATCTATAAGTGTCCCCGCCATACACATATATAGGTATCCTCACCACACACATCTATAGGAATCCCCACCACACACATATATAGGTATCGCCACCACACACATATATAGGTATCCCCACCACACACATCTATAGGTATCCCCACCACACATCTATATGTATCACCACCACATACATATATAGGTATCACCACCACACACATATATAGGTATCCCCACGACATACATATATAGGTATCCCCACCACACACATATAGGTATCCTCATCACACCCATATATAGGTATCCTCACCACACACATATATAGGTATCCCCGTCACATACATCTATAGGTATCACCACCACATACATCTATAAATATCACCACCACATACATCTATAGGTATCCCCACCACATACATCTATAGGTATCCCCGCCACACACATCTATAGGTATCCTCACCACACACATATATAGGCATCCCCACCACATACATCTATATGTATCCCCACCACACACATATATAGGTATCCCCACCACACACATATATAGGTATCCCCACCACATACATCTATAGGTATCCCCACCACTCACATATAGGTATACCCGCCACACACATCTATAGGTATCACCACCACATACATATATAGGTATCACCACCACAAAATCTATAGGTATCCCCACCACATACATATATAGGTTTCCCCACCACATACATCTATAGATATCCCCACCACACACATCTATAGGTATCCTCACCACACACATATATAGATATCCCCACCACATACATCTATAGGTATCACCACCACACACATCTATAGGTATTACCACCACATACATCTATAGGTATCACCACCACATACATATATAGGTATACATAACACATACATATATAGGTATCCCCACCACATACATCTATAGGTATCCCCGCCACACACATCTGTAGGTATCCTCACCACACACATATATAGGTTTCCCCACCACATACATATATAGGTATCCCCACCACACACATATATAGGTATCACCACCACAAACGTCTATATGTATCCCTACCACATAAATCTATATGTAATCCCACCACATACATATATAGGTATCCCCACCACAAACATCTATAGGTATCCCCACCACACACATATATAGGTATCAACACCACACACATATATAGGTATCACCACCACATACATCTATATGTATTCCCACCTCATACATATATAGGGATCTCCGCCACATACATATATAGGTATCCCCACCACATACATATATAGGTATCCCCACCACACACATATATAGGTATCCCCACCACACACATATATAGGTATCCCCACCACACATATATATATAGGTATCCCCGCCACACACATATATAGGTATCCCCACCACATACATATATAGGTCTCCCCACCACATATATCTATAGGTATCCCCACCACACACATCTATAGGTATCCTCACCACATACATATATAGGTATCCCCGCCACACACATATATAGGTATCCTCACCACACACATCTATAGGTATCCCCACCACACACATATATAGGTATCGCCACCACACACATATATAGGTATCCCCACCACACACATCTATAGGTATCCCCACCACACACATATATAGGTATCCCCACCACACACATATATAGGCATCCCCACCACACACATCTATAGGTATCCCCACCAAACACATATATAGGTATCCCCACCACATACATATATAGGTATCCCCACCACATACATATATAGGTATCACCACCACATACATATATAGGTATCCTCACCACACACATCTATAGGTATCCCACCACACACATATATAGGTATCCCCACCACACACATCTATAGGTATCCCCACCACACACATCTATATGTATCCCCACTACATACATATATATGTATCCCCACCACATACATATATAGGTATCCCCGCCACATACATATATAGGTATCCCCACCACATACATATATAGGTATCCCCACCACACACATATATAGGTATCCCCACCACACACATATATAGGTATCCCCACCACACACATATATATAGGTATATCCGCCACACACATATATATCACCACCACATATATATATAGGTATCCCCCGCCACACACATATATAGGTATCCCCGCCACATTCATATATAGGTATCCCCACCACACACATCTATAGGTATCCCCACCATATACATATATAGGTATCACCACCACACACATATATAGATATCACCACCACACACATATATAGGTTTCCCCACCACATACATCTATATGTATCCCCACCACACACATCTATATGTATCCCCACCACACACAGATCTATAGGTATCCCCACCACACACATATATAGGTATTCCCACAATACACATCTATAGTTATCCCCGCCACACACATATATAGGTATCACCACCCCATACATATATAGGTATCCCCACCACACACATATATAGGTATCCCCACCACATACATATATAGGTATCACCACCACACACATATAGGTATCCCCGCCACATACATATAGGTATCCCCACCACACACATATAGGTATCCCCACCACACACATATATAGGTATCACCACCACATACATATATAGGTATCCCCAACACATACATATATAGGTATCCCCACCATATACTTATATAGGTATCCCCACCTAATACATCTATAGGTATCCCCATCACAAACATATATAGGTATCCCCACCACATACATATATAGGTATCCCCACCACATACATATATAGCTATCCCCACCACATACATCTATAGGTATCACCGCCACATACATCTATAGGTATCCCCACCACATACATATATAGGTATCCCCGACACACACATATATAGGTATCCCCACCACACACATATATAGGTATCACCACCACACAAATATATAGGTATCCCCGCCACATACATATGTAGGTATCCCCACCACATACATATATAGGTATCACCACCACACACATATATAGGTATCCCCACCATATACATATATAGGTATCCCCATCACATACATTTATAGGTATCCCCACCACACACATCACCACATACATATATAGGTATCCCCACCACATACATATATAGGTATCCCCACCACATACATCTATACGTGTCCCCACCACACACATATATAGGTATCCCCACCACATACATCTATAGGTATCCCCACCACGCACATATATAGGTATCCCCACCACATACATATATAGGTATCCCCACCACATACATATATAGGTATCCCCACCACATACATATATAGGTATCCCCACCACACCAACGTCTAAGATATACAGAATTGGTATATTGCAAGACTGAACGTTTTTTGAGCGCACCACACACATATAGGTATTCCCGCCACATAGATATAGGTATCCACACTACACACATATAGGTATCCCCACCGCACACATCTATAGGTATCCCCACCACACACATCTATATGTATCACCACCACATACATATATAGGTATCACCACCACACACATATATAGGTATCACCTCACACCAACGTCTAAGATATACAGAATTGGTATATTGCAAGACTGAACGTTTTTTGAGCGCAGTTTCCTTGCACAATAATCAAGGATATTGACACAGCCGATAATCCACTTTATGGGTGTCCAGACACTTATCAAACAGATTCGGGCGCACTCCTTTGTCACAGCAGGGCATTGTCCGATGCCGAGCGCTATGCGATTAGATTGCGCCCTACACGTATGGCGTCGATCCCCTAACACGGTAATTGATACCAAATGTCGCTACGATCAAACAAGCTTGATCATGGGGCATCTTGACTGCCATGGCACATCTATGCCGATATCACAGCCGTGCCAGCAAATGCGCATCAATCATAGGAATTTTCCTATGTCTGGCTGTTGGCATATTTTGAGATCCAGCACATCAATGCGGTATTAATTGGTTCTTTGATTCCCTTACATAATACCCTACATAGGTCTCCCCAGAATTAATTCTGGCTACCCGGGATTATGATTTAACGCAGACTTAGCCATCCGTGGTTTATTTACATGGGTATCAAACATGTACACCTGCACATCTATACCAAGCTGTCTACCGCACAAGGTCAACAATTGAACCATATCCTTGTTACATATACAGGCACAATGTGCACCAAGGCTGCATGCACTATTCTTATGTGACGTTAAAGTCGAGCTAGTGTTGAAGTATCGGGCCTTCCTCACCTGAATAGCACGAGGCAGCATGTTCGAATGCACTCGCACTCACGCGTCGTACAGACCCGATTGACCTGCATCCCTGATGAGACGAAGGTCATTAAACATATCTGTCGAAACAATAAATGGACCCATGATAACACTTATGGTTATACATGTTCTGCTCGTTTGAATATTTGCCCTATATACGAGCTCAAAGCGATATGGCCATTTTATTGTCGGGTGCCGACCAGCATTGTGGTTCTGCTGTGTCAGACAGTAGATAGAAAAGGATTTCATTTATACACACTATTGATCTTCCTCCGAAGTCCCTTCTGGGTATCATATGGTTCACCATGTTGATCTCTATTCGTTTAAGCAGTGGAGCCCATGCTATTCGGCACTCGTCCCGTATATGGGCCATGTCGCTAGAGATTTTAGAAATAAGGGCGGAATCAACTATACTCTGATTCCACTAACTGAGCACGGAATCAACTATATACTGATTCCACTAACTGAGCACAGAGCATGCTTTGCATATCCATATGCACTATGTTATCCTTTGGAGAACCATACTGAGATACCCGCTGACAACACGGGTCACAAAACGGAAAATGGAGGAACCACAAAGGCAACAGGCCTCAATGAACTCATGAAACTCATTGTTATTTGTCAGTTGTGACACGATAACTGCTATACATGTACACCACATTCGTGGCTTGTTTCGGTTGACATTAAATGGATTTTAATGTATTTTCTTCTTATCGCTGGTGACTTCGAACATCCGACTTTACCACGCTAGGTTTTAATTACCTACCCGGGTTACATCCACACACCGATTGATCAGATATATGTGGCCAAATCGACTACTGCGGGAGCTCATAAGGCCAATAGTAATTATTATTTAATTAAATAATAACTGTTACTATCTAATATGCACCTAAAACTCGGTCTCTCTTGCATATAGAGATACATCACCGATAGGACCTCAGTGGTACAGCATTTGCATCGGCTCCATGCGACTGGTGTCAATTAAATTGATAGCCACTCCCACTACTAAGCACCCATCGCCCATTGGATCTGAATGCGTGTTTACTTATCCACATATGACACACGGCTCAACTGCAGACTCTCTTCAGTCTTGAGATAGACTCGGCTTTCGACAGACCCTATTCTAATCTTGCCAGCCAACTATGACATGTGGTTCATTCCACACTGTTCTCTCGCTTCGGCGATCGAGGTTTGAGCTGAGGTGATTCCCCCGACAGGGGCGTTTGTTTGTCGGAGTGGTGTACCCACTCCTCGCATTACAGTACTCTAATGCTGCCAGCCAACTATGACAAGTGGTTATTCCACTTTGTTCTCTCGCTACGGCGATCGAGGTTTGAGCTGTGACAGGGCGTTTGTCTGTCCGAGTGGCATACCCACTCCTCGCATTACAGCGACTGAGGGGCATAAACAAAGAACACTGAGTAGCTCGAGCGTTACATCAGAAACAAAAAGAATTGTAGAGCCAAGCAACAACATGAGAAAGTAATATCTCGCTCCAGTTGGTACAACTCGCCTGAACACAAATTAGATCAGGCTATGGAGTTGATACGGAATTTCTCCTACCACCCTCTATCTAATGATGAGATTATGGTTCTGGGCTTGGGCCTCACCTCACACCAACGTCTAAGATATACAGAATTGGTATATTGCAAGACTGAACGTTTTTTGAGCGCAGTTTCCTTGCACAATAATCAAGGATATTGACACAGCCGATAATCCACTTTATGGGTGTCCAGACACTTATCAAACAGATTCGGGCGCACTCCTTTGTCACAGCAGGGCATTGTCCGATGCCGAGCGCTATGCGATTAGATTGCGCCCTACACGTATGGCGTCGATCCCCTAACACGGTAATTGATACCAAATGTCGCTACGATCAAACAAGCTTGATCATGGGGCATCTTGACTGCCATGGCACATCTATGCCGATATCACAGCCGTGCCAGCAAATGCGCATCAATCATAGGAATTTTCCTATGTCTGGCTGTTGGCATATTTTGAGATCCAGCACATCAATGCGGTATTAATTGGTTCTTTGATTCCCTTACATAATACCCTACATAGGTCTCCCCAGAATTAATTCTGGCTACCCGGGATTATGGTTTAACGCAGACTTAGCCATCCGTGGTTTATTTACATGGGTTTCAAACATGTACACCTGCACATCTATACCAAGCTGTCTACCGCACAATTGAACCATATCCTTGTTACATATACAGGCACAATGTGCACCAAGGCTGCATGCACTATTCTTATGTGACGTTAAAGTCGAGCTAGTGTTGAAGTATCGGGCCTTCCTCACCTGAATAGCACGAGGCAGCATGTTCGAATGCACTCGCACTCACGCGTCGTACAGACCCGATTGACCTGCATCCCTGATGAGACGAAGGTCATTAAACATATCTGTCGAAACAATAAATGGACCCATGATAACACTTATGGTTATACATGTTCTGCTCGTTTGAATATTTGCCCTATATACGAGCTCAAAGCGATATGGCCATTTTATTGTCGGGTGCCGACCAGCATTGTGGTTCTGCTGTGTCAGACAGTAGATAGAAAAGGATTTCATTTATACACACTATTGATCTTCCTCCGAAGTCCCTTCTGGGTATCATATGGTTCACCATGTTGATCTCTATTCGTTTAAGCAGTGGAGCCCATGCTATTCGGCACTCGTCCCGTATATGGGCCATGTCGCTAGAGATTTTAGAAATAAGGGCGGAATCAACTATACTCTGATTCCACTAACTGAGCACGGAATCAACTATATACTGATTCCACTAACTGAGCACAGAGCATGCTTTGCATATCCATATGCACTATGTTATCCTTTGGAGAACCATACTGAGATACCCGCTGACAACACGGGTCACAAAACGGAAAATGGAGGAACCACAAAGGCAACAGGCCTCAATGAACTCATGAAACTCATTGTTATTTGTCAGTTGTGACACGATAACTGCTATACATGTACACCACATTCGTGGCTTGTTTCGGTTGACATTAAATGGATTTTAATGTATTTTCTTCTTATCGCTGGTGACTTCGAACATCCGACTTTACCACGCTAGGTTTTAATTACCTACCCGGGTTACATCCACACACCGATTGATCAGATATATGTGGCCAAATCGACTACTGCGGGAGCTCATAAGGCCAATAGTAATTATTATTTAATTAAATAATAACTGTTACTATCTAATATGCACCTAAAACTCGGTCTCTCTTGCATATAGAGATACATCACCGATAGGACCTCAGTGGTACAGCATTTGCATCGGCTCCATGCGACTGGTGTCAATTAAATTGATAGCCACTCCCACTACTAAGCACCCATCGCCCATTGGATCTGAATGCGTGTTTACTTATCCACATATGACACACGGCTCAACTGCAGACTCTCTTCAGTCTTGAGATAGACTCGGCTTTCGACAGACCCTATTCTAATCTTGCCAGCCAACTATGACATGTGGTTCATTCCACACTGTTCTCTCGCTTCGGCGATCGAGGTTTGAGCTGAGGTGATTCCCCCGACAGGGGCGTTTGTTTGTCGGAGTGGTGTACCCACTCCTCGCATTACAGTACTCTAATGCTGCCAGCCAACTATGACAAGTGGTTATTCCACTTTGTTCTCTCGCTACGGCGATCGAGGTTTGAGCTGTGACAGGGCGTTTGTCTGTCCGAGTGGCATACCCACTCCTCGCATTACAGCGACTGAGGGGCATAAACAAAGAACACTGAGTAGCTCGAGCGTTACATCAGAAACAAAAAGAATTGTAGAGCCAAGCAACAACATGAGAAAGTAATATCTCGCTCCAGTTGGTACAACTCGCCTGAACACAAATTAGATCAGGCTATGGAGTTGATACGGAATTTCTCCTACCACCCTCTATCTAATGATGAGATTATGGTTCTGGGCTTGGGCCTCACCTCACACCAACGTCTAAGATATACAGAATTGGTATATTGCAAGACTGAACGTTTTTTGAGCGCAGTTTCCTTGCACAATAATCAAGGATATTGACACAGCCGATAATCCACTTTATGGGTGTCCAGACACTTATCAAACAGATTCGGGCGCACTCCTTTGTCACAGCAGGGCATTGTCCGATGCCGAGCGCTATGCGATTAGATTGCGCCCTACACGTATGGCGTCGATCCCCTAACACGGTAATTGATACCAAATGTCGCTACGATCAAACAAGCTTGATCATGGGGCATCTTGACTGCCATGGCACATCTATGTCGATATCACAGCCGTGCCAGCAAATGCGCATCAATCATAGGAATTTTCCTATGTCTGGCTGTTGGCATATTTTGAGATCCAGCACATCAATGCGGTATTAATTGGTTCTTTGATTCCCTTACATAATACCCTACATAGGTCTCCCCAGAATTAATTCTGCCTACCCGGGATTATGGTTTAACGCAGACTTAGCCATCCGTGGTTTATTTACATGGGTTTCAAACATGTACACCTGCACATCTATACCAAGCTGTCTACCGCACAATTGAACCATATCCTTGTTACATATACAGGCACAATGTGCACCAAGGCTGCATGCACTATTCTTATGTGACGTTAAAGTCGAGCTAGTGTTGAAGTATCGGGCCTTCCTCACCTGAATAGCACGAGGCAGCATGTTCGAATGCACTCGCACTCACGCGTCGTACAGACCCGATTGACCTGCATCCCTGATGAGACGAAGGTCATTAAACATATCTGTCGAAACAATAAATGGACCCATGATAACACTTATGGTTATACATGTTCTGCTCGTTTGAATATTTGCCCTATATACGAGCTCAAAGCGATATGGCCATTTTATTGTCGGGTGCCGACCAGCATTGTGGTTCTGCTGTGTCAGACAGTAGATAGAAAAGGATTTCATTTATACACACTATTGATCTTCCTCCGAAGTCCCTTCTGGGTATCATATGGTTCACCATGTTGATCTCTATTCGTTTAAGCAGTGGAGCCCATGCTATTCGGCACTCGTCCCGTATATGGGCCATGTCGCTAGAGATTTTAGAAATAAGGGCGGAATCAACTATACTCTGATTCCACTAACTGAGCACGGAATCAACTATATACTGATTCCACTAACTGAGCACAGAGCATGCTTTGCATATCCATATGCACTATGTTATCCTTTGGAGAACCATACTGAGATACCCGCTGACAACACGGGTCACAAAACGGAAAATGGAGGAACCACAAAGGCAACAGGCCTCAATGAACTCATGAAACTCATTGTTATTTGTCAGTTGTGACACGATAACTGCTATACATGTACACCACATTCGTGGCTTGTTTCGGTTGACATTAAATGGATTTTAATGTATTTTCTTCTTATCGCTGGTGACTTCGAACATCCGACTTTACCACGCTAGGTTTTAATTACCTACCCGGGTTACATCCACACACCGATTGATCAGATATATGTGGCCAAATCGACTACTGCGGGAGCTCATAAGGCCAATAGTAATTATTATTTAATTAAATAATAACTGTTACTATCTAATATGCACCTAAAACTCGGTCTCTCTTGCATATAGAGATACATCACCGATAGGACCTCAGTGGTACAGCATTTGCATCGGCTCCATGCGACTGGTGTCAATTAAATTGATAGCCACTCCCACTACTAAGCACCCATCGCCCATTGGATCTGAATGCGTGTTTACTTATCCACATATGACACACGGCTCAACTGCAGACTCTCTTCAGTCTTGAGATAGACTCGGCTTTCGACAGACCCTATTCTAATCTTGCCAGCCAACTATGACATGTGGTTCATTCCACACTGTTCTCTCGCTTCGGCGATCGAGGTTTGAGCTGAGGTGATTCCGCCGACAGGGGCGTTTGTTTGTCGGAGTGGTGTACCCACTCCTCGCATTACAGTACTCTAATGCTGCCAGCCAACTATGACAAGTGGTTATTCCACTTTGTTCTCTCGCTACGGCGATCGAGGTTTGAGCTGTGACAGGGCGTTTGTCTGTCCGAGTGGCATACCCACTCCTCGCATTACAGCGACTGAGGGGCATAAACAAAGAACACTGAGTAGCTCGAGCGTTACATCAGAAACAAAAAGAATTGTAGAGCCAAGCAACAACATGAGAAAGTAATATCTCGCTCCAGTTGGTACAACTCGCCTGAACACAAATTAGATCAGGCTATGGAGTTGATACGGAATTTCTCCTACCACCCTCTATCTAATGATGAGATTATGGTTCTGGGCTTGGGCCTCACCTCACACCAACGTCTAAGATATACAGAATTGGTATATTGCAAGACTGAACGTTTTTTGAGCGCAGTTTCCTTGCACAATAATCAAGGATATTGACACAGCCGATAATCCACTTTATGGGTGTCCAGACACTTATCAAACAGATTCGGGCGCACTCCTTTGTCACAGCAGGGCATTGTCCGATGCCGAGCGCTATGCGATTAGATTGCGCCCTACACGTATGGCGTCGATCCCCTAACACGGTAATTGATACCAAATGTCGCTACGATCAAACAAGCTTGATCATGGGGCATCTTGACTGCCATGGCACATCTATGCCGATATCACAGCCGTGCCAGCAAATGCGCATCAATCATAGGAATTTTCCTATGTCTGGCTGTTGGCATATTTTGAGATCCAGCACATCAATGCGGTATTAATTGGTTCTTTGATTCCCTTACATAATACCCTACATAGGTCTCCCCAGAATTAATTCTGGCTACCCGGGATTATGGTTTAACGCAGACTTAGCCATCCGTGGTTTATTTACATGGGTATCAAACATGTACACCTGCACATCTATACCAAGCTGTCTACCGCACAAGGTCAACAATTGAACCATATCCTTGTTACATATACAGGCACAATGTGCACCAAGGCTGCATGCACTATTCTTATGTGACGTTAAAGTCGAGCTAGTGTTGAAGTATCGGGCCTTCCTCACCTGAATAGCACGAGGCAGCATGTTCGAATGCACTCGCACTCACGCGTCGTACAGACCCGATTGACCTGCATCCCTGATGAGACGAAGGTCATTAAACATATCTGTCGAAACAATAAATGGACCCATGATAACACTTATGGTTATACATGTTCTGCTCGTTTGAATATTTGCCCTATATACGAGCTCAAAGCGATATGGCCATTTTATTGTCGGGTGCCGACCAGCATTGTGGTTCTGCTGTGTCAGACAGTAGATAGAAAAGGATTTCATTTATACACACTATTGATCTTCCTCCGAAGTCCCTTCTGGGTATCATATGGTTCACCATGTTGATCTCTATTCGTTTAAGCAGTGGAGCCCATGCTATTCGGCACTCGTCCCGTATATGGGCCATGTCGCTAGAGATTTTAGAAATAAGGGCGGAATCAACTATACTCTGATTCCACTAACTGAGCACGGAATCAACTATATACTGATTCCACTAACTGAGCACAGAGCATGCTTTGCATATCCATATGCACTATGTTATCCTTTGGAGAACCATACTGAGATACCCGCTGACAACACGGGTCACAAAACGGAAAATGGAGGAACCACAAAGGCAACAGGCCTCAATGAACTCATGAAACTCATTGTTATTTGTCAGTTGTGACACGATAACTGCTATACATGTACACCACATTCGTGGCTTGTTTCGGTTGACATTAAATGGATTTTAATGTATTTTCTTCTTATCGCTGGTGACTTCGAACATCCGACTTTACCACGCTAGGTTTTAATTACCTACCCGGGTTACATCCACACACCGATTGATCAGATATATGTGGCCAAATCGACTACTGCGGGAGCTCATAAGGCCAATAGTAATTATTATTTAATTAAATAATAACTGTTACTATCTAATATGCACCTAAAACTCGGTCTCTCTTGCATATAGAGATACATCACCGATAGGACCTCAGTGGTACAGCATTTGCATCGGCTCCATGCGACTGGTGTCAATTAAATTGATAGCCACTCCCACTACTAAGCACCCATCGCCCATTGGATCTGAATGCGTGTTTACTTATCCACATATGACACACGGCTCAACTGCAGACTCTCTTCAGTCTTGAGATAGACTCGGCTTTCGACAGACCCTATTCTAATCTTGCCAGCCAACTATGACATGTGGTTCATTCCACACTGTTCTCTCGCTTCGGCGATCGAGGTTTGAGCTGAGGTGATTCCCCCGACAGGGGCGTTTGTTTGTCGGAGTGGTGTACCCACTCCTCGCATTACAGTACTCTAATGCTGCCAGCCAACTATGACAAGTGGTTATTCCACTTTGTTCTCTCGCTACGGCGATCGAGGTTTGAGCTGTGACAGGGCGTTTGTCTGTCCGAGTGGCATACCCACTCCTCGCATTACAGCGACTGAGGGGCATAAACAAAGAACACTGAGTAGCTCGAGCGTTACATCAGAAACAAAAAGAATTGTAGAGCCAAGCAACAACATGAGAAAGTAATATCTCGCTCCAGTTGGTACAACTCGCCTGAACACAAATTAGATCAGGCTATGGAGTTGATACGGAATTTCTCCTACCACCCTCTATCTAATGATGAGATTATGGTTCTGGGCTTGGGCCTCACCTCACACCAACGTCTAAGATATACAGAATTGGTATATTGCAAGACTGAACGTTTTTTGAGCGCAGTTTCCTTGCACAATAATCAAGGATATTGACACAGCCGATAATCCACTTTATGGGTGTCCAGACACTTATCAAACAGATTCGGGCGCACTCCTTTGTCACAGCAGGGCATTGTCCGATGCCGAGCGCTATGCGATTAGATTGCGCCCTACACGTATGGCGTCGATCCCCTAACACGGTAATTGATACCAAATGTCGCTACGATCAAACAAGCTTGATCATGGGGCATCTTGACTGCCATGGCACATCTATGCCGATATCACAGCCGTGCCAGCAAATGCGCATCAATCATAGGAATTTTCCTATGTCTGGCTGTTGGCATATTTTGAGATCCAGCACATCAATGCGGTATTAATTGGTTCTTTGATTCCCTTACATAATACCCTACATAGGTCTCCCCAGAATTAATTCTGGCTACCCGGGATTATGGTTTAACGCAGACTTAGCCATCCGTGGTTTATTTACATGGGTATCAAACATGTACACCTGCACATCTATACCAAGCTGTCTACCGCACAAGGTCAACAATTGAACCATATCCTTGTTACATATACAGGCACAATGTGCACCAAGGCTGCATGCACTATTCTTATGTGACGTTAAAGTCGAGCTAGTGTTGAAGTATCGGGCCTTCCTCACCTGAATAGCACGAGGCAGCATGTTCGAATGCACTCGCACTCACGCGTCGTACAGACCCGATTGACCTGCATCCCTGATGAGACGAAGGTCATTAAACATATCTGTCGAAACAATAAATGGACCCATGATAACACTTATGGTTATACATGTTCTGCTCGTTTGAATATTTGCCCTATATACGAGCTCAAAGCGATATGGCCATTTTATTGTCGGGTGCCGACCAGCATTGTGGTTCTGCTGTGTCAGACAGTAGATAGAAAAGGATTTCATTTATACACACTATTGATCTTCCTCCGAAGTCCCTTCTGGGTATCATATGGTTCACCATGTTGATCTCTATTCGTTTAAGCAGTGGAGCCCATGCTATTCGGCACTCGTCCCGTATATGGGCCATGTCGCTAGAGATTTTAGAAATAAGGGCGGAATCAACTATACTCTGATTCCACTAACTGAGCACGGAATCAACTATATACTGATTCCACTAACTGAGCACAGAGCATGCTTTGCATATCCATATGCACTATGTTATCCTTTGGAGAACCATACTGAGATACCCGCTGACAACACGGGTCACAAAACGGAAAATGGAGGAACCACAAAGGCAACAGGCCTCAATGAACTCATGAAACTCATTGTTATTTGTCAGTTGTGACACGATAACTGCTATACATGTACACCACATTCGTGGCTTGTTTCGGTTGATATTAAATGGATTTTAATGTATTTTCTTCTTATCGCTGGTGACTTCGAACATCCGACTTTACCACGCTAGGTTTTAATTACCTACCCGGGTTACATCCACACACCGATTGATCAGATATATGTGGCCAAATCGACTACTGCGGGAGCTCATAAGGCCAATAGTAATTATTATTTAATTAAATAATAACTGTTACTATCTAATATGCACCTAAAACTCGGTCTCTCTTGCATATAGAGATACATCACCGATAGGACCTCAGTGGTACAGCATTTGCATCGGCTCCATGCGACTGGTGTCAATTAAATTGATAGCCACTCCCACTACTAAGCACCCATCGCCCATTGGATCTGAATGCGTGTTTACTTATCCACATATGACACACGGCTCAACTGCAGACTCTCTTCAGTCTTGAGATAGACTCGGCTTTCGACAGACCCTATTCTAATCTTGCCAGCCAACTATGACATGTGGTTCATTCCACACTGTTCTCTCGCTTCGGCGATCGAGGTTTGAGCTGAGGTGATTCCCCCGACAGGGGCGTTTGTTTGTCGGAGTGGTGTACCCACTCCTCGCATTACAGTACTCTAATGCTGCCAGCCAACTATGACAAGTGGTTATTCCACTTTGTTCTCTCGCTACGGCGATCGAGGTTTGAGCTGTGACAGGGCGTTTGTCTGTCCGAGTGGCATACCCACTCCTCGCATTACAGCGACTGAGGGGCATAAACAAAGAACACTGAGTAGCTCGAGCGTTACATCAGAAACAAAAAGAATTGTAGAGCCAAGCAACAACATGAGAAAGTAATATCTCGCTCCAGTTGGTACAACTCGCCTGAACACAAATTAGATCAGGCTATGGAGTTGATACGGAATTTCTCCTACCACCCTCTATCTAATGATGAGATTATGGTTCTGGGCTTGGGCCTCACCTCACACCAACGTCTAAGATATACAGAATTGGTATATTGCAAGACTGAACGTTTTTTGAGCGCAGTTTCCTTGCACAATAATCAAGGATATTGACACAGCCGATAATCCACTTTATGGGTGTCCAGACACTTATCAAACAGATTCGGGCGCACTCCTTTGTCACAGCAGGGCATTGTCCGATGCCGAGCGCTATGCGATTAGATTGCGCCCTACACGTATGGCGTCGATCCCCTAACACGGTAATTGATACCAAATGTCGCTACGATCAAACAAGCTTGATCATGGGGCATCTTGACTGCCATGGCACATCTATGCCGATATCACAGCCGTGCCAGCAAATGCGCATCAATCATAGGAATTTTCCTATGTCTGGCTGTTGGCATATTTTGAGATCCAGCACATCAATGCGGTATTAATTGTTTCTTTGATTCCCTTACATAATACCCTACATAGGTCTCCCCAGAATTAATTCTGGCTACCCGGGATTATGGTTTAACGCAGATTTAGCCATCCGTGGTTTATTTACATGGGTATCAAACATGTACACCTGCACATCTATACCAAGCTGTCTACCGCACAAGGTCAACAATTGAACCATATCCTTGTTACATATACAGGCACAATGTGCACCAAGGCTGCATGCACTATTCTTATGTGACGTTAAAGTCGAGCTAGTGTTGAAGTATCGGGCCTTCCTCACCTGAATAGCACGAGGCAGCATGTTCGAATGCACTCGCACTCACGCGTCGTACAGACCCGATTGACCTGCATCCCTGATGAGACGAAGGTCATTAAACATATCTGTCGAAACAATAAATGGACCCATGATAACACTTATGGTTATACATGTTCTGCTCGTTTGAATATTTGCCCTATATACGAGCTCAAAGCGATATGGCCATTTTATTGTCGGGTGCCGACCAGCATTGTGGTTCTGCTGTGTCAGACAGTAGATAGAAAAGGATTTCATTTATACACATCTATAGGTATCACCACCACATACATATATAGGTATCCCCAACACATACATATATTGGTATCCCCACCACATACATATATAGGTATCCCCACCACATACATATATATGTAACCCCACCACATACATCTATAGGTATCCCCACCACAAACATATATAGGTATCCACACCACATACATATATAGGTATCCCCACCACATACATATATAGCTATCCCCACCACATACATATATAGGTATCACCGCCACATACATCTATAGGTATCCCCACCACATACATATATAGGTATCCCCGCCACACACATATTTAGGTATTCCCACCACACACATATATAGACATCACCACCACACACATATATAGGTATTCCAGCCACATACATATGTAGGTATCCCCACCACATACATATATAGGTATCACCACCACATACATATATAGGTATCACCACCACACACATATATAGGTATCCCATCACATACATATATAGGTATCCCCACCACATACATATATAGGTATCCCCACCTCATACATATATAGGTATCCCCATCACATACATCTATATGTATCCCCACCACACACATATATAGGTATCCCCACCACATACATCTATAGGTATCCCCACCACATACATCTATAGGTATCCCCACCACATACATATATAGGTATCCCCACCACAAACATCTATAGGTATCCCCACCACATACATATATAGGTATCCCCACCACATACATATATAGGTATCCCCACCACATACATATATAGGTATCCCCACCACATACATATATAAGTATCCCCACCACATACATCTATAGGTATCCCCACCACATACATATATAGGTATCCCCAACACATACATCTATAGGTATCCCCACCACACACATCTATAGGTATCCCCACCATACACATCTATAGGTATCCCCACCATACATATATATATAGGTATCCCCACCATACACATCTATATGTATCACCGCCACACACATATATAGGTAACCCCACCACATACATCTATTGGTATCCCCACCATACACATCTATAGGTATCCCCACCATACACATCTATATGTATCACCGCCACACTCATATATAGGTATCCGCACCACATACATCTATAGGTATCACCACCACATACATGTATAGGTATCCCCACCACATACATCTGTATGTATCCCCACCACACACATCTATATGTATCACCACCACATACATATATAGGTATCCCCACCACACACATATATAAGTATCCCCACGACATACATATATAGGTATCCCCACCACACACATATAGGTATCCCCACCACACACATATAGGTATCCTCACCACACACATATATAGGTAGCCCCGTCACATACATATATAGGTATCACCACCACATACATCTATAGGTATCACCACCACACACATCTATAGGTATCCCCACCACACACATCTATAGGTATCCTCACCACATACATATATAGGTATCCCCGCCACACACATATATAGGTATCCTCACCTCACACATCTATAGGTATCCCCACCACACACATATATAGGTATCCCCGCCACACACATATATAGGTATCCTCACCTCACACATCTATAGGTATCCCCACCACACACATATATAGGTATCGCCACCACACACATATATAGGTATCCCCACCACACACATCTATAGGTATCCCCACCACACACATAAATAGATATCCCCACCACACACATATATAGGTATCCCTACCACACACATCTATAGGTATCCCCACCAAACACATATATAGGTATCCCCACCACATACATATATAGGTATCCCCACCACATCCATATATAGGTATCACCACCACATACATCTATAGATATCACCACCACATACATATATAGGTATCCCCACCACATACATCTATAGGTATCCCCGCCACACACATCTATATGTATCCTCACCACACACATATATAGGTATCCCCACCACATACATCTATAGGTATCCCCACCACACACATATATAGGTATCCCCACCACACACATATATAGGTATCCCCACCACATACAGCTATAGGTATCCCCACCACACACATATAGGTATACCCGCCACACACATCTATAGGTATCACCACCACATACATCTATAGGTATCACCACCACAACATCTATAGGTATCCCCACCACATACATATATAGGTATCCCCACCACATACATCAATAGGTATCACCACCACACACATCTATAGGTATTACCACCACATACATCTATAGGTATCACCACCACATACATCTATAGATATACATACCACATACATCATAGGTATCCCCACCACACACATCTGTAGGTATCCTCACCACACACATATATAGGTTTCCCCACCACATACATATATAGGTATCCCCACCACACACATATATAGGTATCACCACCACAAACGTCTATATGTATCCCTACCACATACATCTATAGGTAACCCCACCACATACATATATAGGTATCCCCACAACATACATCTATAGGTATCCCCACCACACACATATATAGGTATCAACACCACACACATATATAGGTATCACCACCACATACATCTATATGTATCCCCACCACATACATATATAGGTATCTCCGCCACATACATATATAGGTATCCCCACCACATACATATATAGGTATCCCCACCACACACATATATAGGTATCCCCACCACACACATATATAGGTATCCCCACCACATACATATATAGGTCTCCCCACCACATACATCTATAGGTATCCCCACCACACACATCTATAGGTATCCTCACCACATACATATATAGGTATCCCAGCCACACACATATATAGGTATCCTCACCACACACATCTATAGGTATCCCCACCACACACATATATAGGTATCGCCACCACACACATATATAGGTATCCCCACCACACACATCTATAGGTATCCCCACCACACACATATATAGGTATCCCCACCATACACATCTATATGTATAACCGCCACACTCATATATAGGTATCCCCACCTCATACATCTATAGGTATCACCACCACATACATGTATAGGTATCCCCACCACATAAATCTATAGGTATCCCCACCACACACATCAATATGTATCACCACCACATACATATATAGGTATCCCCACCACACACATATATAGGTATCCCCACCACATACATATATAGGTATCCCCACCGCACACATATAGGTATCCTCACCACACACATATATAGGTATCCTCACCACACACATATATAGGTATTCCCACTACATATATCTATAGGTATCCCCACCACACAAATATATAGGTATCCCCACCACACACATATATAGGTATCCCCACCACATACATCTATAGGTATCCCCACCACATACATATATAGGTATCCCCACCACATACATCTATAGGTATTCCCACCACATACATATATAGGTATCCCCACCACATACATATATAGGTATCCCCAACACACACATCTATAGATATCCCCGCCATACACGTCTATAGGTATCCCCACCACATACATATATAGGTATCCCCACCACATACATCTATATGTATCCCCGCCACACACATCTATAGGTATCCTTACCACACACATATATAGGTATCCCCACCACATACATCTATAGGTATCCCCACCACACACATATATAGGTATCCCCACCACACACATATATAGGTATCCCCACCACATACATCTATAGGTATCCCCACCACATACATATATAGGTATCCCCACCACATACATCTATAGGTATCCCCACCACATACATATATAGGTATCCCCACCACATACATATATAGGTATCCCCAACACACACATCTATAGATATCGCCGCCATACACGTCTATAGGTATCCCCACCACATACATCTATAGGTATCCCCACCACATACATCTATATGTATCCCCGCCACACACATCTATAGGTATCCTTACCACACACATATATAGGTATCCCCACCACATACATCTATAGGTATCCCCACCACACACATATATAGGTATCCCCACCACACACATATATAGGTATCCCCACCACATACATCTATAGGTATCCCCACCACATACATATATAGGTATCCCCACCACATACATCTATAGGTATCCCCACCACATACATATATAGGTATCCCCACCACATACATATATAGGTATCCCCAACACACACATCTATAGATATCGCCGCCATACACGTCTATAGGTATCCCCACCACATACATATATAGGTATCACCGCCACATCTATAGGTATCCCCACCAAATACATCCATATGAATCCCCACCACATACATCTATAGGTATCACCACCACATACATCTATAGGTATCCCCACCACATACATCTATAGCTATCCCCACCACACACATCTATAGGTATCCTCACCACACACATATATAGGTATCCCCACCAAATACATCTATAGGTATCCCCACCACACACATATATAGGTATCACCACCACATACATCTATATGTATCCCCACCACGTACATATATAGGTAACCCCACCACATACATATATAGGTATCCCCACCACACACATATATAGGTATCACCACCACACACATATATAGGTATCACCACCACATACATCTATAGGTATCTCCACAACATACATCTATGGGTATAACCACCACACACATATAAAGGTATCACCACCACATACATCTATAGGTATCTCCACCACATACATCTATGGGTATCCCCGCCACATACATATATAGGTATCCCCACCACATACATTTATAGGTAGCACCACCACATACATCTATAGGTATCCCCACCACACACATCTATAGGTATTCCCACCACACACATCTATAGGTATCCCCGCCACACACATATATAGGTATCACCACCACATACATTTATAGGTATCCCCATCACATACATATAAAGGTATCCCCACCACATACTTATATAGGTATCCCCACCACATACATCTATATGTATCCCCACCACACACATATATAGGTATCCCCACAACATACATATATAGGTATCCCCACCACACACATATATAGGTATCCCCACCACTTCCATATATAGGTATTCCCACCACATACATCTATATGTATCCCCACCACATACATATATAGGTATCTCCGCCACATACATATATAGGTATCCCCACCACATACATATATAGGTATCCCCACCACACACATATATAGGTATCCCCACCACACACATATATAGGTATCCCCACCACATACATATATAGGTCTCCCCACCACATACACCTATAGGTATCCCCACCACACACATCTATAGGTATCCTCACCACATACATATATAGGTATCCCCGCCACACACATATATAGGTATCCTCACCACACACATCTATAGGTATCCCCACCACACACATATATAGGTATCGCCACCACACACATATATAGGTATCCCCACCACACACATCTATAGGTATCCCCACCACACACATATATAGGTATCCCCACCATACACATCTATATGTATAACCGCCACACTCATATATAGGTATCCCTACCTCATACATCTATTGGTATCACCACCACATACATGTATAGGTATCCCCACCACATAAATCTATAGGTATCCCCACCACACACATCAATATGTATCACCACCACATACATATATAGGTATCCCCACCACACACAAATATAGGTATCCCCACCACGTACATATATAGGTATCCCCACCACACACATATAGGTATCCTCACCACACACATATATAGGTATCCTCACCACACACATATATAGGTATTCCCACCACATATATCTATAGGTATCCCCACCACACAAATATATAGGTATCCCCACCACACACATATATAGGTATCCCCACCACATACATCTATAGGTATCCCCACCACATACATATATAGGTATCCCCACCACATACATCTATAGGTATCCCCACCACATACATATATAGGTATCCCCACCACATACATATATAGGTATCCCCAACACACACATCTATAGATATCCCCGCCATACACGTCTATAGGTATCCCCACCACATACATATATAGGTATCCCCACCACATACATCTATATGTATCCCCGCCACACACATCTATAGGTATCCTTACCACACACATATATAGGTATCCCCACCACATACATCTATAGGTATCCCCACCACACACATATATAGGTATCCCCACAACACACATATATAGGTATCCCCACCACATACATCTATAGGTATCCCCACCACATACATATATAGGTATCCCCACCACATACATCTATAGGTATCCCCACCACATACATATATAGGTATCCCCACCACATACATCTATAGGTATCCCCACCACATACATATATAGGTATCCCCACCACATACATCTATAGGTATCCCCAACACACACATCTATAGATATCGCCGCCATACACGTCTATAGGTATCCCCACCACATACATCTATAGGTATCACCACCACATCTATAGGTATCCCCACCAAATACATCCATAGGAATCCCCACCACATACATCTATAGGTATCACCACCACATACATCTATAGGTATCCCCACCACATACATCTATAGGTATCCCCACCACACACATCTATAGGTATCCTCACCACACACATATATAGGTATCCCCACCACATACATCTATAGGTATCCCCACCACACACATATATAGGTATCACCACCACATACATCTATATGTATCCCCACCACGTACATATATAGGTAACCCCACCACACACATATATAGGTATCACCACCACACACATATATAGGTATCACCACCACATACATCTATAGGTATCTCCACCACATACATCTATGGGTATAACCACCACACACATATAAAGGTATCACCACCACATACATCTATAGGTATCTCCACCACATACATCTATGGGTATCCCCGCCACATACATATATAGGTATCCCCACCACATACATTTATAGGTAGCACCACCACATACATCTATAGGTATCCCCACCACACACATCTATAGGTATCCCCACCACACACATCTATAGGTATCCCCGCCACACACATATATAGGTATCACCACCACATACATTTATAGGTATCCCCATCACATACATATATAGGTATCCCCTCCACATACTTATATAGATATCCCCACAATATACATCTATAGGTATCCTCACCACATACATATATAGGTATCCCCACCACATACATATATAGGTATCCCCACCACATACATCTATATGTATCCCCACCACACACATATATAGGTATCCCCACAACATACATATATAGGTATCCCCACCACACACATATATAGGTATCCCCACCACTTCCATATATAGGTATCCCCACCACATACATCTATATGTATCCCCACCACATACATATATAGGTATCCCAACCACATACATATATAGGTATCCCCACCACATACATACATAGGTATCCCCACCACATACATATATAGGTATCCCCACCACATACATCTATAAGTATCCCCACCACATACATATATAGGTATCCCCACCACATACATCTATAGGTATCCCCACCACATACATATATAGGTATCCCCACCACATACATATATAGGTATCCCCACCACATACATCTATAGGTATCCCCACCAAATACATATATATGTATCCTCACCACATACATATATAGGTATCCCCGCCACACACATATATAGGTATCCTCACCACACACATCTATAGGTATCCCCAGCACACACATATATAGGTATCGCCACCACTCACATATATAGGTATCCCCACCACACACATATATAGGTATCCCCACCACACACATATATAGGTATCCCCACCACACACATATATAGGTATCCCAACCACATACATATATAGGTATCCCCACCACATACATATATAGGTATCACCACCACATACATATATAGGTATCCTCACCACACACATCTATAGGTATCCCACCACACACATATATAGGTATTCCCACCACACACATCTATAGGTATCCCCACCACACACATCTATAGGTATCCCCACTACATACATATATATGTATCCCCACCACACACATATATAGGTATCCCCGCCACATACATATATAGGTATCCCCGCCACATACATATATAGGTATCCCCACCACATACATATATAGGTATCCCCACCACACACATATATAGATATCCCAACCACACACATATATAGGTATCCCCACCACACACATATATATAGGTATCCCCGCCACACATATATATAGGAATCCCCACCACATACATATATAGGTCTCCCCACCACATACATCTATAGGTATCCCCACCACACACATATATAGGTATCACCACCACATACATATATAGGTATCCCCGCCACACACATATATAGGTATCCCCGCCACATACATATATAGGTATCCCCACCACACACATCTATAGGTATCCCCACCACACACATATATAGGTATCACCACCACATACATATATAGGTATCCCCGCCACACACATATATAGGTATCCCCGCCACATACATATATAGGTATCCCCACCACACATATCTATAGGTATCCCCACCATATACATATATAGGTATCACCACCACACACACGTATAGGTATCCCCACCACACACATATATAGGTATCCCCGCCACATACATATATAGGTATCACCACCACACACATATATAGGTCTCCCAACCACATACATATATAGGTATCACCACCACATACATATATAGGTATCACCACCACACACATATAGGTATCCCCGCCACATACATATAGGTATCCCCACCACACACATATAGGTATCCCCACCACACACATATATAGGTATCACCACCACATACATATATAGGTATCCCCAACACATACATCTATAGGTATCCCCACCACACACATATATAGGTATCACCACCACAAACGTCTATATGTATCCCTACCACATACATATATAGGTAACCCCACCATATGCTTATATAGGTATCCCCACCACATACATATATAGGTATCCCCACCACATACATCTATAGGTATCCCCACCACAAACATATATAGCTATCCCCACCACATACATATATAGGTATCCCCACCACATACATATATAGCTATCCCCACCACATACATCTATACGTATCACCGCCACATACATCTATAGGTATCCCCACCACATACATATATAGGTATCCCCGCCACACACATATATAGGTATCCCCACCACACACATATATAGGTATCACCACCACACACATATATAGGTATCCCCGCCACATACATATGTAGGTATCCCCACCACATATATATAAACGTATCACCACCACACACATATATAGGTATCCCCACCACATACATATATAGGTATCCCCATCACATACATTTATAGGTATGTCCACCACACACATATATAGGTATCCCCACCACATACATATATAGGTATCACCACCACATACATATATAGGTATCCCCATCACATACATTTATAGGTATCCCCACCACACACATATATAGGTATCCCCACCACATACATTTATAGGTATCCCCACCACACACATATATAGGTATCCCCACCACATACATATATAGGTATCCCCACCACATACATATATAGGTATCCCCACCACATACATCTATAGGTATCCCCACCACACACATATATAGGTATCACCACCACAAACGTCTATATGTATCCCTACCACATACATATATAGGTAACCCCACCACATACATATATAGGTATCCCCACCACATACATCTATAGGTATCCCCACCACACACATATATAGGTATCAACACCACACATATATATAGGTATCACCACCACATATATATATAGGTATCCCCACCACATACAAATATAGGTATCTCCGCCACATACATATATCGGTATCCCCACCACATACATATATAGGTATCCCCACCACACACATATATAGGTATCCCCACCACACACATATATAGGTATCCCCACCACACACATATATAGGTATCAACACCACACATATATATAGGTATCACCACCACATATATATATAGGTATCCCCACCACATACAAATATAGGTATCTCCGCCACATACATATATCGGTATCCCCACCACATACATATATAGGTATCCCCACCACACACATATATAGGTATCCCCACCACACACATATATAGGTATCCCCACCACACACATATATATAGGTATCCCCGCCACACACATATATAGGTATCCCCACCACATACATATATAGGTCTCCCCACCACATACATCTATAGGTATCCCCACCACACACATCTATAGGTATCCTCACCACATACATATATAGGTATCCCTGCCACACACATATATAGGTATCCTCACCACACACATCTATAGGTATCCCCACCACACACATATATAGGTATCGCCACCACACACATATATAGGTATCCCCACCACACACATCTATAGGTATCCCCACCACACACATATATAGGTATCCCCACCACACACATATATAGGTATCCCCACCACACACATCTATAGGTATCCCCACCACACACATATATAGGTATCCCCACCACACACATCTATAGGTATCCCCACCACATTCATATATAGGTATCCCACACACACATATATAGGTGTCCTCACCACACACATCTATAGGTATCCCACACACACATATATAGGTATCCCCACCACACACATCTATAGGTTTCCCCACCACACACATCTATAGGTATCCCCACTACATACATATATATGTATCCCCACCACTTACATATATAGGTATCCCGCCACATACATATATAGGTATCCCCACCACACACATATATAGGTATCCCCACCACACACATATATAGGTATCCCCACCACACACATATATAGGTATCCCCACCACACACATATATATAGGTATCCCCGCCACTCACATATATAGGTATCCCCACCACATACATATATAGGTCTCCCCACCACATACATATATAGGTATCCCCACCACACACATCTATAGGTATCCCCACCACACATATATTGGTATCACCACCACATATATATATAGGTATCCCCGCCACACACATATATGTGTATCCCCGCCACATACATATTTAGGTATCCCCACCACACACATCTATAGGTATCCCCACCATATACATATATAGGTATCACCACCACACACATATATAGGTATTACCACCACACACATATATAGTTCTCCCCACCACATACATCTATAGGTATCCCCACCACACACATCTATATGTATCCCCACCACACACAGATCTATAGGTATCCCCACCACACACATATATAGGTATTCCCACAATACACATCTATAATTTTCCCCGCCACACACATATATAGGTATCACCACCACATACATATATAGGTATCCCCACCACACACATATATAGGTATCCCCACCACATACATATATAGGTATCACCACCACACACATATAGGTATCCCCGCCACATACATATAGGTATCCCCACCACACACATATAGGTATCCCCACCACACACATATATAGGTATCACCACCACATACATATATAGGTTTCCCCAACACATACATATATAGGTATCCCCACCATATACTTATATAGGTATCCCCACCACATACATATATAGGTATCCCCACCACATACATCTATAGGTATCCCCATCACAACCATATATAGGTATCCCCACCACATACATATATAGGTATCCCCAACACATACATATATAGCTATCCCCACCACATACATCTCTAGGTATCACCGCCACATACATCTATAGGTATCCCCACCACATACATATATAGGTATCCCCGCCACACACATATATAGGTATTCCCACCACACACATATATAGGTATCACCACCACACACATATATAGGTATCCCCGCCACATACATATGTAGGTATCCCCACCACATACATATATAGGTATCACCACCACACACATATATAGGTATCCCCACCATATACATATATAGGTTTCCCCATCACATACATTTATAGGTATCCCCACCACACACATATATAGGTATCCCCACCACATACATATATAGGTATCCCCACCACAAACATATATAGGTATCCCCACCACATACATCTATAAGTGTCCCCACCACACACATATATAGGTATCCCCACCACATACATCTATAGGTATCCCCACCACGCACATATATAGGTATCCCCACCACATACATATATAGGTATCCCCACCACATACATATATAGGTATCCCCACCACATACATATATAGGTATCCCCACCACACACATATATAGGTATCCCCACCACATACATATATAGGTATCACCACCACACACATATAGGTATTCCCGCCACATACATATAGGTATCCCCACCACACACATATAGGTATGCCCACCACACACATCTATAGGTACCACCACCACATACATATATAGGTATCCCCAACACATACATATATAGGTATCCACTCCACATACACATATAGGTATCCCCACCACATACATATATAGGTATCCCCACCACATACATCTATAGGTATCACAACCACAAACATATATAGGTATCCCCACCACACACATCTATAGGTGCCACCACCACATACATATATAGGTATCCCCAACACATACATATATAGGTATCCCCACCACATACATATATAGGTATCCCCACCACATACATATATAGGTATCCCCACCACATACATCTATAGGTATCACAACCACAAACATATATAGGTATCCACACCACATACATATATAGGTATCCCCACCACATACATATATAGCTATCCCCACCACATACATATATAGGTATCACCGCCACATACATCTATAGGTATCCCCACCACATACATATATAGGTATCCCCGCCACACACATATATAGCTATCCCCACCACACTCAAATATAGGTATCACCACCACACACATATATAGGTATCCCCGCCACATACATATATAGGTATCCCCACCACACACATATATAGGTATCACCACCACATACATATATAGGTATCCCCAACACATACATCTATAGGTATCCCCACCACACACATATATAGGTATCACCACCACAAACGTCTATATGTATCCCTACCACATACATATATAGGTAACCCCACCATATGCTTATATAGGTATCCCCACCACATACATATATAGGTATCCCCACCACATACATCTATAGGTATCCCCACCACAAACATATATAGCTATCCCCACCACATACATATATAGGTATCCCCACCACATACATATATAGCTATCCCCACCACATACATCTATACGTATCACCGCCACATACATCTATAGGTATCCCCACCACATACATATATAGGTATCCCCGCCACACACATATATAGGTATCCCCACCACACACATATATAGGTATCACCACCACACACATATATAGGTATCCCCGCCACATACATATGTAGGTATCCCCACCACATATATATAAACGTATCACCACCACACACATATATAGGTATCCCACCACATACATATATAGGTATCCCCATCACATACATTTATAGGTATCCCCACCACACACATATATAGGTATCCCCACCACATACATATATAGGTATCACCACCACATACATATATAGGTATCCCCATCACATACATTTATAGGTATCCCCACCACACACATATATAGGTATCCCCACCACATACATTTATAGGTATCCCCACCACACACATATATAGGTATCCCCACCACATACATATATAGGTATCCCCACCACATACATATATAGGTATCCCCACCACATACATCTATAGGTATCCCCACCACACACATATATAGGTATCACCACCACAAACGTCTATATGTATCCCTACCACATACATATATAGGTAACCCCACCACATACATATATAGGTATCACCACCACATACATCTATAGGTATCCCCACCACACACATATATAGGTATCAACACCACACATATATATAGGTATCACCACCACATATATATATAGGTATCCCCACCACATACAAATATAGGTATCTCCGCCACATACATATATCGGTATCCCCACCACATACATATATAGGTATCCCCACCACACACATATATAGGTATCCCCACCACACACATATATAGGTATCCCCACCACACACATATATAGGTATCAACACCACACATATATATAGGTATCACCACCACATATATATATAGGTATCCCCACCACATACAAATATAGGTATCTCCGCCACATACATATATCGGTATCCCCACCACATACATATATAGGTATCCCCACCACACACATATATAGGTATCCCCACCACACACATATATAGGTATCCCCACCACACACATATATATAGGTATCCCCGCCACACACATATATAGGTATCCCCACCACATACATATATAGGTCTCCCCACCACATACATCTATAGGTATCCCCACCACACACATCTATAGGTATCCTCACCACATACATATATAGGTATCCCTGCCACACACATATATAGGTATCCTCACCACACACATCTATAGGTATCCCCACCACACACATATATAGGTATCGCCACCACACACATATATAGGTATCCCCACCACACACATCTATAGGTATCCCCACCACACACATATATAGGTATCCCCACCACACACATATATAGGTATCCCCACCACACACATCTATAGGTATCCCCACCAAACACATATATAGGTATCCCCACCACATACATATATAGGTATCCCCACCACATTCATATATAGGTATCACCTCCACATACATATATAGGTGTCCTCACCACACACATCTATAGGTATCCCACACACACATATATAGGTATCCCCACCACACACATCTATAGGTTTCCCCACCACACACATCTATAGGTATCCCCACTACATACATATATATGTATCCCCACCACTTACATATATAGGTATCCCGCCACATACATATATAGGTATCCCCACCACACACATATATAGGTATCCCCACCACACACATATATAGGTATCCCCACCACACACATATATAGGTATCCCCACCACACACATATATATAGGTATCCCCGCCACTCACATATATAGGTATCCCCACCACATACATATATAGGTCTCCCCACCACATACATATATAGGTATCCCCACCACACACATCTATAGGTATCCCCACCACACACATATATTGGTATCACCACCACATATATATATAGGTATCCCCGCCACACACATATATGTGTATCCCCGCCACATACATATTTAGGTATCCCCACCACACACATCTATAGGTATCCCCACCATATACATATATAGGTATCACCACCACACACATATATAGGTATCACCACCACACACATATATAGTTCTCCCCACCACATACATCTATAGGTATCCCCACCACACACATCTATATGTATCCCCACCACACACAGATCTATAGGTATCCCCACCACACACATATATAGGTATTCCCACAATACACATCTATAGTTATCCCCGCCACACACATATATAGGTATCACCACCACATACATATATAGGTATCCCCACCACACACATATATAGGTATCCCCACCACATACATATATAGGTATCACCACCACACACATATAGGTATCCCCGCCACATACATATAGGTATCCCCACCACACACATATAGGTATCCCCACCACACACATATATAGGTATCACCACCACATACATATATAGGTTTCCCCAACACATACATATATAGGTATCCCCACCATATACTTATATAGGTATCCCCACCACATACATATATAGGTATCCCCACCACATACATCTATAGGTATCCCCATCACAACCATATATAGGTATCCCCACCACATACATATATAGGTATCCCCAACACATACATATATAGCTATTCCCACCACATACATCTCTAGGTATCACCGCCACATACATCTATAGGTATCCCCACCACATACATATATAGGTATCCCCGCCACACACATATATAGGTATTCCCACCACACACATATATAGGTATCACCACCACACACATATATAGGTATCCTCGCCACATACATATGTAGGTATCCCCACCACATACATATATAGGTATCACCACCACACACATATATAGGTATCCCCACCATATACATATATAGGTTTCCCCATCACATACATTTATAGGTATCCCCACCACACACATATATAGGTATCCCCACCACATACATATATAGGTATCCCCACCACATACATATATAGGTATCCCCACCACATACATCTATAAGTGTCCCCACCACACACATATATAGGTATCCCCACCACATACATCTATAGGTATCCCCACCACGCACATATATAGGTATCCCCACCACATACATATATAGGTATCCCCACCACATACATATATAGGTATCCCCACCACATACATATATAGGTATCCCCACCACACACATATATAGGTATCCCCACCACATACATATATAGGTATCACCACCACACACATATAGGTATTCCCGCCACATACATATAGGTATCCCCACCACACACATATAGGTATGCCCACCACACACATCTATAGGTACCACCACCACATACATATATAGGTATCCCCAACACATACATATATAAGTATCCACTCCACATACACATATAGGTATCCCCACCACATACATATATAGGTATCCCCACCACATACATCTATAGGTATCACAACCACAAACATATATAGGTATCCCCACCACACACATCTATAGGTACCACCACCACATACATATATAGGTATCCCCAACACATACATATATAGGTATCCCCACCACATACATATATAGGTATCCCCACCACATACATATATAGGTATCCCCACCACATACATCTATAGGTATCACAACCACAAACATATATAGGTATCCACACCACATACATATATAGGTATCCCCACCACATACATATATAGCTATCCCCACCACATACATATATAGGTATCACCGCCACATACATCTATAGGTATCCCCACCACATACATATATAGGTATCCCCGCCACACACATATACCGCTATCCCCACCACACTCAAATATAGGTATCACCACCACACACATATATAGGTATCCCCGCCACATACATATGTAGGTATCCCCACCACATACATATATAGGTATCACCACCAAACACATATATAGGTATCCCCACCACATACATATATAGGTATCCCATCACATACATATATAGGTATCCCCACCACATACATATATAGGTATCCCCACCACATACATATATAGGTATCCCCATCACATACATCTATATGTATCCCCACCACACACATATATAGGTATCCCCACCACATACATCTATAGGTATCCCCACCAAGCACATATATAGGTATCCCCACCACATACATATATAGGTATCCCCACCACATACATCTATAGGCATCCCCACCACATACATATATAGGTATCCCCACCACATACATATATAGGTATCCCCACCACATACATATATAGGTATCCCCACCACATACATATATAAGTATCCCCACCACATACATCTATAGGTATCCCCACCACATACATATATAGGTATCCCCAACACATACATCTATAGGTATCCCCACCACACACATCTATATCCCCACCACATACATATATAGCTATCCCCACCACATACATCTATAGGTATCACCGCCACATACATCTATAGGTATCCCCACCACATACGTATATAGGTATCCCCGCCACACACATATATAGGTATCCCCACCACACACATATATAGGTATCACCACCACACACATATATAGGTATCTCCGCCACATACATATTTAGGTATCTCCACCACATACATATATAGGTATCACCACCACACACATATATAGGTATCCCCACCATATACATATATAGGTATCCCCACCACATACATTTATAGGTATCCCCACCACACACATATACAGGTATCCCCCCACATACATATATAGGTATCCCCACCACATACATATATAGGTATCCCCACCACATACATCTATAAGTGTCCCCGCCATACACATATATAGGTATCCTCACCACACACATCTATAGGTATCCCCACCACACACATATATAGGTATCGCCACCACACAAATATATAGGTATCCCCACCACACACATCTATAAGTATCGCCACAACACACATATATAGGTATCCCCGCCACATACATATGTAGGTATCCCCACCACATACATATATAGGTATCACCACCACACACATATATAGGTATCCCCACCATATACATATATAGGTTTCCCCATCACATACATTTATAGGTATCCCCACCACACACATATATAGGTATCCCCACCACATACATATATAGGTATCCCCACCACATACATATATAGGTATCCCCACCACATACATCTATAAGTGTCCCCACCACACACATATATAGGTATCCCCACCACATACATCTATAGGTATCCCCACCACGCACATATATAGGTATCCCCACCACATACATATATAGGTATCCCCACCACATACATATATAGGTATCCCCACCACATACATATATAGGTATCCCCACCACACACATATATAGGTATCCCCACCACATACATATATAGGTATCACCACCACACACATATAGGTATTCCCGCCACATACATATAGGTATCCCCACCACACACATATAGGTATGCCCACCACACACATCTATAGGTACCACCACCACATACATATATAGGTATCCCCAACACATACATATATAGGTATCCACTCCACATACACATATAGGTATCCCCACCACATACATATATAGGTATCCCCACCACATACATCTATAGGTATCACAACCACAAACATATATAGGTATCCCCACCACACACATCTATAGGTACCACCACCACATACATATATAGGTATCCCCAACACATACATATATAGGTATCCCCACCACATACATATATAGGTATCCCCACCACATACATATATAGGTATCCCCACCACATACATCTATAGGTATCACAACCACAAACATATATAGGTATCCACACCACATACATATATAGGTATCCCCACCACATACATATATAGCTATCCCCACCACATACATATATAGGTATCACCGCCACATACATCTATAGGTATCCCCACCACATACATATATAGGTATCCCCGCCACACACATATACAGCTATCCCCACCACACTCAAATATAGGTATCACCACCACACACATATATAGGTATCCCCGCCACATACATATGTAGGTATCCCCACCACATACATATATAGGTATCACCACCACACACATATATAGGTATCCCCACCACATACATATATAGGTATCCCATCACATACATATATAGGTATCCCCACCACATACATATATAGGTATTCCCACCACATACATATATAGGTATCCCCATCACATACATCTATATGTATCCCCACCACACACATATATAGGTATCCCCACCACATACATCTATAGGTATCCCCACCAAGCACATATATAGGTATCCCCACCACATACATATATAGGTATCCCCACCACATACATCTATAGGCATCCCCACCACATACATATATAGGTATCCCCACCACATACATATATAGGTATCCCCACCACATACATATATAGGTATCCCCACCACATACATATATAAGTATCCCCACCACATACATCTATAGGTATCCCCACCACATACATATATAGGTATCCCCAACACATACATCTATAGGTATCCCCACCACACACATCTATATCCCCACCACATACATATATAGCTATCCCCACCACATACATCTATAGGTATCACCGCCACATACATCTATAGGTATCCCCACCACATACGTATATAGGTATCCCCGCCACACACATATATAGGTATCCCCACCACACACATATATAGGTATCACCACCACACACATATATAGGTATCTCCGCCACATACATATTTAGGTATCTCCACCACATACATATATAGGTATCACCACCACACACATATATAGGTATCCCCACCATATACATATATAGGTATCCCCACCACATACATTTATAGGTATCCCCACCACACACATATACAGGTATCCCCACCACATACATATATAGGTATCCCCACCACATACATATATAGGTATCCCCACCACATACATCTATAAGTGTCCCCGCCATACACATATATAGGTATCCTCACCACACACATCTATAGGTATCCCCACCACACACATATATAGGTATCGCCACCACACACATATATAGGTATCCCCACCACACACATCTATAAGTATCGCCACAACACACATATATAGGTATCCCCACCACACACATCTATAGGTATCCCCACCACACACATATATAGGTATCCCCACCACATACATATATAGGTATCCCCACCACAAACATATATAGGTATCACCACCACATACATATATAGGTATCCTCACCACACACATCTATAGGTATCCCACCACACACATATATAGGTATCCCCACCACACACATCTATAGGTATCCCCACCACACACATCTATAGGTATCCCCACTACATACATATATATGTATCCCCACCACATACATATATAGGTATCCCCGCCACATACATATATAGGTATCCCCACCACATACATATATAGGTATCCCCACCACACACATATATAGGTATCCCCACCACACACATATATAGGTATCCCCACCACACACATATATATAGGTATCCCCGCCACACACATATATAGGTATCCCCAACACATACATATATAGGTATCCCCGCCACACACATATATAGGTATCCCCAACACATACATATATAGGTATCCCCACCACAAACATATATAGGTATCCACACCACATCCATCTATAGGTATCACAACCACAAACATATATAGGTATCCACACCACATACATATATAGGTATCCCCACCACATACATATATAGCTATCCCCACCACATACATATATAGGTATCACCGCCACATACATCTATAGGTATTTCCACCACATACATATATAGGTATCTCCGCCACACACATATATAGGTATTCCCACCACGCACATATATAGGTATCACCACCACACACATATATAGGTATCCCCGCCACATACATATGTAGGTATCGCCACCACATACATATATAGGTATCACCACCACACACATATATAGGTATCCCCACCACATACATATATAGGTATCCCATCACATACATATATAGGTATCCCCACCACATACATATATAGGTATCCCCACCACATACATATATAGGTATCCCCATCACATACATCTATATGTATCCCACCACACACATATATAGGTATCCCCACCACATACATCTATAGGTATCCCCACCACGCACATATATAGGTATCCCCACCACATACATATATAGGTATCCCCACCACATACATCTATAGGCATCCCCACCACATACATATATAGGTATCCCCACCACATACATATATAGGTATCCCCACCACATACATATATAGGTATCCCCACCACATACATAAATAAGTATCCCCACCACTTACATCTATAGGTATCCCCACCACATACATATATAGGTATCCCCAACACATACATCTATAGGTATCCCCACCACACACTTCTATAGGTATCCCCACCATACACATCTATAGGGATCCCCACCACACATATATATATAGGTATCCCCACCATACACATCTATATGTATCACCGCCACACACATATAAAGGTAACCCCGCCACATACATCTATTGGTATCCCCACCATACACATCTATATGTATCCCCACCATACACATCTATATGTATCACCGCCACACTCATATATAGGTATCCGCACCACATACATCTATAGGTATCACCACCACATACATATATAGGTAACCCCGCCACATACATCTATAGGTATCCCCACCACACACATCTATATGTATCACCACCACATACATATATAGGTATCACCACCACACAAATATATAGGTATCCCCACGACATACATATATAGGTATCCCCACCACACACATATAGGTATCCTCACCACACACATATATAGGTATCCTCACCATACACATATATAGGTATCCCCGTCACATACATATATAGGTATCACCACCACATACATCTATAGGTATCACCACCACACACATCTATAGGTATCCCCACCACACACATCTATAGGTATCCTCACCACACACATATATAGGTATCCCCACCACATACATCTATAGGTATCCCCACCACACACATATATAGGTATCACCACCACATACATCTATATGTATCCCCACCACGTACATATATAGGTAACCCCACCACACACATATATAGGTATCACCACCACACACATATATAGGTATCACCACCACATACATCTATAGGTATCTCCACCACATACATCTATGGGTATAACCACCACACACATATAAAGGTATCACCACCACATACATCTATAGGTATCTCCACCACATACATCTATGGGTATCCCCGCCACATACATATATAGGTATCCCCACCACATACATTTATAGGTAGCACCACCACATACATCTATAGGTATCCCCACCACACACATCTATAGGTATCCCCACCACACACATCTATAGGTATCCCCGCCACACACATATATAGGTATCACCACCACATACATTTATAGGTATCCCCATCACATACATATATAGGTATCCCCTCCACATACTTATATAGGTATCCCCACAATATACATCTATAGGTATCCTCACCACATACATATATAGGTATCCCCACCACATACATATATAGGTATCCCCACCACATACATCTATATGTATCCCCACCACACACATATATAGGTATCCCCACAACATACATATATAGGTATCCCCACCACACACATATATAGGTATCCCCACCACTTCCATATATAGGTATCCACACCACATACATCTATATGTATCCCCACCACATACATATATAGGTATCCCCACCACATACATATATAGGTATCCCCACCACATACATACATAGGTATCCCCAACACATACATATATAGGTATCCCCACCACATACATCTATAAGTATCCCCACCACATACATATATAGGTATCCCCACCACATACATCTATAGGTATCCCCACCACATACATATATAGGTATCCCCACCACATACATATATAGGTATCCCCACCACATACATCTATAGGTATCCCCACCAAATACATATATATGTATCCTCACCACATACATATATAGGTATCCCCGCCACACACATATATAGGTATCCTCACCACACACATCTATAGGTATCCCCAGCACACACATATATAGGTATCGCCACCACTCACATATATAGGTATCCCCACCACACACATATATAGGTATCCCCACCACACACATATATAGGTATCCCCACCACACACATATATAGGTATCCCAACCACATACATATATAGGTATCCCCACCACATACATATATAGGTATCACCACCACATACATATATAGGTATCCTCACCACACACATCTATAGGTATCCCACCACACACATATATAGGTATCCCCACCACACACATCTATAGGTATCCCCACCACACACATATATAGGTATCCCCACTACATACATATATATGTATCCCCACCACACACATATATAGGTATCCCCGCCACATACATATATAGGTATCCCCGCCACATACATATATAGGTATCCCCACCACATACATATATAGGTATCCCCATCACATACATCTATATGTATCCCCACCACACACATATATAGGTATCCCCACCACATACATCTATAGGTATCCCCACCACATACATCTATAGGTATCCCCAACACATACATATATATGTATCCCCACCACAAACATCTATAGGTATCCCCACCACATACATATATAGGTATCCCCACCACATACATATATAGGTATCCCCACCACATACATATATAGGTATCCCCACCACATACATATATAAGTATCCCCACCACATACATCTATAGGTATCCCCAACACATACATCTATAGGTATCCCCACCACACACATCTATAGGTATCCCCACCATACACATCTATAGGTATCCCCACCACACATATATATATAGGTATCCCCACCATACACATCTATATGTATCACCGCCACACACATATATAGGTAACCCCACCACATACATCTATTGGTATCCCCACCATACACATCTATAGGTATCCCCACCATACACATCTATATGTATCACCGCCACACTCATATATAGGTATCCGCACCACATACATCAATAGGTATCACCACCACATACATGTATAGGTATCCCCACCACATACATCTGTATGTATCCCCACCACACACATCTATATGTATCACCACCACATACATATATAGGTATCCCCACCACACACATATATAGGTATCACCACCACACACATATATAGGTATCCCCGCCACATACATATTTAGGTATCTCCACCACATACATATATAGGTATCACCACCACACACATATATAGGTATCCCCACCATATACATATATAGGTATCCCCACCACATACATTTATAGGTATCCCCACCACACACATATACAGGTATCCCCACCACATACATATATAGGTATCCCCACCACATACATATATAGGTATCCCCACCACATACATCTATAAGTGTCCCCGCCATACACATATATAGGTATCCTCACCACACACATCTATAGGTATCCCCACCACACACATATATAGGTATCGCCACCACACACATATATAGGTATCCCCACCACACACATCTATAAGTATCGCCACAACACACATATATAGGTATCCCCACCACACACATCTATAGGTATCCCCACCACACACATCTATAGGTATCCCCACCACACACATATATAGGTATCCCCACCACACACATATATAGGTATCTCCACCACACACATCTATAGGTATCCCCACCAAACACATATATAGGTATCCCCACCACATACATATATAGGTATCCCCACCACAAACATATATAGGTATCACCACCACATACATATATAGGTATACTCACCACACACATCTATAGGTATCCCACCACACACATATATAGGTATCCCCACCACACACATCTATAGGTATCCCCACCACACACATCTATAGGTATCCCCACTACATACATATATATGTATCCCCACCACATACATATATAGGTATCCCCGCCACATACATATATAGGTATCCCCACCACATACATATATAGGTATCCCCACCACACACATATATAGGTATCCCCACCACACACATATATAGGTATCCCCACCACACACATATATATAGGTATCCCCGCCACACACATATATAGGTATCCCCAACACATACATATATAGGTATCCCCGCCACACACATATATAGGTATCCCCAACACATACATATATAGGTATCCCCACCACAAACATATATAGGTATCCACACCACATCCATCTATAGGTATCACAACCACAAACATATATAGGTATCCACACCACATACATATATAGGTATCCCCACCACATACATATATAGCTATCCCCACCACATACATATATAGGTATCACCGCCACATACATCTATAGGTATTTCCACCACATACATATATAGGTATCTCCGCCACACACATATATAGGTATTCCCACCACGCACATATATAGGTATCACCACCACACACATATATAGGTATCCCCGCCACATACATATGTAGGTATCGCCACCACATACATATATAGGTATCACCACCACACACATATATAGGTATCCCCACCACATACATATATAGGTATCCCATCACATACATATATAGGTATCCCCACCACATACATATATAGGTATCCCCACCACATACATATATAGGTATCCCCATCCCATACATCTATATGTATCCCACCACACACATATATAGGTATCCCCACCACATACATCTATAGGTATCCCCACCACGCACATATATAGGTATCCCCACCACATACATATATAGGTATCCCCACCACATACATCTATAGGCATCCCCACCACATACATATATAGGTATCCCCACCACATACATATATAGGTATCCCCACCACATACATATATAGGTATCCCCACCACATACATAAATAAGTATCCCCACCACTTACATCTATAGGTATCCCCACCACATACATTTATAGGTATCCCCAACACATACATCTATAGGTATCCCCACCACACACTTCTATAGGTATCCCCACCATACACATCTATAGGGATCCCCACCACACATATATATATAGGTATCCCCACCATACACATCTATATGTATCACCGCCACACACATATAAAGGTAACCCCGCCACATACATCTATTGGTATCCCCACCATACACATCTATATGTATCCCCACCATACACATCTATATGTATCACCGCCACACTCATATATAGGTATCCGCACCACATACATCTATAGGTATCACCACCACATACATATATAGGTAACCCCGCCACATACATCTATAGGTATCCCCACCACACACATCTATATGTATCACCACCACATACATATATAGGTATCACCACCACACAAATATATAGGTATCCCCACGACATACATATATAGGTATCCCCACCACACACATATAGGTATCCTCACCACACACATATATAGGTATCCTCACCATACACATATATAGGTATCCCCGTCACATACATATATAGGTATCACCACCACATACATCTATAGGTATCACCACCACACACATCTATAGGTATCCCCACCACACACATCTATAGGTATCCTCACCACACACATATATAGGTATCCCCACCACATACATCTATAGGTATCCCCACCACACACATATATAGGTATCACCACCACATACATCTATATGTATCCCCACCACGTACATATATAGGTAACCCCACCACACACATATATAGGTATCACCACCACACACATATATAGGTATCACCACCACATACATCTATAGGTATCTCCACCACATACATCTATGGGTATAACCACCACACACATATAAAGGTATCACCACCACATACATCTATAGGTATCTCCACCACATACATCTATGGGTATCCCCGCCACATACATATATAGGTATCCCCACCACATACATTTATAGGTAGCACCACCACATACATCTATAGGTATCCCCACCACACACATCTATAGGTATCCCCACCACACACATCTATAGGTATCCCCGCCACACACATATATAGGTATCACCACCACATACATTTATAGGTATCCCCATCACATACATATATAGGTATCCCCTCCACATACTTATATAGGTATCCCCACAATATACATCTATAGGTATCCTCACCACATACATATATAGGTATCCCCACCACATACATATATAGGTATCCCCACCACATACATCTATATGTATCCCCACCACACACATATATAGGTATCCCCACAACATACATATATAGGTATCCCCACCACACACATATATAGGTATCCCCACCACTTCCATATATAGGTATCCACACCACATACATCTATATGTATCCCCACCACATACATATATAGGTATCCCCACCACATACATATATAGGTATCCCCACCACATACATACATAGGTATCCCCAACACATACATATATAGGTATCCCCACCACATACATCTATAAGTATACCCACCACATACATATATAGGTATCCCCACCACATACATCTATAGGTATCCCCACCACATACATATATAGGTATCCCCACCACATACATATATAGGTATCCCCACCACATACATCTATAGGTATCCCCACCAAATACATATATATGTATCCTCACCACATACATATATAGGTATCCCCGCCACACACATATATAGGTATCCTCACCACACACATCTATAGGTATCCCCAGCACACACATATATAGGTATCGCCACCACTCACATATATAGGTATCCCCACCACACACATATATAGGTATCCCCACCACACACATATATAGGTATCCCCACCACACACATATATAGGTATCCCAACCACATACATATATAGGTATCCCCACCACATACATATATAGGTATCACCACCACATACATATATAGGTATCCTCACCACACACATCTATAGGTATCCCACCACACACATATATAGGTATCCCCACCACACACATCTATAGGTATCCCCACCACACACATATATAGGTATCCCCACTACATACATATATATGTATCCCCACCACACACATATATAGGTATCCCCGCCACATACATATATAGGTATCCCCGCCACATACATATATAGGTATCCCCACCACATACATATATAGGTATCCCCGTCACATACATCTATATGTATCCCCACCACACACATATATAGGTATCCCCACCACATACATCTATAGGTATCCCCACCACATACATCTATAGGTATCCCCAACACATACATATATATGTATCCCCACCACAAACATCTATAGGTATCCCCACCACATACATATATAGGTATCCCCACCACATACATATATAGGTATCCCCACCACATACATATATAGGTATCCCCACCACATACATATATAAGTATCCCCACCACATACATCTATAGGTATCCCCACCACATACATATATAGGTATCCCCAACACATACATCTATAGGTATCCCCACCACACACATCTATAGGTATCCCCACCATACACATCTATAGGTATCCCCACCACACATATATATATAGGTATCCCCACCATACACATCTATATTTATCACCGCCACACACATATATAGGTAACCCCACCACATACATCTATTGGTATCCCCACCATACACATCTATAGGTATCCCCACCATACACATCTATATGTATCACCGCCACACTCATATATAGGTATCCGCACCACATACATCTATAGGTATCACCACCACATACATGTATAGGTATCCCCACCACATACATCTGTATGTATCCCCACCACACACATCTATATGTATCACCACCACATACATATATAGGTATCCCCACCACACACATATATAGGTATCCCCACGACATACATATATAGGTATCCCCACCACACACATATAGGTATCCCCACCACACACATATAGGTATCCTCACCACACACATATATAGGTAGCCCCGTCACATACATCTATAGGTATCACCACCACATACATCTATAGGTATCACCACCACACACATCTATAGGTATCCCCACCACACACATCTATAGGTATCCTCACCACATACATATATAGGTATCCCCGCCACACACATATATAGGTATCCTCACCTCACACATCTATAGGTATCCCCACCACACACATATATAGGTATCCCCGCCACACACATATATAGGTATCCTCACCTCACACATCTATAGGTATCCCCACCACACACATATATAGGTATCGCCACCACACACATATATAGGTATCCCCACCACACACATCTATAGGTATCCCCACCACACACTTAAATAGATATCCCCACCACACACATATATAGGTATCCCTACCACACACATCTATAGGTATCCCCACCAAACACATATATAGGTATCCCCACCACATACATATATAGGTATCCCCACCACATCCATATATAGGTATCACCACCACATACATCTATAGATATCACCACCACATACATATATAGGTATCCCCACCACATACATCAATAGGTATCCCCGCCACACACATCTATAGGTATCCTCACCACACACATATATAGGTATCCCCACCACATACATCTATAGGTATCCCCACCACACACATATATAGGTATCCCCACCACACACATATATAGGTATCCCCACCACATACAGCTATAGGTATCCCCACCACACACACATAGGTATACCCGCCACACACATCTATAGGTATCACCACCACATACATCTATAGGTATCACCACCACAACATCTATAGGTATCCCCACCACATACATATATAGGTATCCCCACCACATACATCAATAGGTATCACCACCACACACATCTATAGGTATTACCACCACATACATCTATAGGTATCACCACCACATACATCTATAGGTATACATAACACATACATCATAGGTATCCCCACCACACACATCTGTAGGTATCCTCACCACACACATATATAGGTATCCCCACCAAATACATCTATAGGTATCCCCACCACACACATATATAGGTATCACCACCACATACATCTATATGTATCCCCACCACGTACATATATAGGTAACCCCACCACATACATATATAGGTATCCCCACCACACACATATATAGGTATCACCACCACACACATATATAGGTATCACCACCGCATACATCTATAGGTATCTCCACCACATACATCTATGGGTATAACCACCACACACATATAAAGGTATCACCACCACATACATCTATAGGTATCTCCACCACATACATCTATGGGTATCCCCGCCACATACATATATAGGTATCCCCACCACATACATTTATAGGTAGCACCACCACATACATCTTTAGGTATCCCCACCACACACATCTATAGGTATTCCCACCACACACATCTATAGGTATCCCCGCCACACACATATATAGGTATCACCACCACATACATTTATAGGTATCCCCATCACATACATATATAGGTATCCCCACCACATACTTATATAGGTATCCCCACAATATACATCTATAGGTATCATCACCACATACATATATAGGTATCCCCACCACATACATATATAGGTATCCCCACCACATACATCTATATGTATCCCCACCACACACATATATAGGTATCCCCACAACATACATATATAGGTATCCCCACCACACACATATATAGGTATCCCCACCACTTCCATATATAGGTATCCCCACCACATACATCTATATGTATCCCCACCACATACATATATAGGTATCTCCGCCACATACATATATAGGTATCCCCACCACATACATCAATAGGTATCACCACCACACACATCTATAGGTATTACCACCACATACATCTATAGGTATCACCACCACATACATCTATAGGTATACATAACACATACATCATAGGTATCCCCACCACACACATCTGTAGGTATCCTCACCACACACATATATAGGTTTCCCCACCACATACATATATAGGTATCCCCACCACACACATATATAGGTATCACCACCACAAACGTCTATATGTATCCCTACCACATACATCTATAGGTAACCCCACCACATACATATATAGGTATCCCCACAACATACATCTATAGGTATCCCCACCACACACATATATAGGTATCAACACCACACACATATATAGGTATCACCACCACATACATCTATATGTATCCCCACCACATACATATATAGGTATCTCCGCCACATACATATATAGGTATCCCCACCACATACATATATAGGTATCCCCACCACACACATATATAGGTATCCCCACCACACACATATATAGGTATCCCCACCACATACATATATAGGTCTCCCCACCACATACATCTATAGGTATCCCCACCACACACATCTATAGGTATCCTCACCACATACATATATAGGTATCCCCGCCACACACATATATAGGTATCCTCACCACACACATCTATAGGTATCCCCACCACACACATATATAGGTATCGCCACCACACACATATATAGGTATCCCCACCACACACATCTATAGGTATCCCCACCACACACATATATAGGTATCCCCACCATACATATCTATATGTATAACCGCCACACTCATATATAGGTATCCCCACCTCATACATCTATAGGTATCACCACCACATACATGTATAGGTATCCCCACCACATAAATCTATAGGTATCCCCACCACACACATCAATATGTATCACCACCACATACATATATAGGTATCCCCACCACACACATATATAGGTATCCCCACCACATACATATATAGGTATCCCCACCACACACATATAGGTATCCTCACCACACACATATATAGGTATCCTCACCACACACATATATAGGTATTCCCACTACATATATCTATAGGTATCCCCACCACACAAATATATAGGTATCCCCACCACACACATATATAGGTATCCCCACCACATACATCTATAGGTATCCCCACCACATACATATATAGGTATCCCCACCACATACATCTATAGGTATCCCCACCACATACATATATAGGTATCCCCACCACACACACATATATAGGTATCCCCAACACACACATCTATAGATATCCCCGCCATACACGTCTATAGGTATCCAAACCACATACATATATAGGTATCCCCACCACATACATCTATATGTATCCCCGCCACACACATCTATAGGTATCCTTACCACACACATATATAGGTATCCCCACCACATACATCTATAGGTATCCCCACCACACACATATATAGGTATCCCCACCACACACATATATAGGTATCCCCACCACATACATCTATAGGTATCCCCACCACATACATATATAGGTATCCCCACCACATACATCTATAGGTATCCCCACCACATACATATATAGGTATCCCCACCACATACATATATAGGTATCCCGAACACACACATCTATAGATATCGCCGCCATACACGTCTATAGGTATCCCCACCACATACATATATAGGTATCACCGCCACATCTATAGGTATCCCCACCAAATACATCCATAGGAATCCCCACCACATACATCTATAGGTATCACCACCACATACATCTATAGGTATCCCCACCACATACATCTATAGGTATCCCCACCACACACATCTATAGGTATCCTCACCACACACATATATAGGTATCCCCACCAAATACATCTATAGGTATCCCCACCACACACATATATAGGTATCACCACCACATACATCTATATGTATCCCCACCACGTACATATATAGGTAACCCCACCACATACATATATAGGTATCCCCACCACACACATATATAGGTATCACCACCACACACATATATAGGTATCACCACCGCATACATCTATAGGTATCTCCACCACATACATCTATGGGTATAACCACCACACACATATAAAGGTATCACCACCACATACATCTATAGGTATCTCCACCACATACATCTATGGGTATCCCCGCCACATACATATATAGGTATCCCCACCACATACATTTATAGGTAGCACCACCACATACATCTATAGGTATCCCCACCACGCACATCTATAGGTATTCCCACCACACACATCTATAGGTATCCCCGCCACACACATATATAGGTATCACCACCACATACATTTATAGGTATCCCCATCACATACATATATAGGTATCCCCACCACATACTTATATAGGTATCCCCACAATATACATCTATAGGTATCATCACCACATACATATATAGGTATCCCCACCACATACATATATAGGTATCCCCACCACATACATCTATATGTATCCCCACCACACACATATATAGGTATCCCCACAACATACATATATAGGTATCCCGACCACACACATATATAGGTATCCCCACCACTTCCATATATAGGTATCCCCACCACATACATCTATATGTATCCCCACGACATACATATATAGGTATCTCCGCCACATACATATCTAGGTATCCCCACCACATACATATATAGGTATCCCCACCACACACATATATAGGTATCCCCACCACACACATATATAGGTATCCCCACCACATACATATATAGGTCTCCCCACCACATACATCTATAGGTATCCCCACCACACACATCTATATGTATCCTCACCACATACATATATAGGTATCCCCGCCACACACATATATAGGTATCCTCACCACACACATCTATAGGTATCCCCACCACACACATATATAGGTATCGCCACCACACACATATATAGGTATCCCCACCACACACATCTATAGGTATCCCCACCACACACATATATAGGTATCCCCACCATACACATCTATATGTATAACCGCCACACTCATATATAGGTATCCCCACCTCATACATCTATTGGTATCACCACCACATACATGTATAGGTATCCCCACCACATAAATCTATAGGTATCCCCACCACACACATCAATATGTATCACCACCACATACATATATAGGTATCCCCACCACACACATATATAGGTATCCCCACCATGTACATATATAGGTATCCCCACCACACACATATAGGTATCCTCACCACACACATATATAGGTATCCTCACCACACACATATATAGGTATTCCCACCACATATATCTATAGGTATCCCCACCACACAAATATATAGGTATCCCCACCACACACATATATAGGTATCCCCACCACATACATCTATAGGTATCCCCACCACATACATATATAGGTATCCCCACCACATACATCTATAGGTATCCCCACCACATACATATGTAGGTATCCCCACCACATACATATATAGGTATCCCCAACACACACATCTATAGATATCCCCGCCACACACGTCTATAGGTATCCCCACCACATACATATATAGGTATCCCCACCACATACATCTATATGTATCCCCGCCACACACATCTATAGGTATCCTTACCACACACATATATAGGTATCCCCACCACATACATCTATAGGTATCCCCACCACACACATATATAGGTATCCCCACCACACACATATATAGGTATCCCCACCACATACATCTATAGGTATCCCCACCACATACATATATAGGTATCCCCACCACATACATCTATAGGTATCCCCACCACATACATATATAGGTATCCCCACCACATACATATATAGGTATCCCCAACACACACATCTATAGATATCGCCGCCATACACGTCTATAGGTATCCCCACCACGTACATCTATAGGTATCACCACCACATACATCTATAGGTATCTCCACCACATACATCTATGGGTATCCCCGCCACATACATATATAGGTATCCCCACCACATACATTTATAGGTAGCACCACCACATACATCTATAGGTATCCCCACCACACACATCTATAGGTATTCCCACCACACACATCTATAGGTATCCCCGCCACACACATATATAGGTATCACCACCACATACATTTATAGGTATCCCCATCACATACATATATAGGTATCCCCACCACATACTTATATAGGTATCCCCACAATATACATCTATAGGTATCATCACCACATACATATATAGGTATCCCCACCACATACATATATAGGTATCCCCACCACATACATCTATATGTATCCCCACCACACACATATATAGGTATCCCCACAACATACATATATAGGTATCCCCACCACACACATATATAGGTATCCCCACCACTTCCATATATAGGTATCCCCACCACATACATCTATATGTATCCCCACCACATACATATATAGGTATCTCCGCCACATACATATCTAGGTATCCCCACCACATACATATATAGGTATCCCCACCACACACATATATAGGTATCCCCACCACACACATATATAGGTATCCCCACCACATACATATATAGGTCTCCCCACCACATACATCTATAGGTATCCCCACCACACACATCTATATGTATCCTCACCACATACATATATAGGTATCCCCGCCACACACATATATAGGTATCCTCACCACACACATCTATAGGTATCCCCACCACACACATATATAGGTATCGCCACCACACACATATATAGGTATCCCCACCACACACATCTATAGGTATCCCCACCACACACATATATAGGTATCCCCACCATACACATCTATATGTATAACCGCCACACTCATATATAGGTATCCCCACCTTATACATCTATTGGTATCACCACCACATACATGTATAGGTATCCCCACCACATAAATCTATAGGTATCCCCACCACACACATCAATATGTATCACCACCACATACATATATAGGTATCCCCACCACACACATATATAGGTATCCCCACCATGTACATATATAGGTATCCCCACCACACACATATAGGTATCCTCACCACACACATATATAGGTATCCTCACCACACACATATATAGGTATTCCCACCACATATATCTATAGGTATCCCCACCACACAAATATATAGGTATCCCCACCACACACATATATAGGTATCCCCACCACATACATCTATAGGTATCCCCACCACATACATATATAGGTATCCCCACCACATACATCTATAGGTATCCCCACCACATACATATGTAGGTATCCCCACCACATACATATATAGGTATCCCCAACACACACATCTATAGATATCCCCGCCACACACGTCTATAGGTATCCCCACCACATACATATATAGGTATCCCCACCACATACATCTATATGTATCCCCGCCACACACATCTATAGGTATCCTTACCACACACATATATAGGTATCCCCACCACATACATCTATAGGTATCCCCACCACACACATATATAGGTATCCCCACCACACACATATATAGGTATCCCCACCACATACATCTATAGGTATCCCCACCACATACATATATAGGTATCCCCACCACATACATCTATAGGTATCCCCACCACATACATATATAGGTATCCCCACCACATACATATATAGGTATCCCCAACACACACATCTATAGATATCGCCGCCATACACGTCTATAGGTATCCCCACCACGTACATCTATAGGTATCACCACCACATCTATAGGTATCCCCACCAAATACATCCATAGAAATCCCCACCACATACATCTATAGGTATCACCACCACATACATCTATAGGTATCCCCACCACATACATCTATAGGTATCCCCACCACACACATCTATAGGTATCCTCACCACACACATATAAAGGTATCCGCACCACATACATCTATAGGTATCCCCACCACACACATATATAGGTATCACCACCACATACATCTATATGTATCCCCACCACGTACATATATAGGTAACCCCACCACACACATATATAGGTATCACCACCACACACATATATAGGTATCACCACCACATACATCTATAGGTATCTCCACCACATACATCTATGGGTATAACCACCACACACATATAAAGGTATCACCACCACATACATCTATAGGTATCTCCACCACATACATATATGGGTATCCCCGCCACATACATATATAGGTATCCCCACCACATACATTTATAGGTAGCACCACCACATACATCTATAGGTATCCCCACCACACACATCTATAGGTATCCCCACCACACACATCTATAGGTATCCCCGCCACACACATATATAGGTATCACCACCACATACATTTGTAGGTATCCCCATCACATTCATATATAGGTATCCCCTCCACATACTTATATAGGTATCCCCACAATATACATCTATAGGTATCCTCACCACATACATATATAGGTATCCCCACCACATACATATATAGGTATCCCCACCACATACATCTATATGTATCCCACCACACACATATATAGGTATCCCCACAACATACATATATAGGTATCCCCACCACACACATATATAGGTATCCCCACCACTTCCATATATAGGTATCCCCACCACATACATCTATATGTATCCCCACCACATACATATATAGGTATCCCCACCACATACATATATAGGTATCCCCACCACATACATACATAGGTATCCCCACCACATACATATATAGGTATCCCCACCACATACATCTATAAGTATCCCCACCACATACATATATAGGTATCCCCACCACATACATCTATAGGTATCCCCACCACATACATATATAGGTATCCCCACCACATACATATATAGGTATCCCCACCACATACATCTATAGGTATCCCCACCAAATACATATATATGTATCCTCACCACATACATATATAGGTATCCCCGCCACACACATATATAGGTATCCTCACCACACACATCTATAGGTATCCCCAGCACACACATATATAGGTATCGCCACCACTCACATATATAGGTATCCCCACCACACACATATATAGGTATCCCCACCACACACATATATAGGTATCCCCACCACACACATATATAGGTATCCCAACCACATACATATATAGGTATCCCCACCACATACATATATAGGTATCACCACCACATACATATATAGGTATCCTCACCACACACATCTATAGGTATCCCACCACACACATATATAGGTATCCCCACCACACACATCTATAGGTATCCCCACCACACACATCTATAGGTATCCCCACTACATACATATATATGTATCCCCACCACACACATATATAGGTATACCCGCCACATACATATATAGGTATCCCCGCCACATACATATATAGGTATCCCCACCACATACATATATAGGTATCCCCACCACACACATATATAGATATCCCAACCACACACATATATATGTATCCCCACCACACACATATATATAGGTATCCCCGCCACACATATATATAGGAATCCCCACCACATACATATATAGGTCTCCCCACCACATACATCTATAGGTATCCCCACCACACACATATATAGGTATCACCACCACATACATATATAGGTATCCCCGCCACACACATATATAGGTATCCCCGCCACATACATATATAGGTATCCCCACCACACACATCTATAGGTATCCCCACCACACACATATATAGGTATCACCACCACATACATATATAGGTATCCCCGCCACACACATATATAGGTATCCCCGCCACATACATATATAGGTATCCCCACCACACATATCTATAGGTATCCCCACCATATACATATATAGGTATCACCACCACACACACGTATAGGTATCCCCACCACACACATATATAGGTATCCCCGCCACATACATATATAGGTATCACCACCACACACATATATAGGTCTCCCCACCACATACATATATAGGTATCACCACCACATACATATATAGGTATCACCACCACACACATATAGGTATCCCCGCCACATACATATAGGTATCCCCACCACACACATATAGGTATCCCCACCACACACATATATAGGTATCACCACCACATACATATATAGGTATCCCCAACACATACATCTATAGGTATCCCCACCACACACATATATAGGTATCACCACCACAAACGTCTATATGTATCCCTACCACATACATATATAGGTAACCCCACCATATACTTATATAGGTATCCCCACCACATACATATATAGGTATCCCCACCACATACATCTATAGGTATCCCCACCACAAACATATATAGCTATCCCCACCACATACATATATAGGTATCCCCACCACATACATATATAGCTATCCCCACCACATACATCTATACGTATCACCGCCACATACATCTATAGGTATCCCCACCACATACATATATAGGTATCCCCGCCACACACATATATAGGTATCCCCACCACAAACATATATAGGTATCACCACCACACACATATATAGGTATCCCCGCCACATACATATGTAGGTATCCCCACCACATATATATAAACGTATCACCACCACACACATATATAGGTATCCCCACCACATACATATATAGGTATCCCCATCACATACATTTATAGGTATCCCCACCACACACATATATAGGTATCCCCACCACATACATATATAGGTATCACCACCACATACATATATAGGTATCCCCATCACATACATTTATAGGTATCCCCACCACACACATATATAGGTATCCCCACCACATACATATATAGGTATCCCCACCACATACATATATAGGTATCCCCACCACATACATCTATAGGTATCCCCACCACACACATATATAGGTATCACCACCACAAACGTCTATATGTATCCCTACCACATACATATATAGGTAACCCCACCACATACATATATAGGTATCCCCACCACATACATCTATAGGTATCCCCACCACACACATATATAGGTATCAACACCACACACATATATAGGTATCACCACCACATATATATATAGGTATCCCCACCACATACATATATAGGTATCTCCGCCACATACATATATCGGTATCCCCACCACATACATATATAGGTATCCCCACCACACACATATATAGGTATCCCCACCACACACATATATAGGTATCCCCACAACACACATATATATAGGTATCCCCGCCACACACATATATAGGTATCCCCACCACATACATATATAGGTCTCCCCACCACATACATCTATAGGTATCCCCACCACACACATCTATAGGTATCCTCACCACATACATATATAGGTATCCCTGCCACACACATATATAGGTATCCTCACCACACACATCTATAGGTATCCCCACCACACACATATATAGGTATCGCCACCACACACATATATAGGTATCCCCACCACACACATCTATAGGTATCCCCACCACACACATATATAGGTATCCCCACCACACACATATATAGGTATCCCCACCACACACATCTATAGGTATCCCCACCAAACACATATATAGGTATCCCCACCACATACATATATAGGTATCCCCACCACATTCATATATAGGTATCACCTCCACATACATATATAGGTATCCTCACCACACACATCTATAGGTATCCCACACACACATATATAGGTATCCCCACCACACACATCTATAGGTTTCCCCACCACACACATCTATAGGTATCCCCACTACATACATATATATGTATCCCCACCACTTACATATATAGGTATCCCCGCCACATACATATATAGGTATCCCCACCACATACATATATAGGTATCCCCACCACATACATATATAGGTATCCCCACCACACACATATATAGGTATCCCCACCACACACATATATATAGGTATCCCCGCCACTCACATATATAGGTATCCCCACCACATACATATATAGGTCTCCCCACCACATACATATATAGGTATCCCCACCACACACATCTATAGGTATCCCCACCACACACATATATTGGTATCACCACCACATATATATATAGGTATCCCCGCCACACACATATATGTGTATCCCCGCCACATACATATTTAGGTATCCCCACCACACACATCTATAGGTATCCCCACCATATACATATATAGGTATCACCACCACACACATATATAGGTATCACCACCACACACATATATAGTTCTCCCCACCACATACATCTATAGGTATCCCCACCACACACATCTATATGTATCCCCACCACACACAGATCTATAGGTATCCCCACCACACACATATATAGGTATTCCCACAATACACATCTATAGTTATCCCCGCCACACACATATATAGGTATCACCACCACATACATATATAGGTATCCCCACCACACACATATATAGGTATCCCCACCACATACATATATAGGTATCACCACCACACACATATAGGTATCCCCGCCACATACATATAGGTATCCCCACCACACACATATAGGTATCCCCACCACACACATATATAGGTATCACCACCACATACATATATAGGTTTCCCCAACACATACATATATAGGTATCCCCACCATATACTTATATAGGTATCCCCACCATATACATATATAGGTATCCCCACCACATACATCTATAGGTATCCCCATCACAACCATATATAGGTAACCCCACCACATACATATATAGGTATCCCCAACACATACATATATAGCTATCCCCACCACATACATATATAGGTATCACCGCCACATACATCTATAGGTATCCCCACCACATACATATATAGGTATCCCCGCCACACACATATATATGTATCACCACCACACACATATATAGGTATCCCCGCCACATACATATGTAGGTATCCCCACCACATACATATATAGGTATCACCACCACACACATATATAGGTATCCCCACCATATACATATATAGGTTTCCCCATCACATACATTTATAGGTATCCCCACCACACACATATATAGGTATCCCCACCACATACATATATAGGTATCCCCACCACATACATATATAGGTATCCCCACCACATACATATATAAGTGTCCCCACCACACACATATATAGGTATCCCCACCACATACATCTATAGGTATCCCCACCACGCACATATATAGGTATCCCCACCACATACATATATAGGTATCCCCACCACATACATATATAGGTATCCCCACCACATACATATATAGGTATCCCCACCACACACATATATAGGTATCCCCACCACATACATATATAGGTATCACCACCACACACATATAGGTATTCCCGCCACATACATATAGGTATCCCCACCACACACATATAGGTATCCCCACCGCACACATCTATAGGTACCACCACCACATACATATATAGGTATCCCCAACACATACATATATAGGTATCCCCACCACATACATATATAGGTATCCCCACCACATACATATATAGGTATCCCCACCACATACATCTATAGGTATCACAACCACAAACATATATAGGTATCCCCACCACACACATCTATAGGTACCACCACCACATACATATATAGGTATCCCCAACACATACATATATAGGTATCCCCACCACATACATATATAGGTATCCCCACCACATACATATATAGGTATCCCCACCACATACATCTATAGGTATCACACCCACAAACATATATAGGTATCCACACCACATACATATATAGGTATCCCCACCACATACATATATAGCTATCCCGACCACATACATATATAGGTATCACCGCCACATACATCTATAGGTATCCCCACCACATACATATATAGGTATCCCCGCCACACACATATATAGCTATCCCCACCACACTCAAATATAGGTATCACCACCACACACATATATAGGTATCCCCGCCACATACATATGCAGGTATCCCCACCACATACATATATAGGTATCACCACCACACACATATATAGGTATCCCCACCACATACATATATAGGTATCCCATCACATACATATATAGGTATCCCCACCACATACATATATAGGTATCCCCACCACATACATATATAGGTATCCCCATCACATACATCTATATGTATCCCCACCACACACATATATAGGTATCCCCACCACATACATCTATAGGTATTCCCACCACGCACATATATAGGTATCCCCACCACATAGATATAAAGGTATCCCCACCACATACATCTATAGGCATCCCCACCACATACATATATAGGTATCCCCACCACATACATATATAGGTATCCCCACCACATACATATATAGGTATCCCCACCACATACATATATAAGTATCCCCACCACATACATCTATAGGTATCCCCACCACATACATATATAGGTATCCCCAACACATACATCTATAGGTATCCCCACCACACACATCTATATCCCCACCACATACATATATAGCTATCCCCACCACATACATCTATAGGTATCACCGCCACATACATCTATAGGTATCCCCACCACATACGTACATAGGTATCCCCGCCACACACATATATAGGTATCCCCACGACACACATATATAGGTATCACCACCACACACATATATAGGTATCCCCGCCACATACATATTTAGGTATCCCCACCACATACATATATAGGTATCACCACCACACACATATATAGGTATCCCCACCATATACATATATAGGTATCCCCACCACATACATTTATAGGTATCCCCACCACACACATATACAGGTATCCCCACCACATACATATATAGGTATCCCCACCACATACATATATAGGTATCCCCACCACATACATCTATAAGTGTCCCCGCCATACACATATATAGGTATCCTCACCACACACATCTATAGGTATCCCCACCACACACATATATAGGTATCGCCACCACACACATATATAGGTATCCCCACCACACACATCTATAGGTATCGCCACAACACACATATATAGGTATCCCCACCACACACATCTATAGGTATCCCCACCACACACATCTATATGTATCACCACCACATACATATATAGGTATCCCCACCACACACATATATAGGTATCCTCACGACATACATATATAGGTATCCCCACCACACACATATATAGGTATCCCCACGACACACATATATAGGTATCCCCACCACACACATATAGGTATCCTCATCACACACATATATAGGTATCCTCACCACACACATATATAGGTATCCCCGTCACATACATCTATAGGTATCACCACCACATACATCTATAGATATCACCACCACATACATCTATAGGTATCCCCACCACATACATCTATAGGTATCCCCGCCACACACATCTATAGGTATCCCCACCACATACATCTATATGTATTCCCACCACACACATATATAGGTATCCCCACCACACATATATATAGGTATCCCCACCACATACATCTATAGGTATCCCCACACACACATATAGGTATACCCGCCACACACATCTATAGGTATCCCCACCACACACATATATAGGTATCCCCACCACAACATCTACAGGTATCCCCACCACATACATATATAGGTATCCCCACCACATACATCTATAGGTATCCCCGCCACACACATCTATAGGTATCCTCACCACACACATATATATGTATCCCCACCACATACATATATAGCTATCCCCACCACATACATCTATAGGTATCACCGCCACATACATCTATAGGTATCCCCACCACATACATATATAGGTATCCCCGCCACACACATATATAGGTATCCCCACCACATACATCTATAGGTATCCCCATCACAAACATATATAGGTATCCCCACCACATACATATATAGGTATCCCCACCACATACATATATAGCTATCCCCACCACATACATCTATATGTATCACCGCCACATACATCTATAGGTATCCCCACCACATACATATATAGGTATCACCGCTACACACATATATAGGTATCCCCACCACACACATATATAGGTATCACCACCACACACATATATAGGTATCCCCGCCACATACATATGTAGGTATCCCCACCACATACATATATAGGTATCACCACCACACACATATATAGGTATCCCCACCGTATACATATATAGGTATCCCCATCACATCCATTTATAGGTATCCCCACCACACACATATATAGGTATCCGCACCACATACATATATAGGTATCCCCACCACATACATATATAGGTATCCCCACCACATACATCTATAAGTGTCCCCACCACACACATATATAGGTATCCCCACCACATACATCTATAGGTATCACCACCACACACATATATAGGTATCCCCGCCACATACATATTTAGGTATCCCCACCACATACATATATAGGTATCACCACCACACACATATATAGGTATCCCCACCATATACATATATAGGTATCCCCACCACATACATTTATAGGTATCCCCACCACACACATATACAGGTATCCCCACCACATACATATATAGGTATCCCCACCACATACATATATAGGTATCCCCACCACATACATCTATAAGTGTCCCCGCCATACACATATATAGGTATCCTCACCACACACATCTATAGGTATCCCCACCACACACATATATAGGTATCGCCACCACACACATATATAGGTATCCCCACCACACACATCTATAGGTATCGCCACAACACACATATATAGGTATCCCCACCACACACATCTATAGGTATCCCCACCACACACATCTATATGTATCACCACCACATACATATATAGGTATCCCCACCACACACATATATAGGTATCCCCACCACATACATCTATAAGTGTCCCCGCCATACACATATATAGGTATCCTCACCACACACATCTATAGGTATCCCCACCACACACATATATAGGTATCGCCACCACACACATATATAGGTATCCCCACCACACACATCTATAGGTATCGCCACAACACACATATATAGGTATCCCCACCACACACATCTATAGGTATCCCCACCACACACATCTATATGTATCACCACCACATACATATATAGGTATCCCCACCACACACATATATAGGTATCCCCACGACATACATATATAGGTATCCCCACCACACACATATATAGGTATCCCCACGACACACATATATAGGTATCCCCACCACACACATATAGGTATCCTCATCACACACATATATAGGTATCCTCACCACACACATATATAGGTATCCCCGTCACATACATCTATAGGTATCACCACCACATACATCTATAGATATCACCACCACATACATCTATAGGTATCCCCACCACATACATCTATAGGTATCCCCGCCACACACATCTATAGGTATCCCCACCACATACATCTATATGTATTCCCACCACACACATATATAGGTATCCCCACCACACACATATATAGGTATCCCCACCACATACATCTATAGGTATCCCCACACACACATATAGGTATACCCGCCACACACATCTATAGGTATCCCCACCACACACATATATAGGTATCCCCACCACAACATCTACAGGTATCCCCACCACATACATATATAGGTATCCCCACCACATACATCTATAGGTATCCCCGCCACACACATCTATAGGTATCCTCACCACACACATATATAGGTATCCCCACCACATACATATATAGCTATCCCCACCACATACATCTATAGGTATCACCGCCACATACATCTATAGGTATCCCCACCACATACATATATAGGTATCCCCGCCACACACATATATAGGTATCCCCACCACATACATCTATAGGTATCCCCATCACAAACATATATAGGTATCCCCAGCACATACATATATAGGTATCCCCACCACATACATATATAGCTATCCCCACCACATACATCTATATGTATCACCGCCACATACATCTATAGGTATCCCCACCACATACATATATAGGTATCCCCGCTACACACATATATAGGTATCCCCACCACACACATATATAGGTATCACCACCACACACATATATAGGTATCCCCGCCACATACATATGTAGGTATCCCCACCACATACATATATAGGTATCACCACCACACACATATATAGGTATCCCCACCGTATACATATATAGGTATCCCCATCACATTCATTTATAGGTATCCCCACCACACACATATATAGGTATCCGCACCACATACATATATAGGTATCCCCACCACATACATATATAGGTATCCCCACCACATACATCTATAAGTGTCCCCACCACACACATATATAGGTATCCCCACCACATACATCTATAGGTATCACCACCACACACATATATAGGTATCCCCGCCACATACATATTTAGGTATCCCCACCACATACATATATAGGTATCACCACCACACACATATATAGGTATCCCCACCATATACATATATAGGTATCCCCACCACATACATTTATAGGTATCCCCACCACACACATATACAGGTATCCCCACCACATACATATATAGGTATCCCAACCACATACATATATAGGTATCCCCACCACATACATCTATAAGTGTCCCCGCCATACACATATATAGGTATCCTCACCACACACATCTATAGGTATCCCCACCACACACATATATAGGTATCGCCACCACACACATATATAGGTATCCCCACCACACACATCTATAGGTATCGCCACAACACACATATATAGGTATCCCCACCACACACATCTATAGGTATCCCCACCACACACATCTATATGTATCACCACCACATACATATATAGGTATCCCCACCACACACATATATAGGTATCCCCACGACATACATATATAGGTATCCCCACCACACACATATATAGGTATCCCCACGACACACATATATAGGTATCCCCACCACACACATATAGGTATCCTCATCACACACATATATAGGTATCCTCACCACACACATATATAGGTATCCCCGTCACATACATCTATAGGTATCACCACCACATACAGCTATAGATATCACCACCACATACATCTATAGGTATCCCCACCACATACATCTATAGGTATCCCCGCCACACACATCTATTGGTATCCCCACCACATACATCTATATGTATTCCCACCACACACATATATAGGTATCCCCACCACACACATATATAGGTATCCCCACCACATACATCTATAGGTATCCCCACACACACATATAGTTATACCCGCCACACACATCTATAGGTATCCCCACCACACACATATATAGGTATCCCCACCACAACATCTACAGGTATCCCCGCCACACACATCTATAGGTATCCCCACCACATACATCTATAGGTATCCCCGCCACACACATCTATAGGTATCCTCACCACACACATATATAGGTATCCCCACCACATACATATATAGCTATCCCCACCACATACATCTATAGGTATCACCGCCACATACATCTATAGGTATCCCCACCACATACATATATAGGTATCCCCGCCCCACACATATATAGGTATCCCCACCACATACATCTATAGGTATCCCCATCACAAACATATATAGGTATCCCCACCACATACATATATAGGTATCCCCACCACATACATATATACCTATCCCCACCACATACATCTATAGGTATCACCGCCACATTCATCTATAGGTATCCCCACCACATATATATATAGGTATCCCCGCCACACACATATATAGGTATCCCCACCACACACATATATAGGTATCACCACCACACACATATATAGGTATCCCCGCCACATACATATGTAGGTATCCCCACCACATACATATATAGGTATCACCACCACACACATATATAGGTATCCCCACCGTATACATATATAGGTATCCCCATCACATACATTTATAGGTATCCCCACCACACACATATATAGGTATCCGCACCACATACATATATAGGTATCCCCACCACATACATATATAGGTATCCCCACCACATACATCTATAAGTGTCCCCACCACACACATATATAGGTATCCCCACCACATACATCTATAGGTATCCCCACCACGCACATATATAGGTATCCCCACCACATACATATATAGGTATCCCCACCACATACATATATAGGTATCCCCACCACATACATATATAGGTATCCCCACCACACACATATATAGGTATCCCCACCACATACATATATAGGTATCACCACCACACACATATAGGTATTCCCGCCACATACATATAGGTATCCCCACCACACACATATAGGTATCCCCACCACACACATCTATAGGTACCACCACCACATACATATATAGGTATCCCCAACACATACATATATAGGTATCCCCACTACATACATATATAGGTATCCCCACCACATACATATATAGGTATCCCCACCACATACATCTATAGGTATCACAACCACAAACATATATAGGTATCCACTCCACATACATATATAGGTATCCCCACCACATACATATATAGCTATCCCCACCACATACATATATAGGTATCACCGCCACATACATCTATAGGTATCCCCACCACATACATATATAGGTATCCCCGCCACACACATATTAAGCTATCCCCACCACACTCATATATATGTATCACCACCATACACATATATAGGTATCCCCGCCACATACATATGTAGGTATCCCCACCACATACATATATAGGTATCACCACCACACACATATATAGGTATCCCCACCACATACATATATAGGTATCCCATCACATACATATATAGGTATCCCCACCACATACATATATAGGTATCCCCACCACATACATATATAGGTATCCCCATCACATACATCTATATGTATCCCCACCACACACATATATAGGTATCCCCACCACATACATCTATAGGTATCCCCACCACGCACATATATAGGTATCCCCACCACATACATATATAGGTATCCCCACCACATACATATATAGGCATCCCCACCACATACATATATAGGTATCCCCACCACATACATATATAGGTAACCCCACCACATACATATATAGGTATCCCCACCACATACATATATATGTATCCCCACCACATACATCTATAGGTATCCCCACCACATACATATATAGGTATCCCCAACACATACATCTATAGGTATCCCCACCACACACATCTATATGTATCCCCACCATACACATCTATAGGGATCCCCACCACATATATATATATAGGAATCCCCACCATACACATCTATATGTATCACCGCCACACACATATATAGGTAACCCCACCACATACATCTATTGGTATCCCCACCATACACATCTATAGGTATCCCCACCATACACATCTATATGTATCACCGCCACACTCATATATAGGTATCCCCACCACATACATATATAGATATCCCCACCACACACATATATAGGTATCCCCACCACATACATATATAGGTATCCCCGCCACACACATATATATCTATCCCCGCCACATACATATATAGGTATCCCCGCCACATGCATATATAGGTATCCCCACCACACACATCTATAGGTATTCCCACCATATACATATATAGGTATCACCACCACACACATATATAGGTATCCCCACCACACACATATATAGGTATCCCCGACACATACATATATAGGTATCACCACCACACACATATATAGGTCTCCCAACCACATACATCTATAGGTATCCCCACCATACACATCTATATGTATCCCCACCACACACAGATCTATAGGTATCCCCACCACACACATATATAGGTATTCCCACAATACACATCTATAGTTATCCCCGCCACACACATATATAGGTATCCCCACCACATACATATATAGGTATCCCCAACACATACATATATAGGTATCCCCACTACATACATATATAGGTATCCCCACCACATACATATATAGGTATCCCCACCACATACATCTATAGGTATCACAACCACAAACATATATAGGTATCCACTCCACATACATATATAGGTATCCCCACCACATACATATATAGCTATCCCCACCACATACATATATAGGTATCACCGCCACATACATCTATAGGTATCCCCACCACATACATATATAGGTATCCCCGCCACACACATATTTAGCTATCCCCACCACACTCATATATATGTATCACCACCACACACATATATAGGTATCCCCGCCACATACATATGTAGGTATCCCCACCACATACATATATAGGTATCACCACCACACACATATATAGGTATCCCCACCACATACATATATAGGTATCCCATCACATACATATATAGGTATCCCCACCACATACATATATAGGTATCCCCACCACATACATATATAGGTATCCCCATCACATACATCTATATGTATCCCCACCACACACATATATAGGTATCCCCACCACATACATCTATAGGTATCCCCACCACGCACATATATAGGTATCCCCACCACATACATATATAGGTATCCCCACCACATACATATATAGGCATCCCCACCACATACATATATAGGTATCCCCACCACATACATATATAGGTATCCCCACCACATACATATATAGGTATCCCCACCACATACATATATATGTATCCCCACCACATACATCTATAGGTATCCCCACCACATACATATATAGGTATCCCCAACACATACATCTATAGGTATCCCCACCACACACATCTATATGTATCCCCACCATACACATCTATAGGGATCCCCACCACACATATATATATAGGTATCCCCACCATACACATCTATATGTATCACCGCCACACACATATATAGGTAACCCCACCACATACATCTATTGGTATCCCCACCATACACATCTATAGGTATCCCCACCATACACATCTATATGTATCACCGCCACACTCATATATAGGTATCCCCACCACATACATATATAGATATCCCCACCACACACATATATAGGTATCCCCACCACATACATATATAGGTATCCCCGCCACACACATATATATGTATCCCCGCCACATACATATATAGGTATCCCCGCCACATGCATATATAGGTATCCCCACCACACACATCTATAGGTATTCCCACCATATACATATATAGGTATCACCACCACACACATATATAGGTATCCCCACCACACACATATATAGGTATCCCCGCCACATACATATATAGGTATCACCACCACACACATATATAGGTCTCCCAACCACATACATCTATAGGTATCCCCACCATACACATCTATATGTATCCCCACCACACACAGATCTATAGGTATCCCCACCACACACATATATAGGTATTCCCACAATACACATCTATAGTTATACCCGCCACACACATATATAGGTATCCCCACCACATACATATATAGGTATCCCCACCACACACATATATAGGTATCCCCACCACATACATATATAGGTATCACCACCACGCACATATAGGTATCCCCGCCACATACATATAGGTATCCCCACCACACACATATAGGTATCCCCACCACACACATATATAGGTATCCCCACCACAAACATATATAAGTATCCCCACCACATACATATATAGGTATCCCCACCACATACATATATAGCTATCCCCACCACATACATCTATAGGTATCACCGCCACATACATCTATAGGTATCCCCACCACATACGTATATAGGTATCCCCGCCACACACATATATAGGTATCCCCACCACAAACATATATAGGTATCACCACCACACACATATATAGGTATCCCCGCCACATACATATTTAGGTATCCCCACCACATACATATATAGGTATCACCACCACACACATATATAGGTATCCCCACCATATACATATATAGGTATCCCCATCACATACATTTCTAGGTATCCCCACCACACACATATACAGGTATCCCCACCACATACATATATAGGTATCCCCACCACATACATATATAGGTATCCCCACCACATACATCTATAAGTGTCCCCGCCATACACATATATAGGTATCCTCACCACACACATCTATATGTATCCCCACCACACACATATATAGGTATCGCCACCACACACATATATAGGTATCCCACCACACACATATATAGGTATCCCCACCACACACATCTATATGTATCACCACCACATACATATATAGGTATCCCCACCACACACATATATAGGTATCCCCACGACATACATATATAGGTATCCCCACCACACACATATAGGTATCCTCATCACACACATATATAGGTATCCTCACCACACACATATATAGGTATCCCCGTCACATACATCTATAGGTATCACCACCACATACATCTATATATATCACCACCACATACATCTATAGGTATCCCCACCACATACATCAATAGGTATCCCCGCCACACACATCTATAGGTATCCTCACCACACACATATATAGGTATCCCCACCACAAACATCTATATGTATTCCCACAACACACATATATAGGTATCCCCACCACACACATATATAGGTATCCCCACCACATACATCTATAGGTATCCCCACCACACACATATAGGTATACCCGCCACACACATCTATAGGTATCACCACCACATACATCTATAGGTATCACCACCACAACATCTATAGGTATCCCCACCACATACATATATAGGTATCACCATCACATACATCTATATGTATCCCCACCACATACATATATAGGTATCTCCGCCACATACATATATAGGTATCCCCACCACATACATATATAGGTATCCCCACCACACACATATATAGGCATCCCCACCACACACATATATATGTATCCCCACCACACACATATATATAGGTATCCCCGCCCAACACATATATAGGTATCCCCACCACATACATATATAGGTCTCCCCACCACATACATCTATAGGTATCCCCACCACACACATCTATACGTATCCTCACCACATACATATATAGGTATCCCCGCCACACACATATATAGGTATCCTCACCACACACATCTATAGGTATCCCCACCACCCACATATATAGGTATCGCCACCACACACATATATAGGTATCCCCACCACACACATCTATAGGTATCCCCACCACACACATATATAGGTATCCCCACCACACACATATATAGGTATCCCCACCACACACATCTATAGGTATCCCCACCAAACACATATATAGGTATCCCCAACACATACATATATAGGTATCCCCACCACATACATATATAGGTATCACCACCACATAAATATATAGGTATCCTCACCACACACATCTATAGGTATCCCTACACACACATATATAGGTATCCCCACCACACACATCTATAGGTATCCCCACCACACACATCTATAGGTATCCCCACTACATACATATATATGTATCCCCAACACATAGATATATAGGTATCCCCACCACATACATATATAGGTATCCCCACCACATACATATATAGGTATCCCCACCACACACATATATAGGTATCCCCACCACACACATATATAGGTATCCCACCACACACATATATATAGGTATCCCCGCCACACACATATATAGGTATCCCACCACATACATATATAGGTCTCCCCACCACATACATATATAGGTATCCCCACCACACACATCTATAGGTATCCCCACCACACACATATATTGGTATCACCACCACATATATATATAGGTATCCCCGCCACACACATATATAGGTATTCCCGCCACATACATATATAGGTATCCCCACCACACACATATATAGGTATCCCCACCATATACATATATAGGTATCACCACCACACACATATATAGGTATCACCACCACACACATATATAGGTCACACCACCACATACATCTATAGGTATCCCCACCACACACATCTATATGTATCCCCACCACACACAGATCTATAGGTATCCCCTCCAGCCACATATATAGGTATTCCCACAATACACATCTATAGTTATCCCCGCCACACACATATATAGGTATCACCACCACATACATATATAGGTATCCCCACCACACACATATATAGGTATCCCCACCACAAACATATATAGGTATCACCACCACATACATATATAGGTATCCCCAACACATACATATATAGGTATCCCCACCATATACTTATATAGGTAACCCCACCACATACATATATAGGTATCCCCAACACATACATATATAGGTATCCCCACCATATACTTATATAGGTATCCCCACCACATACATATATAGGTATCCCCACCACATACATCTATAGGTATCCCCATCACAAACATATATAGGTATCCCCACCACATACATATATAGGTATCCCCACTACATACATATATAGCTATCCTCACCACATACATCTATAGATATCACCGCCACATACATTTATAGGTATCCCCACCACATACATATATAGGTATCCCCGCCACACACATATATAGGTATCCCCACCACACACATATATAGGTATCACCACCACACACATATATAGGTATCCCCGCCACATACATATGTAGGTATCCCCACCACATACATATATAGGTATCACCACCACACACATATATAGGTATCCCCACCATATACATATATAGGTATCCCCATCACATACATTTATAGGTATCCCCACCACACACATATATAGGTATCCCCACCACATACATATATAGGTATCCCCACCACATACATATATAGGTATCCCCACCACATACATCTATACGTGTCCCCACCACACACATATATAGGTATCCCCACCACATACATCTATAGGTATCCCCACCACGCACATATATAGGTATCCCCACCACATACATATATAGGTATCCCCACCACATACATATATAGGTATCCCCACCACATACATATATAGGTATCCCCACCTCACACATATATAGGTATCCCCACCACATACATATATAGGTATCACCACCACACATATATAGATATTCCCGCCACATACATATAGGTATCCCCTCCACACACATATAGGTATCCCCACCACACACATATATAGGTATCACCACCACATACATATATAGGTATCCCCAACACATACATATATAGGTATCCCCACCACATACATATATAGGTATCCCCACCACATACATATATAGGTATCCACACCACATACATCTATAGGTATCCCCACCACAAACATATATAGGTATCCACACCACATACATATATAGGTATCCCCACCACATACATATATAGCTATCCCCACCACATACATATATAGGTATCACCGCCACATACATCTATAGGTATCCCCACCACATACATATATAGGTATTCCCACCACATACATATATAGGTATCCCCATCACATACATCTATATGTATCCCCACCACACACATATATAGGTACCCCCACCACATACATATATAGGTATCCCCACCACGCACATATATAGGTATCCCCACCACATACATATATAGGTATCCCCACCACATACATCTATAGGTATCCTCACCACATACATATATAGGTATCCCCACCACATACATATATAGGTATCCCCACCACATACATATATAGGTATCCCCACCACATACATATATAAGTATCCCCACCACATACATCTATAGGTATCCCCACAACATACATATATAGGTATCCCCAACACATACATCTATAGGTATCCCCACCACACCCATCTATAGGTATCCCGACCATACACATCTATAGGGATCCCCACCACACATATATATATATAGGTATCCCCACCATACACATCTATATGTATCACCGCCACACACATATATAGGTAACCCCACCACATACATCTATTGGTATCCCCACCATACACATCTATAGGTATCCCCACCATACACATCTATATGTATCACCGCCACACTCATATATAGGTATCCGCACCACATACATCTATAGGTATCACCACCACATACATGTATAGGTATCCCCACCACATACATCTATAGGTATCCCCACCACACACATCTATATGTATCACCACCACATACATATATAGGTATCCCCACCACACACATATATAGGTATCCCCACGACATACATATATAGGTATCCCCACCACACACATATAGGTATCCTCACCACACACATATATAGGTATCCTCACCACACACATATATAGGTATCCCCGTCACATACATCTATAGGTATCACCACCACATACATCTATAGGTATCACCACCACACACATCTATAGGTTTCCCCACCACACACATCTATAGGTATCCTCACCACATACATATATAGGTATCCCCGCCACACACATATATAGGTATCCTCACCTCACACATCTATAGGTATCCCCACCACACACATATATAGGTATCGCCACCACGCACATATATAGTTATCCCCACCACACACATCTATATGTATCCCCACCACACACATATATAGGTATCCCCACCACACACATCTAGAGGTATCCCCACCAAACACATATATAGGTATCCCCACCACATACATATGTAGGTATCCCCACCACATACATATATAGGTATCACCACCACATACATCTATAGATATCACCACCACATACATCTATAGCTATCCCCACCACATACGTCTATAGGTATCCCCGCCACACACATCTATAGGTATCCTCACCACACACATATATAGGTATCCCCACCACATACATCTATAGGTATCCCCACCACACACATATATAGGTATTCCCAACACACACATATATAGGTATCCCCACCACATACATCTATAGGTATCCCCACCACACACATATAGGTATACCCGCCACACACATCTATAGGTATCACCACCACATACATCTATAGGTAACACCACCACAACATCTATAGGTATCCCCACCACATACATATATAGGTATCCCTACCACATACATCTATAGGTATCCCCGCCACACACATCTATAGGTATCCTCACCACACACATATATAGGTATCCCCACCACATACATCTATAGGTATCACCACCACACACATCTATAGGTATTACCACCACATACATCTATAGGTATCACCACCACATACATCTATAGGTATACATACCACATACATCTATAGGTATCCCCACCACATACATCTATAGGTATCCCCGCCACACACATCTGTAGGTATCCTCACCACACACATATATAGGTTTTCCCACCACATACATATATAGGTATCCCCACCACACACATATATAGGTATCACCACCACAAACGTCTATATGTATCCCTACCACATACATCTATAGGTAACCCCACCACATACATATATAGGTATCCCCACCACACACATATATAGGTATCGCCACCACACACATATATAGTTATCCCCACCTTACACATCTATATGTATCCCCACCACACACATATATAGGTATCCCCACCACACACATCTATAGGTATCCCCACCAAACACATATATAGGTATCCCCACCACATACATATGTAGGTATCCCCACCACATACATATATAGGTATCACCACCACATACATCTATAGATATCACCACCACATACATCTATAGGTATCCCCACCACATACATCTATAGGTATCCCCGCCACACACATCTATAGGTATCCCCACCACACACATATATAGGTATCCCCACCACATACATCTATAGGTATCCCCACCACACACATATATAGGTATCCCCATCACACACATTTATAGGTATCCCCACCACATACATCCATAGGTATCCCCACCACACCCATCTATAGGTATCCCCACCATACACATCTATAGGGATCCCCACCACACATATATATATATAGGTATCCCCACCATACACATCTATATGTATCACCGACACACACATATATAGGTAACCCTACCACATACATCTATAGGTAACCCCACCACATACATATATAGGTATCCCCACAACATACATATATAGGTATCCCCAACACATACATCTATAGGTATCCCCACCACACCCATCTATAGGTATCCCCACCATACACATCTATAGGGATCCCCACCACACATATATATATATAGGTATCCCCACCATACACATCTATATGTATCACCGCCACACACATATATAGGTAACCCCACCACATACATCTATTGGTATCCCCACCATACACATCTATAGTTATCCCCACCATACACATCTATATGTATCACCGCCACACTCATATATAGGTATCCGCACCACATACATCTATAGGTATCACCACCACATACATGTATAGGTATCCCCACCACATACATCTATAGGTATCCCCACCACACACATCTATATGTATCACCACCACATACATATATAGGTATCCCCACCACACACATATATAGGTATCCCCACGACATACATATATAGGTATCCCCACCACACACATATAGGTATCCTCACCACACACATATATAGGTATCCTCACCACACACATATATAGGTATCCCCGTCACATACATCTATAGGTATCACCACCACATACATCTATAGGTATCACCACCACACACATCTATAGGTTTCCCCACCACACACATCTATAGGTATCCTCACCACATACATATATAGGTATCCCCGCCACACACATATATAGGTATCCTCACCTCACATATCTATAGGTATCCCTACCACACACATATATAGGTATCGCCACCACACACATATATAGTTATCCCCACCACACACATCTATATGTATCCCCACCACACACATATATAGGTATCCCCACCACACACATCTAGAGGTATCCCCACCAAACACATATATAGGTATCCCCACCACATACATATGTAGGTATCCCCACCACATACATATATAGGTATCACCACCACATACATCTATAGATATCACCACCACATACATCTATAGCTATCCCCACCACATACGTCTATAGGTATCCCCGCCACACACATCTATAGGTATCCTCACCACACACATATATAGGTATCCCCACCACATACATCTATAGGTATCCCCACCACACACATATATAGGTATCCCCAACACACACATATATAGGTATCCCCACCACACACATCTATATGTATCCCCACCACACACATATAGGTATACCCGCCACACATATCTATAGGTATCACCACCACATACATCTATAGGTAACACCACCACAACATCTATAGGTATCCCCACCACATACATATATAGGTATCCCTACCACATACATCTATAGGTATCCCCGCCACACACATCTATAGGTATCCTCACCACACACATATATAGGTATCCCCACCACATACATCTATAGGTATCACCACCACACACATCTATAGGTATTACCACCACATACATCTATAGGTATCACCACCACATACATCTATAGGTATACATACCACATACATCAATAGGTATCCCCACCACATACATCTATAGGTATCCCCGCCACACACATATGTAGGTATCCTCACCACACACATATATAGGTTTCCCCACCACATACATATATAGGTATCCCCACCACACACATATATAGGTATCACCACCACAAACGTCTATATGTATCCCTACCACATACATCTATAGGTAAGCCCACCACATACATATATAGGTATCCCCACCACACACATATATAGGTATCGCCACCACACACATATATAGTTATCCCCACCACACACATCTATATGTATCCCCACCACACACATATATAGGTATCCCCACCACACACATCTATAGGTATCCCCACCAAACACATATATAGGTATCCCCACCACATACATATGTAGGTATCCCCACCACATACATATATAGGTATCACCACCACATACATCTATAGATATCACCACCACATACATCTATAGGTATCCCCACCACATACATCTATAGGTATCCCCGCCACACACATCTATAGGTATCCTCACCACACACATATATAGGTATCCCCACCACATACATCTATATGTATCCCCACCACACACATATATAGGTATCCCCATCACATACATATATAGGTATCCCCACCACATACATCCATAGGTATCCCCACCACACACATATAGGTATACCCGCCACACACATCTATAGGTATCACCACCACATACATCTATAGGTAACACCACCACAACATCTATAGGTATCCCCACCACATACATATATAGGTATCCCTACCACATACATCTATAGGTATCCCCGCCACACACATCTATAGGTATCCTCACCACACACATATATATGTATCACCGCCACACTATAGTTATCCCCACCATACACATCTATATGTATCACCGCCACACTCATATATAGGTATCCGCACCACATACATCTATAGGTATCACCACCACATACATGTATAGGTATCCCCACCACATACATCTATAGGTATCCCCAGCACACACATCTATATGTATCACCACCACATACATATATAGGTATCCCCACCACACACATATATAGGTATCCCCACGACATACATATATAGGTATCCCCACCACACACATATAGGTATCCTCACCACACACATATATAGGTATCCTCACCACACACATATATAGGTATCCCCGTCACATACATCTATAGGTATCACCACCACATACATCTATAGGTATCACCACCACACACATCTATAGGTTTCCCCACCACACACATCTATAGGTATCCTCACCACATACATATATAGGTATCCCCGCCACACACATATATAGGTATCCTCACCTCACATATCTATAGGTATCCCTACCACACACATATATAGGTATCGCCACCACACACATATATAGTTATCCCCACCACACACATCTATATGTATCCCCACCACACACATATATAGGTATCCCCACCACACACATCTAGAGGTATCCCCACCAAACACATATATAGGTATCCCCACCACATACATATGTAGGTATCCCCACCACATACATATATAGGTATCACCACCACATACATCTATAGATATCACCACCACATACATCTATAGCTATCCCCACCACATACGTCTATAGGTATCCCCGCCACACACATCTATAGGTATCCTCACCACACACATATATAGGTATCCCCACCACATACATCTATAGGTATCCCCACCACACACATATATAGGTATCCCCAACACACACATATATAGGTATCCCCACCACACACATCTATATGTATCCCCACCACACACATATAGGTATACCCGCCACACATATCTATAGGTATCACCACCACATACATCTATAGGTAACACCACCACAACATCTATAGGTATCCCCACCACATACATATATAGGTATCCCTACCACATACATCTATAGGTATCCCCGCCACACACATCTATAGGTATCCTCACCACACACATATATAGGTATCCCCACCACATACATCTATAGGTATCACCACCACACACATCTATAGGTATTACCACCACATACATCTATAGGTATCACCACCACATACATCTATAGGTATACATACCACATACATCAATAGGTATCCCCACCACATACATCTATAGGTATCCCCGCCACACACATATGTAGGTATCCTCACCACACACATATATAGGTTTCCCCACCACATACATATATAGGTATCCCCACCACACACATATATAGGTATCACCACCACAAACGTCTATATGTATCCCTACCACATACATCTATAGGTAAGCCCACCACATACATATATAGGTATCCCCACCACACACATATATAGGTATCGCCACCACACACATATATAGTTATCCCCACCACACACATCTATATGTATCCCCACCACACACATATATAGGTATCCCCACCACACACATCTATAGGTATCCCCACCAAACACATATATAGGTATCCCCACCACATACATATGTAGGTATCCCCACCACATACATATATAGGTATCACCACCACATACATCTATAGATATCACCACCACATACATCTATAGGTATCCCCACCACATACATCTATAGGTATCCCCGCCACACACATCTATAGGTATCCTCACCACACACATATATAGGTATCCCCACCACATACATCTATATGTATCCCCACCACACACATATATAGGTATCCCCATCACATACATATATAGGTATCCCCACCACATACATCCATAGGTATCCCCACCACACACATATAGGTATACCCGCCACACACATCTATAGGTATCACCACCACATACATCTATAGGTAACACCACCACAACATCTATAGGTATCCCCACCACATACATATATAGGTATCCCTACCACATACATCTATAGGTATCCCCGCCACACACATCTATAGGTATCCTCACCACACACATATATAGGTATCCCCACCACATACATCTATAGGTATCACCACCACACACATCTATAGGTATTACCACCACATACATCTATAGGTATACATACCACATACATCTATAGGTATCCCCACCACATACATCTATAGGTATCCCCGCCACAAACATCTGTAGGTATCCTCACCACACACATATATAGGTTTCCCCACCACATACATATATAGGTATCCCCACCACACACATATATAGGTATCACCACCACAAACGTCTATATGTATCCCTACCACATACATCTATAGGTAACCCCACCACATACATATATAGGTATCCGCACCACATACATCTATAGGTATCCCCACCACACACATATATAGGTATCAACACCACACACATATATAGGTATCACCACCTCATACATCTATATGTATCCCCACCACATACATATATAGGTATCTCCGCCACATACATATATAGGTATCCCCACCACATACATATATAGGTATCCCCACCACACACATATATAGGTATCCCCATCACACACATATATAGGTATCCCCACCACACACATATATATAGGTATCCCCGCCACACACATATATAGGTATCCCCACCACATACATATATAGGTCTCCCCACCACATACATCTATAGGTATCCCCACCACACACATCTATAGGTATCCTCACCACATACATATATAGGTATCCCCGCCACACACATATATAGGTATCCTCACCACACACATCTATATGTATCCCCACCACACACATATATAGGTATCGCCACCACACACATATATAGGTATCCCCACCACACACATCTATAGGTATCCCCACCACACACATATATAGGTATCCCCACCACATACATCTATAGGTATCCCCACCACACACATATATAGGTATCACCACCACACACATATATAGGTATCACCACCACATACATCTATAGGTATCTCCACCACATACATCTATGGGTATAACCACCACACACATATATAGGTATCACCACCACATACATCTATAGGTATCTCCACCACATACATCTATGGGTATCCCCGCCACACTCATATATAGGTATCCCCACCACATACATCTATAGGTATCACCACCACATACATGTATAGGTATCCCCACCACATAAATCTATAGGTATCCCCACCACATACATCAATATGTATCACCACCACATACATATATAGGTATCCCCACCACACACATATATAGGTATCCCCACCACATACATATATAGGTATCCCCACCACACACATATAGGTATCCTCACCACACACATATATAGGTATCCTCACCACACACATATATAGGTCTCCCCGCCACATACATATATAGGTATCACCACCACATACATATATAGGTATCCCCACCACATACATCTATAGGTATCCCCACCACATACATATATAGGTATCCCCACCACATACATCTATAGGTATCCCCACCACATACATATATAGGTATCCCCACCACATACATATATAGGTATCCCCAACACACACATCTATAGATATCCCCGCCATACACGTCTATAGGTATCCCCTCCACATACATATATAGGTATCCCCACCAAATACATCCATATGTATCCCCGCCACACACATCTATAGGTATCCTCACCACACACATATATAGGTATACCCACCACATACATATATAGGTATCCCCACCACACACATATATAGGTATCACCACCACATACATCTATATGTATCCCCACCACGTACATATATAGGTAACCCCACCACATACATATATAGGTATCCCCACCACATACATCTATAGGTATCCCCACCACACACGTATATAGGTATCACCACCACACACATATATAGGTATCACCACCACATACATCTATAGGTATCTCCACCACATACATCTATGGGTATAACCACCACACACATATATAGGTATCACCACCACATACATCTATAGGTATCTCCACCACATACATCTATGGGTATCCCCGCCACATACATATATAGGTATCCCCACCACATACATATATAGGTAGCACCACACTATACATATATAGGTATCCACACCACACACATCTATAGGTATCCCCACCACACACATCTATAGGTATCCCCGCCACACACATCTATAGGTATCCCCGCCACACACATCTATAGGTATCCCCATCACATACATATATAGGTATCCCCACCACATACTTATATAGGTATCCCCACAATATACATCTATATGTATCCTCACCACATACATATATAGGTATCCCCACCACATACATATATAGGTATCCCCACCACATACATCTATAAGTATCCCCACCACATACATATATAGGTATCCCCACCACATACATATATAGGTATCCCCACCACATACATATATAGGTATCCCCACCACATACATCTATAGGTATCCCCACCACATACATATATATGTATCCTCACCACATACATATATAGGTATCCCCGCCACATACATCTATATGTATCCCCACCACATTCATATATAGGTATCCCCACCACATACATATATAGGTATCCCCACCACATACATATATAGGTATCCCCACCACATACATATATAGGTATCCCCACCACATACATCTATAAGTATCCCCACCACATACATATATAGGTATCCCCACCACATACATATATAGGTATCCCCACCACATACATATATAGGTATCCCCACCACATACATCTATAGGTATCCCCACCACATACATATATATGTATCCTCACCACATACATATATAGGTATCCCCGCCACACACATATATAGGTATCCTCACCACACACATCTATAGGTATCCCCACCACACACATATATAGGTATCGCCACCACACACATATATAGGTATCCCCACCACACACATATATAGGTATCCCCACCACACACATATATAGGTATCCCCACCACACACATGTATAGGTATCCCAACCACACATATCTATTGGTATCCCCACCACACATATCTATTGGTATCCCCACCACATACATATATAGGTATCCCCACCACATACATATATAGGTATCACCACCACATACATATATAGGTATCCTCACCACATACATATATAGGTATCCTCACCACACACATCTATAGGTATCCCACCACACACATATATAGGTATCCCCACCACACATATCTATAGGTATCCCCACTACATACATATATATGTATCCCCACCACACACATATATAGGTATCCCCACCACATACATATATAGCTATCCCCACCACATACATATATAGCTATCCCCACCACATACATCTATAGGTATCCTCACCACATACATATATAGGTATCCCCGCCACACACATATATAGGTATCCCCACCACACACATATATAGGTATCACCACCACACACATATATAGGTATCCCCGCCACATACATATGTAGGTATCCCCACCACATATATATATAGGTATCACCACCACACACATATATAGGTATCCCCACCACATACATATATAGGTATCCCCATCACATACATTTATAGGTATCCCCACCACACACATATATAGGTATCCCCACCACATACATATATAGGTATCACCACCACATACATATATAGGTATCCCCATCACATACATTTATAGGTATCCCCACCACACACATATATAGGTATCCCCACCACATACATATATAGGTATCCCCACCACATACATATATAGGTATCCCCACCACATACATCTATAAGTGTCCCCACCACACACATATATAGGTATCCCCACCACACACATCTATAGGTATCCCCACCACGCACATATATAGGTATCCCCACCACATATATATATAGGTATCCCCACCACATACATCTATAGGTATCCCCACCACATACATATCCACATACATATATAGGTATCCCCACCACATACATATATAGGTATCACCACCACACACATATATGTATTCCCGCCACATACATATAGGTATCCCCACCACACACATATAGGTATCCCCACCACACACATCTATAGGCATCACCACCACATACATATATAGGTATCCCCAACACATACATATATAAGTATCCCCACCACATACTTATATAGGTATCCCCACCACATACATATATAGGTATTCCCACCACATACATATATAGGTATCCCCACCACATACATATATAGGTATCCCCACCACATACATATATAGGTGTCCCCACCGCATACATCTATAAGTATCCCCACCACATATATATATAGGTATCCCCACCACATACATCTATAGGTATCCCCACCACATACATATCCACATACATATATAGGTATCCCCACCACACACATATATAGGCATCCCCACCACATACATATATAGGTATCACCACCACACACATATATGTATTCCCGCCACATACATATAGGTATCCCCACCACACACATATAGGTATCCCCACCACACACATCTATAGGTATCAACACCACATACATATATAGGTATCCCCAACACATACATATATAAGTATCCCCACCACATACTTATATAGGTATCCCCACCACATACATATATAGGTATTCCCACCACATACATATATAGGTATCCCCACCACATACATATATAGGTATCCCCACCACATACATATATAGGTATCCCCACCGCATACATCTATAAGTATCCCCACCACATACATATATAGGTATCCCCACCACATACATCTATAGGTATCCCCACCACATACATATCCCCATACATATATAGGTATCCCCACCACATACATATATAGGTATCCCCACCACACACATATATAGATATCCCAACCACACACATATATAGGTATCTCCACCACACACATATATATAGGTATCGCCGCCACACATATATATAGGTATCCCCACCACATACATATATAGGTCTCCCCACCACATACATCTATAGGTATCCCCATCACACATATATAGGTATCACCACCACATACATCTATAGGTATCTCCACCACATACATCTATGGGTATCCCCGCCACATACATATATAGGTATCCCCACCACATACATATATAGGTATCCCCACCACATACATCTATAGGTATCCCCACCACACACATATATAGGTATCACCACCACACACATATATAGGTATCACCACCACATACATCTATAGGTATCTCCACCACATACATATATGGGTATAACCACCACACACATATATAGGTATCACCACCACATACATCTATAGGTATCTCCACCACATACATCTATGGGTATCCCCGCCACATACATATATAGGTATCCCCACCACATACATATATAGGTATCCCCACCACATACATATATAGGTATCCCCACCACATACATATATAGGTATCTCCACCACATACATCTATGGGTATCCCCGCCACATTCATATATAGGTATCCCCACCACACATATCTATAGGTATCCCCACCATATACATATATAGATATCACCACCACACACATATATAGGTATCCCCACCACACACATATATAGGTATCCCCGCCACATACATATATAGGTATCACCACCACACACATATATAGGTCTCCCCACCACATACATATATAGGTATCCCCACCACACACATCTATATGTATCCCCACCACACACAGATCTATATGTATCCCCACCACACACATATATAGGTATTCCCACAATACACATCTATAGTTATCCCCGCCACACACATATATAGGTATCCCCACAACATACATATATAGGTATCCCCACCACTCACATATATAGGTATCACCGCCACATACATCTATAGGTATCCCCACCACATACATATATAGGTATCCCCGCCACACACATATATAGGTATCCCCACCACACACATATATAGGTATCACCACCACACACATATATAGGTATCCCCGCCACATACATATGTAGGTATCCCCACCACATATATATAAACGTATCACCACTACACACATATATAGGTATCCCCACCACATACATATATAGGTATCCCCATCACATACATTTATAGGTATCCCCACCACACACATATATAGGTATCCCCACCACATACAAATATAGGTATCACCACCACATACATATATAGGTATCCCCATCACATACATTTATAGGTATCCCCACCACACACATATATAGGTATCCCCACCACATGCATATATAGGTATCCCCACCACATACATATATAGGTATCCCCACCACATACATCTATAGGTATCCCCACCACACACATATATAGGTATCACCACCACAAACGTCTATATGTATCCCTACCACATACATATATAGGTAACCCCACCACATACATATATAGGTATCCCCACCACATACATCTATAGGTATCCCCACCACACACATATATAGGTATCAACACCACACACATATATAGGTATCACCACCACATACATCTATATGTATCCCACCACATACATATATAGGTATCTCCGCCACATACATATATAGGTATCCCCACCACATACATATATAGGTATCCCCACCACACACATATATAGGTATCCCCACCACACACATATATAGGTATGCCCACCACACACATATATATAGGTATCCCCGCCACACACATATATAGGTATCCCCACCACATACATATATAGGTCTCCCCACCACATACATCTATAGGTATCCCCACCACACACATCTATAGGTATCCTCACCACATACATATATAGGTATCCCTGCCACACACATATATAGGTATCCTCACCACACACATCTATAGGTATCCCCACCACACACATATATAGGTATCGCCACCACACACATATATAGGTATCCCCACCACACACATCTATAGGTATCCCCACCACACACATATATAGGTATCCGCACCACACACATATATAGGTATCCCCACCACACACATCTATAGGTATCCCCACCAAACACATATATAGGTATCCCCACCACATACATATATAGGTATCCCCACCACATTCATATATAGGTATCACCTCCACATACATATATAGGTATCCTCACCACACACATCTATAGGTACCCCACACACACATATATAGGTATCCCCACCACACACATCTATAGGTATCCCAACCACACACATCTATAGGTATCCCCACTACATACATATATATGTATCCCCACCACTTACATATATAGGTATCCCCGCCACATACATATATAGGTATCCCCACCACATACATATATAGGTATCCCCACCACACACATATATAGGTATCCCCACCACACACATATATAGGTATCCCCACCACACACATATATATAGGTATCCCCGCCACTCACATATATAGGTATCCCCACCACATACATATATAGGTCTCCCCACCACATACATATATAGGTATCCCCACCACACACATCTATAGGTATCCCCACCACACACATATATTGGTATCACCACCACATATATATATAGGCATCCCCGCCACACACATATATGTGTTTCCCCGCCACATACATATATAGGTATCCCCACCACACACATCTATAGGTATCCCCACCATATACATATATAGGTATCACCACCACACACATATATAGGTATCACCACCACACACATATATAGGTCTCCCCACCACATACATCTATAGGTATCCCCACCACACACATCTATATGTATCCCCACCACACACTGATCTATAGGTATCCCCACCACACACATATATAGGTATTCCCACAATACACATCTATAGTTATCCCCGCCACACACATATATAGTTATCACCACCACATACATATATAGGTATCCCCACCACACACATATATAGGTATCCCCACCACATACATATATAGGTATCACCACCACACACATATAGGTATCCCCGCCACATACATATAGGTATCCCCACCACACACATATAGGTATCCCCACCACACACATATATAGGTATCACCACCACATACATCTATAGATATCACCACCACATACATCTATAGGTATCCCCACCACATACATCTATAGGTATCCCCGCCACATACATATATAGGCATCCCCACCACATACATATATAGGTATCCCCACCACACACATATATAGGTATCCCCACCACACACATATATAGGTATCCCCACCACACACATATATATAGGTATCCCCGCCACACACATATATAGGTATCCCCACCACATACATATATAGGTCTCCCCACCACATACATCTATAGGTATCCCCACCACACACATCTATAGGTATCCTCACCACATACATATATAGGTATCCTAGCCACACACATATATAGGTATCCTCACCACACACATCTATAGGTATCCCCACCACAAACATATATAGGTATCGCCACCACACACATATATAGGTATCCCCACCACACACATCTATAGGTATCCCCACCACACACATATATAGGGTATCCCCACCACACACATATATAGGTATCCACACCACACACATCTATAGGTATCCCCACCAAACACATATATAGGTATCCCCACCACATACATATATAGGTATCCCCACCACATTCATATATAGGTATCACCTCCACATACATATATAGGTATCCTCACCACACACATCTATAGGTATCCCACACACACATATATAGGTATCCCCACCACACACATCTATAGGTATCCCCACCACACACATCTATAGGTATCCCCACTACATACATATATATGTATCCCCACCACTTACATATATAGGTATCCCCGCCACATACATATATAGGTATCCCCACCACATACATATAGGTATCCCCACCACACACATATATAGGTATCCCCACCACACACATATATAGGTATCCCCACCACACACATATATATAGGTATCCCCGCCACTCACATATATAGGTATCCCCACCACATACATATATAGGTCTCCCCACCACATACATATATAGGTATCCCCACCACACACATCTATAGGTATCCCCACCACACACATATATTGGTATCACCACCACATATATATATATAGGTATCCCCGCCACACACATATATGTGTATCCCCGCCACATACATATATAGGTATCCCCACCACACACATCTATAGGTATCCCCACCATATACATATATAGGTATCACCACCACACACATATATAGGTATCATCACCACACACATATATAGGTCTCCCCACCACATACATCTATAGGTATCCCCACCACACACATCTATATGTATCCCCACCACACACAGATCTATAGGTATCCCCACCACACACATATATAGGTATTCCCACAATACACATCTATAGTTATCCCCGCCACACACATATATAGGTATCACCACCACATACATATATAGGTATCCCCACCACACACATATATAGGTATCCCCACCACACACATATATAGGTATCACCACCACACACATATAGGTATCCCCGCCACATACATATAGGTTTCCCCACCACACACATATAGGTATCCCCACCACACACATATATAGGTATCACCACCACATACATCTATAAATATCACCACCACATACATCTATAGGTATCCCCACCACATACATCTATAGGTATTCCCGCCACACACATCTATAGGTATCCTCACCACACACATATATAGGTATCCCCACCACATACATCTATATGTATTCCCACCGCACACATATATAGGTATCCCCACCACACACATATATAGGTATCCCCACCACATACATCTATAGGTATCCCCACACACACATATAGGTATACCCGCCACACACATCTATAGGTATCCTACCACACACATATATAGGTATCCCCACCACAACATCTACAGGTATCCCCACCACATACATATATAGGTATCCCCACCACATACATATCCCCATACATATATAGGTATCCCCACCACATACATATATAGGTATCCCCACCACACACATATATAGATATCCCAACCACACACATATATAGGTATCTCCACCACACACATATATATAGGTATCGCCGCCACACATATATATAGGTATCCCCACCACATACATATATAGGTCTCCCCACCACATACATCTATAGGTATCCCCATCACACATATATAGGTATCACCACCACATACATCTATAGGTATCTCCACCACATACATCTATGGGTATCCCCGCCACATACATATATAGGTATCCCCACCACATACATATATAGGTATCCCCACCACATACATCTATAGGTATCCCCACCACACACATATATAGGTATCACCACCACACACATATATAGGTATCACCACCACATACATCTATAGGTATCTCCACCACATACATATATGGGTATAACCACCACACACATATATAGGTATCACCACCACATACATCTATAGGTATCTCCACCACATACATCTATGGGTATCCCCGCCACATACATATATAGGTATCCCCACCACATACATATATAGGTATCCCCACCACATACATATATAGGTATCCCCACCACATACATATATAGGTATCTCCACCACATACATCTATGGGTATCCCCGCCACATTCATATATAGGTATCCCCACCACACATATCTATAGGTATCCCCACCATATACATATATAGATATCACCACCACACACATATATAGGTATCCCCACCACACACATATATAGGTATCCCCGCCACATACATATATAGGTATCACCACCACACACATATATAGGTCTCCCCACCACATACATATATAGGTATCCCCACCACACACATCTATATGTATCCCCACCACACACAGATCTATATGTATCCCCACCACACACATATATAGGTATTCCCACAATACACATCTATAGTTATCCCCGCCACACACATATATAGGTATCCCCACAACATACATATATAGGTATCCCCACCACTCACATATATAGGTATCACCGCCACATACATCTATAGGTATCCCCACCACATACATATATAGGTATCCCCGCCACACACATATATAGGTATCCCCACCACACACATATATAGGTATCACCACCACACACATATATAGGTATCCCCGCCACATACATATGTAGGTATCCCCACCACATATATATAAACGAATCACCACTACACACATATATAGGTATCCCCACCACATACATATATAGGTATCCCCATCACATACATTTATAGGTATCCCCACCACACACATATATAGGTATCCCCACCACATACAAATATAGGTATCACCACCACATACATATATAGGTATCCCCATCACATACATTTATAGGTATCCCCACCACACACATATATAGGTATCCCCACCACATGCATATATAGGTATCCCCACCACATACATATATAGGTATCCCCACCACATACATCTATAGGTATCCCCACCACACACATATATAGGTATCACCACCACAAACGTCTATATGTATCCCTACCACATACATATATAGGTAACCCCACCACATACATATATAGGTATCCCCACCACATACATCTATAGGTATCCCCACCACACACATATATAGGTATCAACACCACACACATATATAGGTATCACCACCACATACATCTATATGTATCCCCACCACATACATATATAGGTATCTCCGCCACATACATATATAGGTATCCCCACCACATACATATATAGGTATCCCCACCACACACATATATAGGTATCCCCACCACACACATATATAGGTATGCCCACCACACACATATATATAGGTATCCCCGCCACACACATATATAGGTATCCCCACCACATACATATATAGGTCTCCCCACCACATACATCTATAGGTATCCCCACCACACACATCTATAGGTATCCTCACCACATACATATATAGGTATCCCTGCCACACACATATATAGGTATCCTCACCACACACATCTATAGGTATCCCCACCACACACATATATAGGTATCGCCACCACACACATATATAGGTATCCCCACCACACACATCTATAGGTATCCCCACCACACACATATATAGGTATCCGCACCACACACATATATAGGTATCCCCACCACACACATCTATAGGTATCCCCACCAAACACATATATAGGTATCCCCACCACATACATATATAGGTATCCCCACCACATTCATATATAGGTATCACCTCCACATACATATATAGGTATCCTCACCACACACATCTATAGGTACCCCACACACACATATATAGGTATCCCCACCACACACATCTATAGGTATCCCAACCACACACATCTATAGGTATCCCCACTACATACATATATATGTATCCCCACCACTTACATATATAGGTATCCCCGCCACATACATATATAGGTATCCCCACCACATACATATATAGGTATCCCCACCACACACATATATAGGTATCCCCACCACACACATATATAGGTATCCCCACCACACACATATATATAGGTATCCCCGCCACTCACATATATAGGTATCCCCACCACATACATATATAGGTCTCCCCACCACATACATATATAGGTATCCCCACCACACACATCTATAGGTATCCCCACCACACACATATATTGGTATCACCACCACATATATATATAGGCATCCCCGCCACACACATATATGTGTTTCCCCGCCACATACATATATAGGTATCCCCACCACACACATCTATAGGTATCCCCACCATATACATATATAGGTATCACCACCACACACATATATAGGTATCACCACCACACACATATATAGGTCTCCCCACCACATACATCTATAGGTATCCCCACCACACACATCTATATGTATCCCCACCACACACTGATCTATAGGTATCCCCACCACACACATATATAGGTATTCCCACAATACACATCTATAGTTATCCCCGCCACACACATATATAGTTATCACCACCACATACATATATAGGTATCCCCACCACACACATATATAGGTATCCCCACCACATACATATATAGGTATCACCACCACACACATATAGGTATCCCCGCCACATACATATAGGTATCCCCACCACACTCATATAGGTATCCCCACCACACACATATATAGGTATCACCACCACATACATCTATAGATATCACCACCACATACATCTATAGGTATCCCCACCACATACATCTATAGGTATCCCCGCCACATACATATATAGGCATCCCCACCACATACATATATAGGTATCCCCACCACACACATATATAGGTATCCCCACCACACACATATATAGGTATCCCCACCACACACATATATATAGGTATCCCCGCCACACACATATATAGGTATCCCCACCACATACATATATAGGTCTCCCCACCACATACATCTATAGGTATCCCCACCACACACATCTATAGGTATCCTCACCACATACATATATAGGTATCCTAGCCACACACATATATAGGTATCCTCACCACACACATCTATAGGTATCCCCACCACAAACATATATAGGTATCGCCACCACACACATATATAGGTATCCCCACCACACACATCTATAGGTATCCCCACCACACACATATATAGGTATCCCCACCACACACATATATAGGTATCCACACCACACACATCTATAGGTATCCCCACCAAACACATATATAGGTATCCCCACCACATACATATATAGGTATCCCCACCACATTCATATATAGGTATCACCTCCACATACATATATAGGTATCCTCACCACACACATCTATAGGTATCCCACACACACATATATAGGTATCCCCACCACACACATCTATAGGTATCCCCACCACACACATCTATAGGTATCCCCACTACATACATATATATGTATCCCCACCACTTACATATATAGGTATCCCCGCCACATACATATATAGGTATCCCCACCACATACATATATAGGTATCCCCACCACACACATATATAGGTATCCCCACCACACACATATATAGGTATCCCCACCACACACATATATATAGGTATCCCCGCCACTCACATATATAGGTATCCCCACCACATACATATATAGGTCTCCCCACCACATACATATATAGGTATCCCCACCACACACATCTATAGGTATCCCCACCACACACATATATTGGTATCACCACCACATATATATATATATAGGTATCCCCGCCACACACATATATGTGTATCCCCGCCACATACATATATAGGTATCCCCACCACACACATCTATAGGTATCCCCACCATATACATATATAGGTATCACCACCACACACATATATAGGTATCATCACCACACACATATATAGGTCTCCCCACCACATACATCTATAGGTATCCCCACCACACACATCTATATGTATCCCCACCACACACAGATCTATAGGTATCCCCACCACACACATATATAGGTATTCCCACAATACACATCTATAGTTATCCCCGCCACACACATATATAGGTATCACCACCACATACATATATAGGTATCCCCACCACACACATATATAGGTATCCCCACCACACACATATATAGGTATCACCACCACACACATATAGGTATCCCCGCCACATACATATAGGTATCCCCACCACACACATATAGGTATCCCCACCACACACATATATAGGTATCACCACCACATACATCTATAAATATCACCACCACATACATCTATAGGTATCCCCACCACATACATCTATAGGTATTCCCGCCACACACATCTATAGGTATCCTCACCACACACATATATAGGTATCCCCACCACATACATCTATATGTATTCCCACCGCACACATATATAGGTATCCCCACCACACACATATATAGGTATCCCCACCACATACATCTATAGGTATCCCCACACACACATATAGGTATACCCGCCACACACATCTATAGGTATCCTACCACACACATATATAGGTATCCCCACCACAACATCTACAGGTATCCCCACCACATACATATATAGGTATCCCCACCACATACATCTATAGGTATCCCCGCCACACACATCTATAGGTATCCTCACCACAAACATATATAGGTATCCCCACCACATACATCTATAGGTATCACCGCCACATACATCTATAGGTATCCCCACCACATACATATATAGGTATCTCCGCCACACACATATATAGGTATCCCCACCACATACATCTATAGGTATCCCCATCACAAACATATATAGGTATCCCCACCACATACATATATAGGTATCCCCACCACATACATATATAGCTATCCCCACCACATACATCTATAGGTATCACCGCCACATACATCTTTAGGTATCCCCACCACATACATATATAGGTATCCCCGCCACACACATATATAGGTATCCCCACCACACACATATATAGGTATCACCACCACACACATATATAGGTATCCCCGCCACATACATATGTAGGTATCCCCACCACATACATATATAGGTATCACCACCACACACATATATAGGTATCCCCACCATATACATATATAGGTATCCCCATCACATACATTTATAGGTATCCCCACCACACACATATATAGGTATCCCCACCACATACATATATAGGTATCCCCACCACATACATATATAGGTATCCCCACCACATACATCTATAAGTGTCCCCACCACACACATATATAGGTATCCCCACCCCATACATCTATAGGTATCCCCACCACGCACATATATAGGTATCCCCACCACATACATATATAGGTATCCCCACCACATACATATATAGGTATCCCCACCGCATACATATATAGGTATCCCCACCACACACATATATAGGTATCCCCACCACATACATATATAGGTATCACCACCACACACATATAGGTATTCCCGCCACATACATATAGGTATCCCCACCACACACATATAGGTATCCCCACCACACACATCTATAGGTACCACCACCACATACATATATAGGTATCCCCAACACATACATATATACGTATCCCCACCACATACATATATAGGTATCCCCACCACATACATATATAGATATCCCCACCACATACATCTATAGGTATCACAACCACAAACATATATAGGTATCCACACCACATACATATATAGGTATCCCCACCACATACATATATAGCTATCCCCACCACATACATATATAGGTATCACCGCCACATACATCTATAGGTATCCCCACCACATACATATATAGGTATCCCCGCCACACACATATTTAGCTATCCCCACCACACTCATATATAGGTATCACCACCACACACATATATAGGTATCCCCCGCCACATACATATGTAGGTATCCCCACCACATACATATATAGGTATCCCCACCACATACATCTATAAGTGTCCCCACCACACACATATATAGGTATCCCCACCACACACATCTATAGGTATCCCCACCACGCACATATATAGGTATCCCCACCACATATATATATAGGTATACCCACCACATACATCTATAGGTATCCCCACCACATACATATATAGGTATCCCCACCACACACATATATAGGCATCCACACCACATACATATATAGGTATCACCACCACACACATATATGTATTCCCGCCACATACATATAGGTATCCCCACCACACACATATAGGTATCCCCACCACACACATCTATATGTATCACCACCACATACATATATAGGTATCCCCAACACATACATATATAAGTATCCCCACCACATACTTATATAGGTATCCCCACCACATACATATATAGGTATTCCCACCACATACATATATAGGTATCCCCACCACATACATATATAGGTATCCCCACCACATACATATATAGGTATCCCCACCACATACATCTATAAGTATCCCCACCACATACATATATAGGTATCCCCACCACATACATCTATAGGTATCCCCACCACATACATATCCACATACATATATAGGTATCCCCACCACATACATATATAGGTATCCCCACCACACACATATATAGATATCCCAACCACACACATATATAGGTATCCCCACCACACACATATATATAGGTATCCCCGCCACACATATATATAGGTATCCCCACCACATACATATATAGGTCTCCCCACCACATACATCTATAGGTATCCTCACCACACACATATATAGGTATCCCCACCACATACATATATAGGTATCCCCGCCACACACATATATAGGTATCCCCGCCACATACATATATAGGTATCCCCACCACACACATATATAGGTATCACCACCACATACATATATAGGTATCACCACCACATACATATATAGGTATCCCCGCCACATACATATATAGGTATCCCCACCACACATATCTATAGGTATCCCCACCATATACATATATAGGTATCCCCACCATATACATATATAGGTATCCCCACCACACACATATATAGGTATCCCCACCACACACATATATAGGTATCCCCGCCACATACATATATAGGTATCACCACCACACACATATATAGGTCTCCCCACCACATACATATATAGGTATCCCCACCACACACATCTATATGTATCCCCACCACACACAGATCTATAGGTATCCCCACCACACACATATATAGGTATTCCCACAATACACATCTATAGTTATCCTCGCCACACACATATATAGGTATCCCCACCACATACATATATAGGTATCCCCACCACACACATATATAGGTATCCCCACCACATACATATATAGGTATCACCGCCACATACATCTATAGGTATCCCCACCACATACATATATAGGTATCCCCGCCACACACATATATAGGTATCCCCACCACACACATATATAGGTATCACCACCACACACATATATAGGTATCCCCGCCACATACATATGTAGGTATCCCCACCACATATATATAAACGTATCACCACCACACACATATATAGGTATCCCCACCACATACATATATAGGTATCCCCATCACATACATTTATAGGTATCCCCACCACACACATATATAGGTATCCCCACCACATACATATATAGGTATCACCACCACATACATATATAGGTATCACCGCCACATACATCTATAGGTATCCCCACCACATACATATATAGGTATCCCCGCCACACACATATATAGGTATCCCCACCACACACATATATAGGTATCACCACCACACACATATATAGGTATCCCCGCCACATACATATGTAGGTATCCCCACCACATATATATAAACGTATCACCACCACACACATATATAGGTATCCCCACCACATACATATATAGGTATCCCCATCACATACATTTATAGGTATCCCCACCACACACATATAGGTATCCCCACCACACACATATATAGGTATCACCACCACATACATATATAGGTATCCCCAACACATACATATATAGATATCCCCACCATATACTTATATAGGTATCCCCACCACATACATATATAGGTATCACCACCACATACATCTATAGGTATCCCCACCACAAACATATATAAGTATCCCCACCACATACATATATAGGTATCCCCACCACATACATATATAGCTATCCCCACCACATACATCTATAGGTATCACCGCCACATACATCTATAGGTATCCCCACCACATACGTATATAGGTATCCCCGCCACACACATATATAGGTATCCCCACCACAAACATATATAGGTATCACCACCACACACATATATAGGTATCCCCGCCACATACATATTTAGGTATCCCCACCACATACATATATAGGTATCACCACCACACACATATATAGGTATCCCCACCATATACATATATAGGTATCCCCATCACATACATTTCTAGGTATCCCCACCACACACATATACAGGTATCCCCACCACATACATATATAGGTATCCCCACCACATACATATATAGGTATCCCCACCACATACATCTATAAGTGTCCCCGCCATACACATATATAGGTATCCTCACCACACACATCTATATGTATCCCCACCACACACATATATAGGTATCGCCACCACACACATATATAGGTATCCCCACCACACACATATATAGGTATCCCCACCACACACATCTATATGTATCACCACCACATACATATATAGGTATCCCCACCACACACATATATAGGTATCCCCACGACATACATATATAGGTATCCCCACCACACACATATAGGTATCCTCATCACACACATATATAGGTATCCTCACCACACACATATATAGGTATCCCCGTCACATACATCTATAGGTATCACCACCACATACATCTATATATATCACCACCACATACATCTATAGGTATCCCCACCACATACATCTATAGGTATCCCCGCCACACACATCTATAGGTATCCTCACCACACACATATATAGGTATCCCCACCACAAACATCTATATGTATTCCCACAACACACATATATAGGTATCCCCACCACACACATATATAGGCATCCCCACCACATACATCTATAGGTATCCCCACCACACACATATAGGTATACCCGCCACACACATCTATAGGTATCACCACCACATACATCTATAGGTATCACCACCACAACATCTATAGGTATCCCCACCACATACATATATAGGTATCCCCACCACATACATCTATAGGTATCCCCGCCACACACATCTATAGGTATCCTCACCACACACATATATAGGTATCCCCACCACATACATATATAGGTATCACCACCACACACATCTATAGGTATTACCACCACATACATCTATAGGTATCACCACCACATACATCTATAGGTATACATACCACATACATCTATAGGTATCCCCACCACATACATATATAGGTATCACCACCACACACATCTGTAGGTATCCTCACCACACACATATATAGGTATTACCACCACATACATCTATAGGTATCACCACCACATACATCTATAGGTATACATACCACATACATCTATAGGTATCCCCACCACATACATATATAGGTATCCCCACCACACACATATATAGGTATCACCACCACAAACGTCTATATGTATCCCTACCACATACATCTATAGGTAACCCCATAACATACATATATAGGTATCCCCACCACATACATCTATAGGTATCCCCACCACACACATATATAGGTATCAACACCACACACATATATAGGTATCACCACCACATACATCTATATGTATCCCCACCACATACATATATAGGTATCTCCGCCACATACATATATAGGTATCCCCACCACATACATATATAGGTATCCCCACCACACACATATATAGGCATTCCCACCACACACATATATATGTATCCCCACCACACACATATATATAGGTATCCCCGCCAAACACATATATAGGTATCCCCACCACATACATATATAGGTCTCCCCACCACATACATCTATAGGTATCCCCACCACACACATCTATAGGTATCCTCACCACATACATATATAGGTATCCCCGCCACACACATATATAGGTATCCTCACCACACACATCTATAGGTATCCCCACCACCCACATATATAGGTATCGCCACCACACACATATATAGGTATCCCCACCACACACATCTATAGGTATCCCCACCACACACATATATAGGTATCCCCACCACACACATATATAGGTATCCCCACCACACACATCTATAGGTATCCCCACCAAACACATATATAGGTATCCCCACCACATACATATATAGGTATCCCCACCACATACATATATAGGTATCACCACCACATAAATATATAGGTATCCTCACCACACACATCTATAGGTATCCCAACACACACATATATAGGTATCCCCACCACACACATCTATAGGTATCCCCACCACACACATCTATAGGTATCCCCGCCACACACATATATAGGTATCCCCACCACATACATATATAGGTCTCCCCACCACATACATATATAGGTATCCCCACCACACACATCTATAGGTATCCCCACCACACACATATATTGGTATCACCACCACATATATATATAGGTATCGCCGCCACACACATATATAGGTATTCCCGCCTCATACATATATAGGTATCCCCACCACACACATCTATAGGTATCCCCACCATATACATATATAGGTATCACCACCACACACATATATAGGTATCACCACCACACACATATATAGGTCACACCACCACATACATCTATAGGTATCCCCACCACACACATCTATATGTATCCCCACCACACACAGATCTATAGGTATCCCCTCCAGCCACATATATAGGTATTCCCACAATACACATCTATAGTTATCCCCGCCACACACATATATAGGTATCACCACCACATACATATATAGGTATCCCCACCACACACATATATAGGTATCCCCACCACAAACATATATAGGTATCACCACCACATACATATATAGGTATCCCCAACACATACATATATAGGTATCCCCACCATATACTTATATAGGTATCCCCACCACATACATATATAGGTATCCCCAACACATACATATATAGGTATCCCCACCATATACTTATATAGGTATCCCCACCACATACATATATAGGTATCCCCACCACATACATCTATAGGTATCCCCATCACAAACATATATAGGTATCCCCACCACATACATATATAGGTATCCCCACTACATACATATATAGCTATCCTCACCACATACATCTATAGATATCACCGCCACATACATCTATAGGTATCCCCACCACATACATATATAGGTATCCCCGCCACACACATATATAGGTATCCCCACCACACACATATATAGGTATCACCACCACACACATATATATGTATCCCCGCCACATACATATGTAGGTATCCCCACCACATACATATATAGATATCACCACCACACACATATATAGGTATCCCCACCATATACATATATAGGTATCCCCATCACATACATTTATAGGTATCCCCACCACACACATATATAGGTATCCCCACCACATACATATATAGGTATCCCCACCACATACATATATAGGTATCCCCACCACATACATCTATACGTGTCCCCACCACACACATATATAGGTATCCCCACCACATACATCTATAGGTATCCCCACCACGCACATATATAGGTATCCCCACCACATACATATATAGGTATCCCCACCACATACATATATAGGTATCCCCACCACATACATATATAGGTATCCCCACCTCACACATATATAGGTATTCCCACCACATACATATATAGGTATCACCACCACACATATATAGGTATTCCCGCCACATACATATAGGTATCCCCTCCACACACATATAGGTATCCCCACCACACACATATATAGGTATCACCACCACATACATATATAGGTATCCCCAACACATACATATATAGGTATCCCCACCACATACATATATAGGTATCCCCACCACATACATATATAGGTATCCCCACCACATACATCTATAGGTATCCCCACCACAAACATATATAGGTATCCACACCACATACATATATAGGTATCCCCACCACATACATATATAGCTATCCCCACCACATACATATATAGGTATCACCGCCACATACATCTATAGGTATCCCCACCACATACATATATAGGTATTCCCGCCACACACATATATAGGTATTCCCACCACACACATATATAGGTATCACCACCACACACATATATATGTATCCCCGCCACATACATATGTAGGTATCCCCACCACATACATATATAGGTATCACCACCACACACATATATAGGTATCCCCACCACATACATATATAGGTATCCCATCACATACATATATAGGTATCCCCACCACATACATATATAGGTATTCCCACCACATACATATATAGGTATCCCCATCACATACATCTATATGTATCCCCACCACACACATATATAGGTACCCACACCACATACATATATAGGTATCCCCACCACGCACATATATAGGTATCCCCACCACATACATATATAGGTATCCCCACCACATACATCTATAGGTATCCTCACCACATACATATATAGGTATCCCCACCACATACATATATAGGTATCCCCACCACATACATATATAGGTATCCCCACCACATACATATATAAGTATCCCCACCACATACATCTATAGGTATCCCCACAACATACATATATAGGTATCCCCAACACATACATCTATAGGTATCCCCACCACACCCATCTATAGGTATCCCCACCATACACATCTATAGGGATCCCCACCACACATATATATATATAGGTATCCCCACCATACACATCTATATGTATCACCGCCACACACATATATAGGTAACCCCACCACATACATCTATTGGTATCCCCACCATACACATCTATAGGTATCCCCACCATACACATCTATATGTATCACCGCAACACTCATATATAGGTATCCGCACCACATACATCTATAGGTATCACCACCACATACATGTATAGGTATCCCCACCACATACATCTATAGGTATCCCCACCACACACATCTATATGTATCACCACCACATACATATATAGGTATCCCCACCACACACATATATAGGTATCCCCACGACATACATATATAGGTATCCCCACCACACACATATAGGTATCCTCACCACACACATATATAGGTATCCTCACCACACACATATATAGGTATCCCCGTCACATACATCTATAGGTATCACCACCACATACATCTATAGGTATCACCACCACACACATCTATAGGTTTCCCCACCACACACATCTATAGGTATCCTCACCACATACATATATAGGTATCCCCGCCACACACATATATAGGTATCCTCACCTCACACATCTATAGGTATCCCCACCACACACATATATAGGTATCGCCACCACACACATATATAGTTATCCCCACCACACACATCTATATGTATCCCCACCACACACATATATAGGTATCCCCACCACACACATCTAGAGGTATCCCCACCAAACACATATATAGGTATTCCCACCACATACATATGTAGGTATCCCCACCACATACATATATAGGTATCACCACCACATACATCTATAGATATCACCACCACATACATCTATAGCTATCCCCACCACATACGTCTATAGGTATCCCCGCCACACACATCTATAGGTATCCTCACCACACACATATATAGGTATCCCCACCACATACATCTATAGGTATCCCCACCACACACATATATAGGTATCCCCAACACACACATATATAGGTATCCCCACCGCATACATCTATAGGTATCCCCACCACACACATATAGGTATACCCGCCACACACATCTATAGGTATCACCACCACATACATCTATAGGTAACACCACCACAACATCTATAGGTATCCCCACCACATACATATATAGGTATCCCTACCACATACATCTATAGGTATCCCCGCCACACACATCTATAGGTATCCTCACCACACACATATATAGGTATCCCCACCACATACATCTATAGGTATCACCACCACACACATCTATAGGTATTACCACCACATACATCTATAGGTATCACCACCACATACATCTATAGGTATACATACCACATACATCTATAGGTATCCCCACCACATACATCTATAGGTATCCCCGCCACACACATCTGTAGGTATCCTCACCACACACATATATAGGTTTCCCCACCACATACATATATAGGTATCCCCACCACACACATATATAGGTATCACCACCACAAACGTCTATATGTATCCCTACCACATACATCTATAGGTAACCCCACCACATACATATATAGGTATCCCCACAACACACATATATAGGTATCGCCACCACACACATATATAGTTATCCCCACCACACACATCTATATGTATCCCCACCACACACATATATAGGTATCCCCACCACACACATCTATAGGTATCCCCACCAAACACATATATAGGTATCCCCACCACATACATATGTAGGTATCCCCACCACATACATATATAGGTATCACCACCACATACATCTATAGATATCACCACCACATACATCTATAGGTATCCCCACCACATACATCTATAGGTATCCCCGCCACACACATCTATAGGTATCCTCACCACACACATATATAGGTATCCCCACCACATACATCTATAGGTATCCCACCACACACATATATAGGTATCCCCATCACACACATTTATAGGTATCCCCACCACATACATCCATAGGTATCCCCACCACACCCATCTATAGGTATCCCCACCATACACATCTATAGGGATCCCCACCACACATATATATATATAGGTATCCCCACCATACACATCTATATGTATCACCGCCACACACATATATAGGTAACCCTACCACATACATCTATAGGTAACCCCACCACATACATATATAGGTATCCCCACAACATACATATATAGGTATCCCCAACACATACATCTATAGGTATCCCCACCACACCCATCTATAGGTATCCCCACCATACACATCTATAGGGATCCCCACCACACATATATATATATAGGTATCCCCACCATACACATCTATATGTATCACCGCCACACACATATATAGGTAACCCCACCACATACATCTATTGGTATCCCCACCATACACATCTATAGGTATCCCCACCATACACATCTATATGTATCACCGCCACACTCATATATAGGTATCCGCACCACATACATCTATAGGTATCACCACCACATACATGTATAGGTATCCCCACCACATACATCTATAGGTATCCCCACCACACACATCTATATGTATCACCACCACATACATATATAGGTATCCCCACCACACACATATATAGGTATCCCCACGACATACATATATAGGTAGCCCCACCACACACATATAGGTATCCTCACCACACACATATATAGGTATCCTCACCACACACATATATAGGTATCCCCGTCACATACATCTATAGGTATCACCACCACATACATCTATAGGTATCACCACCACACACATCTATAGGTTTCCCCACCACACACATCTATAGGTATCCTCACCACATACATATATAGGTATCCCCGCCACACACATATATAGGTATCCTCACCTCACACATCTATAGGTATCCCCACCACACACATATATAGGTATCGCCACCACACACATATATAGTTATCCCCACCACACACATCTATATGTATCCCCACCACACACATATATAGGTATCCCCACCACACACATCTAGAGGTATCCCCACCAAACACATATATAGGTATCCCCACCACATACATATGTAGGTATCCCCACCACATACATATATAGGTATCACCACCACATACATCTATAGATATCACCACCACATACATCTATAGCTATCCCCACCACATACGTCTATAGGTATCCCCGCCACACACATCTATAGGTATCCTCACCACACACATATATAGGTATCCCCACCACATACATCTATAGGTATCCCCACCACACACATATATAGGTATCCCCAACACACACATATATAGGTATCCCCACCACATACATCTATAGGTATCCCCACCACACACATATAGGTATACCCGCCACACATATCTATAGGTATCACCACCACATACATCTATAGGTAACACCACCACAACATCTATAGGTATCCCCACCACATACATATATAGGTATCCCTACCACATACATCTATAGGTATCCCCGCCACACACATCTATAGGTATCCTCACCACACACATATATAGGTATCCCCACCACATACATCTATAGGTATCACCACCACACACATCTATAGGTATCACCACCACAAACATCTATAGGTATGCATACCACATACATCTATAGGTATCCCCACCACATACATCTATAGGTATCCCCGCCACACACATATGTAGGTATCCTCACCACACACATATATAGGTTTCCCCACCACATACATATATAGGTATCCCCACCACACACATATATAGGTATCACCACCACAAACGTCTATATGTATCCCTACCACATACATCTATAGGTAAGCCCACCACATACATATATAGGTATCCCCACCACACACATATATAGGTATCGCCACCACACACATATATAGTTATCCCCACCACACACATCTATATGTATCCCCACCACACACATATATAGGTATCCCCACCACACACATCTATAGGTATCCCCACCAAACACATATATAGGTATCCCCACCACATACATATGTAGGTATCCCCACCACATACATATATAGGTATCACCACCACATACATCTATAGATATCACCACCACATACATCTATAGGTATCCCCACCACATACATCTATAGGTATCCCCGCCACACACATCTATAGGTATCCTCACCACACACATATATAGGTATCCCCACCACATACATCTATATGTATCCCCACCACACACATATATAGGTATCCCCATCACACACATATATAGGTATCCCCACCAAATACATCCATAGGTATCCCCACCACACACATATAGGTATACCCGCCACACACATCTATAGGTATCACCACCACATACATCTATAGGTAACACCACCACAACATCTATAGGTATCCCCACCACATACATATATAGGTATCCCTACCACATACATCTATATGTATCCCCGCCACACACATCTATAGGTATCCTCACCACACACATATATAGGTATCCCCACCACATACATCTATAGGTATCACCACCACACACATCTATAGGTATTACCACCACATACATCTATAGGTATACATACCACATACATCTATAGGTATCCCCACCACATACATCTATAGGTATCCCCGCCACAAACATCTGTAGGTATCCTCACCACACACATATATAGGTTTCCCCACCACATACATATATAGGTATCCCCACCACACACATATATAGGTATCACCACCACAAACGTCTATATGTATCCCTACCACATACATCTATAGGTAACCCCACCACATACATATATAGGTATCCGCACCACATACATCTATAGGTATCCCCACCACACACATATATAGGTATCAACACCACACACATATATAGGTATCACCACCTCATACATCTATATGTATCCCCACCACATACATATATAGGTATCTCCGCCACATACATATATAGGTATCCCCACCACATACATATATAGGTATCCCCACCACACACATATATAGGTATCCCCATCACACACATATATAGGTATCCCCACCACACACATATATATAGGTATCCCCGCCACACACATATATAGGTATCCCCACCACATACATATATAGGTCTCCCCACCACATACATCTATAGGTATCCCCACCACACACATCTATAGGTATCCTCACCACATACATATATAGGTATCCCCGCCACACACATATATAGGTATCCTCACCACACACATCTATATGTATCCCCACCACACACATATATAGGTATCGCCACCACACACATATATAGGTATCCCCACCACACACATCTATAGGTATCCCCACCACACACATATATAGGTATCCCCACCACATACATCTATAGGTATCCCCACCACACACATATATAGGTATCACCACCACACACATATATAGGTATCACCACCACATACATCTATAGGTATCTCCACCACATACATCTATGGGTATCCCCGCCACACTCATATATAGGTATCCCCACCACATACATCTATAGGTATCACCACCACATACATATATAGGTATCACCACCACATACATCTATAGATATCACCACCACATACATCTATAGGTATCCCCACCACATACATCTATAGGTATCCCCGCCACACACATCTATAGGTATCCTCACCACACACATATATAGGTATCCCCACCACATACATCTATATGTATCCCCACCACACACATATATAGGTATCCCCATCACACACATATATAGGTATCCCCACCACATACATCCATAGGTATCCCCACCACACACATATAGGTATACCCGCCACACACATCTATAGGTATCACCACCACATACATCTATAGGTAACACCACCACAACATCTATAGGTATCCCCACCACATACATATATAGGTATCCCTACCACATACATCTATAGGTATCCCCGCCACACACATCTATAGGTATCCTCACCACACACATATATAGGTATCCCCACCACATACATCTATAGGTATCACCACCACACACATCTATAGGTATTACCACCACATACATCTATAGGTATACATACCACATACATCTATAGGTATCCCCACCACATACATCTATAGGTATCCCCGCCACAAACATCTGTAGGTATCCTCACCACACACATATATAGGTTTCCCCACCACATACATATATAGGTATCCCCACCACACACATATATAGGTATCACCACCACAAACGTCTATATGTATCCCTACCACATACATCTATAGGTAACCCCACCACATACATATATAGGTATCCGCACCACATACATCTATAGGTATCCCCACCACACACATATATAGGTATCAACACCACACACATATATAGGTATCACCACCTCATACATCTATATGTATCCCCACCACATACATATATAGGTATCTCCGCCACATACATATATAGGTATCCCCACCACATACATATATAGGTATCCCCACCACACACATATATAGGTATCCCCATCACACACATATATAGGTATCCCCACCACACACATATATATAGGTATCCCCGCCACACACATATATAGGTATCCCCACCACATACATATATAGGTCTCCCCACCACATACATCTATAGGTATCCCCACCACACACATCTATAGGTATCCTCACCACATACATATATAGGTATCCCCGCCACACACATATATAGGTATCCTCACCACACACATCTATATGTATCCCCACCACACACATATATAGGTATCGCCACCACACACATATATAGGTATCCCCACCACACACATCTATAGGTATCCCCACCACACACATATATAGGTATCCCCACCACATACATCTATAGGTATCCCCACCACACACATATATAGGTATCACCACCACACACATATATAGGTATCACCACCACATACATCTATAGGTATCTCCACCACATACATCTATGGGTATCCCCGCCACACTCATATATAGGTATCCCCACCACACACATCTATAGGTATCACCACCACATACATGTATAGGTATCCCCACCACATAAATCTATAGGTATCCCCACCACATACATCAATATGTATCACCACCACATACATATATAGGTATCCCCACCACACACATATATAGGTATCCCCACCACATACATATATAGGTATCCCCACCACACACATATAGGTATCCTCACCACACACATATATAGGTATCCTCACCACACACATATATAGGTCTCCCCGCCACATACACATATAGGTATCACCACCACATACATCTATAGGTATCCCCACCACATACATCTATAGGTATCCCCACCACATACATATATAGGTATCCCCACCACATACATCTATAGGTATCCCCACCACATACATATATAGGTATCCCCACCACATACATATATAGGTATCCCCAACACACACATCTATAGATATCCCCGCCATACACGTCTATAGGTATCCCCTCCACATACATATATAGGTATCCCCACCAAATACATCCATATGTATCCCCGCCACACACATCTATAGGTATCCTCACCACACACATATATAGGTATCCCCACCACATACATATATAGGTATCCCCACCACACACATATATAGGTATCACCACCACATACATCTATATGTATCCCCACCACGTACATATATAGGTAACCCCACCACATACATATATAGGTATCCCCACCACATACATCTATAGGTATCCCCACCACACACATATATAGGTATCACCACCACACACATATATAGGTATCACCACCACATACATCTATAGGTATCTCCACCACATACATCTATGGGTATAACCACCACACACTTATATAGGTATCACCACCACATACATCTATAGGTATCTCCACCACATACATCTATGGGTATCCCCGCCACATACATATATAGGTATTCCCACCACATACATATATAGGTAGCACCACCATATACATATATAGGTATCCACACCACACACATCTATAGGTATCCCCACCACACACATCTATAGGTATCCCCGCCACACACATCTATAGGTATCCCCGCCACACACATCTATAGGTATCCCCATCACATACATATATAGGTATCCCCACCACATACTTATATAGGTATCCCCACAATATACATCTATATGTATCCTCACCACATACATATATAGGTATCCCCACCACATACATATATAGGTATCCCCACCACATACATCTATAAGTATCCCCACCACATACATATATAGGTATCCCCACCACATACATATATAGGTATCCCCACCACATACATATATAGGTATCCCCACCACATACATCTATAGGTATCCCCACCACATACATATATATGTATCCTCACCACATACATATATAGGTATCCCCGCCACATACATCTATATGTATCCCCACCACATTCATATATAGGTATCCCCACCACATACATATATAGGTATCCCCACCACATACATATATAGGTATCCCCACCACATACATATATAGGTATCCCCACCACATACATCTATAAGTATCCCCACCACATACATATATAGGTATCCCCACCACATACATATATAGGTATCCCCACCACATACATATATAGGTATCCCCACCACATACATCTATAGGTATCCCCACCACATACATATATATGTATCCTCACCACATACATATATAGGTATCCCCGCCACACACATATATAGGTATCCTCACCACACACATCTATAGGTATCCCCACCACACACATATATAGGTATCGCCACCACACACATATATAGGTATCCCCACCACACACATATATAGGTATCCCCACCACACACATATATAGGTATCCCCACCACACACATGTATAGGTATCCCAACCACACATATCTATTGGTATCCCCACCACACATATCTATTGGTATCCCCACCACATACATATATAGGTATCCCCACCACATACATATATAGGTATCACCACCACATACATATATAGGTATCCTCACCACATACATATATAGGTATCCTCACCACACACATCTATAGGTATCCCACCACACACATATATAGGTATCCCCACCACACATATCTATAGGTATCCCCACTACATACATATATATGTATCCCCACCACACACATATATAGGTATCCCCATCACATACATATATAGCTATCCCCACCACATACATATATAGCTATCCCCACCACATACATCTATAGGTATCCTCACCACATACATATATAGGTATCCCCGCCACAGACATATATAGGTATCCCGACCACACACATATATAGGTATCACCACCACACACATATATAGGTATCCCCGCCACATATATATGTAGGTATCCCCACCACATATATATATAGGTATCACCACCACACACATATATAGGTATCCCCACCACATACATATATAGGTATCCCCATCACATACATTTATAGGTATCCCCACCACACACATATATAGGTATCCCCACCACATACATATATAGGTATCACCACCACATACATATATAGGTATCCCCATCACATACATTTATAGGTATCCCCACCACACACATATATAGGTATCCCCACCACATACATATATAGGTATCCCCACCACATACATATATAGGTATCCCCACCACATACATCTATAAGTGTCCCCACCATACACATATATAGGTATCCCCACCACACACATCTATAGGTATCCCCACCACGCACATATATAGGTATCCCCACCACATATATATATAGGTATCCCCACCACATACATCTATAGGTATCCCCACCACATACATATCCACATACATATATAGGTATCCCCACCACATACATATATAGGTATCACCACCACACACATATATGTATTCCCGCCACATACATATAGGTATCCCCACCACACACATATAGGTATCCCCACCACACACATCTATAGGTATCACCACCACATACATATATAGGTATCCCCAACACATACATATATAAGTATCCCCACCACATACTTATATAGGTATCCCCACCACATACATATATAGGTATTCCCACCACATACATATATAGGTATCCCCACCACATACATATATAGGTATCCCCACCACATACATATATAGGTATCCCCACCGCATACATCTATAAGTGTCCCCACCACATACATATATAGGTATCCCCACCACATACATCTATAGGTATCCCCACCACATACATATCCACATACATATATAGGTATCCCCACCACACACATATATAGGCATCCCCACCACATACATATATAGGTATCACCACCACACACATATATGTATTCCCGCCACATACATATAGGTATCCTATAGGTATCACCACCACATACCTATATAGGTATCCCCAACACATACATATATAAGTATCCCCACCACATACTTATATAGGTATCCCCACCACATACATATATAGGTATTCCCACCACATACATATATAGGTATCCCCACCACATACATATATAGGTATCCCCACCACATACATATATAGGTATCCCCACCGCATACATCTATAAGTATCCCCACCACATACATATATAGGTATCCCCACCACATACATCTATAGGTATCCCCACCACATACATATATAGGTATCCCCACCACATACATATATAGGTATCCTCACCACATACATATATAGGTATCCCCGCCACACACATATATAGGTATCCCCACCACACACATATATAGGTATCACCACCACACACATATATAGGTATCCCCGCCACATATATATGTAGGTATCCCCACCACATATATATATAGGTATCACCACCACACACATATATAGGTATCCCCACCACATACATATATAGGTATCCCCATCACATACATTTATAGGTATCCCCACCACACACATATATAGGTATCCCCACCACATACATATATAGGTATCACCACCACATACATATATAGGTATCCCCATCACATACATTTATAGGTATCCCCACCACACACATATATAGGTATCCCCACCACATACATATATAGGTATCCCCACCACATACATATATAGGTATCCCCACCACATACATCTATAAGTGTCCCCACCACACACATATATAGGTATCCCCACCACACACATCTATAGGTATCCCCACCACGCACATATATAGGTATCCCCACCACATATATATATAGGTATCCCCACCACATACATCTATAGGTATCCCCACCACATACATATCCACATACATATATAGGTATCCCCACCACATACATATATAGGTATCACCACCACACACATATATGTATTCCCGCCACATACATATAGGTATCCCCACCACACACATATAGGTATCCCCACCACACACATCTATAGGTATCACCACCACATACATATATAGGTATCCCCAACACATACATATATAAGTATCCCCACCACATACTTATATAGGTATCCCCACCACATACATATATAGGTATTCCCACGACATACATATATAGGTATCCCCACCACATACATATATAGGTATCCCCACCACATACATATATAGGTATCCCCACCGCATACATCTATAAGTATCCCCACCACATACATATCCACATACATATATAGGTATCCCCACCACATACATATCCACATACATATATAGGAATCCCCACCACACACATATATAGGCATCCCCACCACATACATATATAGGTATCACCACCACACACATATATGTATTCCCGCCACATACATATAGGTATCCCCACCACACACATATAGGTATCCCCACCACACACATCTATAGGTATCACCACCACATACATATATAGGTATCCCCAACACATACATATATAAGTATCCCCACCACATACATATATAGGTATCCCCACCACATACATATATAGGTATCCCCACCACATACATATATAGGTATCCCCACCGCATACATCTATAAGTATCCCCACCACATACATATATAGGTATCCCCACCACATACATCTATAGGTATCCCCACCACATACATATCCCCATACATATATAGGTATCCCCACCACATACATATATAGGTATCCCCACCACACACATATATAGATATCCCAACCACACACATATATAGGTATCCCCACCACACACATATATATAGGTATCGCCGCCACACATATATATAGGTATCCCCACCACATACATATATAGGTCTCCCCACCACATACATCTATAGGTATCCCCACCACACACATATATAGGTATCACCACCACATACATCTATAGGTATCTCCACCACATACATCTATGGGTATCCCCGCCACATACATATATAGGTATCCCCACCACATACATATATAGGTATCCCCACCACATACATCTATAGGTATCCCCACCACACACATATATAGGTATCACCACCACACACATATATAGGTATCACCACCACATACATCTATAGGTATCTCCACCACATACATATATGGGTATAACCACCACACACATATATAGGTATCACCACCACATACATCTATAGGTATCTCCACCACAACCATCTATGGGTATCCCCGCCACATACATATATAGGTATCCCCACCACATACATATATAGGTATCCCCACCACATACATATATAGGTATCCCCACCACATACATATATAGGTATCTCCACCACATACATCTATGGGTATCCCCGCCACATACATATATAGGTATCCCCACCACACATATCTATAGGTATCCCCACCATATACATATATAGATATCACCACCACACACATATATAGGTATCCCCACCACACACATATATAGGTATCCCCGCCACATACATATATAGGTATCACCACCACACACATATATAGGTCTCCCCACCACACACATCTATATGTATCCCCACCACACACAGATCTATATGTATCCCCACCACACACATATATAGGTATTCCCACAATACACATCTATAGTTATCCCCGCCACACACATATATAGGTATCCCCACAACATACATATATAGGTATCCCCACCACTCACATATATAGGTATCCCCACCACATACATATATAGGTATCACCGCCAAATACATCTATAGGTATCCCCACCACATACATATATAGGTATCCCCGCCACACACATATATAGGTATCCCCACCACACACATATATAGGTATCACCACCACACACATATATAGGTATCCCCGCCACATACATATGTAGGTATCCCCACCACATATATATAAACGTATCACCACCACACACATATATAGGTATCCCCACCACATACATATATAGGTATCCCCATCACACACATTTATAGGTATCCCCACCACACACATATATAGGTATCCCCACCACATACATATATAGGTATCACCACCACATACATATATAGGTATCCCCATCACATACATTTATAGGTATCCCCACCACACACATATATAGGTATCCCCACCACATGCATATATAGGTATCCCCACCACATACATATATAGGTATCCCCACCACATACATCTATAGGTATCCCCACCACACACATATATAGGTATCACCACCACAAACGTCTATATGTATCCCTACCACATACATATATAGGTAACCCCACCACATACATATATAGGTATCCCCACCACATACATCTATAGGTATCCCCACCACACACATATATAGGTATCAACACCACACACATATATAGGTATCACCACCACATACATCTATATGTATCCCCACCACATACATATATAGGTATCTCCGCCACATACATATATAGGTATCCCCACCACATACATATATAGGTATCCCCACCACACACATATATAGGTATCCCCACCACACACACATATAGGTATGCCCACCACACACATATATATAGGTATCCCCGCCACACACATATATAGGTATCCCCACCACATACATATATAGGTCTCCCCACCACATACATCTATAGGTATCCCCACCACACACATCTATAGGTATCCTCACCACATACATATATAGGTATCCCTGCCACACACATATATAGGTATCCTCACCACACACATCTATAGGTATCCCCACCACACACATATATAGGTATCGCCACCACACACATATATAGGTATCCCCACCACACACATCTATAGGTATCCCCACCACACACATATATAGGTATCCCCACCACACACATATATAGGTATCCCCACCACACACATCTATAGGTATCCCCACCAAACACATATATAGGTATCCCCACCACATACATATATAGGTATCCCCACCACATTCATATATAGGTATCACCTCCACATACATATATAGGTATCCTCACCACACACATCTATAGGTATCCCACACACACATATATAGGTATCCCCAGCACACACATCTATAGGTATCCCCACCACACACATCTATAGGTATCCCCACTACATACATATATATGTATCCCCACCACTTACATATATAGGTATCCCCGCCACATACATATATAGGTATCCCCACCACATACATATATAGGTATCCCCACCACACACATATATAGGTATCCCCACCACACACATATATAGGTATCCCCACCACACACATATATATAGGTATCCCCGCCACTCACATATATAGGTATCCCCACCACATACATATATAGGTATCCCCACCACATACATATATAGGTATCCCCACCACACACATCTATAGGTATCCCCACCACACACATATATTGGTATCACCACCACATATATATATAGGCATCCCCGCCACACACATATATGTGTATCCCCGCCACATACATATATAGGTATCCCCACCACACACATCTATAGGTATCCCCACCATATACATATATAGGTATCACCACCACACACATATATAGGTATCACCACCACACACATATATAGGTCTCCCCACCACATACATCTATAGGTATCCCCACCACACACATCTATATGTATCCCCACCACACACTGATCTATAGGTATCCCCACCACACACATATATAGGTATTCCCACAATACACATCTATAGTTATCCCCGCCACACACATATACAGTTATCACCACCACATACATATATAGGTATCCCCACCACACACATATATAGGTATCCCTACCACATACATATATAGGTATCACCACCACACACATATATAGGTATCCCCACCACATACATATATAGGTATCACCACCAAATACATATATAGGTATCCCCATCACATACATGTATAGGTATCCCCACCACACACATATATAGGTATCCCCACCACATGCATATATAGGTATCCCCACCACATACATATATAGGTATCCCCACCACATACATCTATAGGTATCCCCACCACACACATATATAGGTATCACCACCACAAACGTCTATATGTATCCCTACCACATACATATATAGGTAACCCCACCACATACATATATAGGTATCCCCACCACATACATCTATAGGTATCCCCACCACACACATATATAGGTATCAACACCACACACATATATAGGTATCACCACCACATACATCTATATGTATCCCCACCACATACATATATAGGTATCTCCGCCAAATACATATATAGGTATCCCCACCACATACATATATAGGTATCCCCACCACACACATATATAGGTATCCCCACCACACACACATATAGGTATGCCCACCACACACATATATATAGGTATCCCCGCCACACACATATATAGGTATCCCCACCACATACATATATAGGTCTCCCCACCACATACATCTATAGGTATCCCCACCACACACATCTATAGGTATCCTCACCACATACATATATAGGTATCCCTGCCACACACATATATAGGTATCCTCACCACACACATCTATAGGTATCCCCACCACACACATATATAGGTATCGCCACCACACACATATATAGGTATCCCCACCACACACATCTATAGGTATCCCCACCACACACATATATAGGTATCCCCACCACACACATATATAGGTATCCCCACCACACACATCTATAGGTATCCCCACCAAACACATATATAGGTATCCCCACCACATACATATATAGGTATCCCCACCACATTCATATATAGGTATCACCTCCACATACATATATAGGTATCCTCACCACACACATCTATAGGTATCCCACACACACATATATAGGTATCCCCAGCACACACATCTATAGGTATCCCCACCACACACATCTATAGGTATCCCCACTACATACATATATATGTATCCCCACCACTTACATATATAGGTATCCCCGCCACATACATATATAGGTATCCCCACCACATACATATATAGGTATCCCCACCACACACATATATAGGTATCCCCACCACACACATATATAGGTATCCCCACCACACACATATATATAGGTATCCCCGCCACTCACATATATAGGTATCCCCACCACATACATATATAGGTATCCCCACCACATACATATATAGGTATCCCCACCACACACATCTATAGGTATCCCCACCACACACATATATTGGTATCACCACCACATATATATATAGGCATCCCCGCCACACACATATATGTGTATCCCCGCCACATACATATATAGGTATCCCCACCACACACATCTATAGGTATCCCCACCATATACATATATAGGTATCACCACCACACACATATATAGGTATCACCACCACACACATATATAGGTCTCCCCACCACATACATCTATAGGTATCCCCACCACACACATCTATATGTATCCCCACCACACACTGATCTATAGGTATCCCCACCACACACATATATAGGTATTCCCACAATACACATATATAGTTATCCCCGCCACACACATATACAGTTATCACCACCACATACATATATAGGTATCCCCACCACACACATATATAGGTATCCCTACCACATACATATATAGGTATCACCACCACACACATATAGGTATCCCCGCCACATACATATAGGTATCCCCACCACACACATATAGGTATCCCCACCACACACATATATAGGTATCACCACCACATACATCTATAGATATCACCACCACATACATCTATAGGTATCCCCACCACATACATCTATAGGTATCCCCGCCACATACATATATAGGTATCCCCACCACATACATATATAGGTATCCCCACCACACACATATATAGGTATCCCCACCACACACATATATAGGTATCCCCACCACACACATATATATAGGTATCCCCGCCACACACATATATAGGTATCCCCACCACATACATATATAGGTCTCCCCACCACATACATCTATAGGTATCCCCACCACACACATCTATAGGTATCCTCACCACATACATATATAGGTATCCCAGCCACACACATATATAGGTATCCCCACCACACACATATATAGGTATCGCCACCACACACATATATAGGTATCGCCACCACACACATATATAGGTATCCCCACCACACACATCTATAGGTATCCCCACCACACACATATATAGGTATCCCCACCACATACATATATAGGTATCCCCACCACACACATATATAGGTATCCCCACCACACACATATATAGGTATCCCCACCACACACATATATATAGGTATCCCCGCCACTCACATATATAGGTATCCCCACCACATACATATATAGGTATCCCCACCACATACATATATAGGTATCCCCACCACACACATCTATAGGTATCCCCACCACACACATATATTGGTATCACCACCACATATATATATAGGCATCCCCGCCACACACATATATGTGTATCCCCGCCACATACATATATAGGTATCCCCACCACACACATCTATAGGTATCCCCACCATATACATATATAGGTATCACCACCACACACATATATAGGTATCACCACCACACACATATATAGGTCTCCCCACCACATACATCTATAGGTATCCCCACCACACACATCTATATGTATCCCCACCACACACTGATCTATAGGTATCCCCACCACACACATATATAGGTATTCCCACAATACACATCTATAGTTATCCCCGCCACACACATATATAGTTATCACCACCACATACATATATAGGTATCCCCACCACACACATATATAGGTATCCCTACCACATACATATATAGGTATCACCACCACACACATATAGGTATCCCCGCCACATACATATAGGTATCCCCACCACACACATATAGGTATCCCCACCACACACATATATAGGTATCACCACCACATACATCTATAGATATCACCACCACATACATCTATAGGTATCCCCACCACATACATCTATAGGTATCCCCGCCACATACATATATAGGTATCCCCACCACATACATATATAGGTATCCCCACCACACACATATATAGGTATCCCCACCACACACATATATAGGTATCCCCACCACACACATATATATAGGTATCCCCGCCACACACATATATAGGTATCCCCACCACATACATATATAGGTCTCTCCACCACATACATCTATAGGTGTCCCCACCACACACATCTATAGGTATCCTCACCACATACATATATAGGTATCCCAGCCAGACACATATATAGGTATCCTCACCACACACATCTATGGGTATCCCCACCACACACATATATAGGTATCGCCACCACACACATATATAGGTATCCCCACCACACACATCTATAGGTATCCCCACCACACACATATATAGGTATCCCCACCACACACATATATAGGTATCCACACCACACACATCTATAGGTATCCCCACCAAACACATATATAGGTATCCCCACCACATACATATATAGGAATCCCCACCACATTCATATATAGGTATCACCTCCACATACATATATAGGTATCCTCACCACACACATCTATAGGTATCCCACACACACATATATAGGTATCCCCACCACACACATCTATAGGTATCCCCACCACACACATCTATAGGTATCCCCACTACATACATACATATGTATCCCCACCACTTACATATATAGGTATCCCCGCCACATACATATATAGGTATCCCCACCACATACATATATAGGTATCCCAACCACACACATATATAGGTATCCCCACCACACACATATATAGGTATCCCCACCACACACATATATATAGGTATCCCCGCCACTCACATATATAGGTATCCCCACCACATACATATATAGGTCTCCCCACCACATACATATATAGGTATCCCCACCACACACATCTATAGGTATCCCCACCACACACATATATTGGTATCACCACCACATATATATATATAGGTATCCCCGCCACACACATATATGTGTATCCCCGCCACATACATATATAGGTATCCCCACCACACACATCTATAGTTATCCCCACCATATACATATATAGGTATCACCACCACACACATATATAGGTATCATCACCACACACATATATAGGTCTCCCCACCACATACATCTATAGGTATCCCCACCACACACATCTATATGTATCCCCACCACACACAGATCTATAGGTATCCCCACCACACACATATATAGGTATTCCCACAATACACATCTATAGTTATCCCCGCCACACACATATATAGGTATCACCACCACATACATATATAGGTATCCCCACCACACACATATATAGGTATCCCCACCACATACCTATATAGGTATCACCACCACACATATATAGGTATCCCCGCCACATACATATAGGTATCCCCACCACACACATATAGGTATCCCCACCACACACATATATAGGTATCACCACCACATACATCTATAAATATCACCACCACATACATCTATAGGTATCCCCACCACATACATCTATAGGTATTCCCGCCACACACATCTATAGGTATCCTCACCACACACATATATAGGTATCCCCACCACATACATCTATATGTATTCCCACCGCACACATATATAGGTATCCCCACCACACACATATATAGGTATCCCCACCACATACATCTATAGGTATCCCCACACACACATATAGGTATACCCGCCACACACATCTATAGGTATCCTACCACACACATATATAGGTATCCCCACCACAACATCTACAGGTATCCCCACCACATACATATATAGGTATCCCCACCACATACATCTATAGGTATCCCCGCCACACACATCTATAGGTATCCTCACCACACACATATATAGGTATCCCCACCACATACATCTATATGTATCACCGCCACATACATCTATAGGTATCCCCACCACATACATATATAGGTATCTCCGCCACACACATATATAGGTATCCCCACCACATACATCTATAGGTATCCCCATCACAAACATATATAGGTATCCCCACCACATACATATATAGGTAGCCCCACCACATACATATATAGCTATCCCCACCACATACATCTATAGGTATCACCGCCACATACATCTTTAGGTATCCCCACCACATACATATATAGGTATCCCCGCCACACACATATATAGGTATCCCCACCACACACATATATAGGTATCACCACCACACACATATATAGGTATCCCCGCCACATACATATGTAGGTATCCCCACCACATACATATATAGGTATCACCACCACACACATATATAGGTATCCCCACCATATACATATATAGGTATCCCCATCACATACATTTATAGGTATCCCCACCACACACATATATAGGTATCCCCACCACATACATATATAGGTATCACCACCACACACATATATAGGTATCACCACCACACACATATATAGGTCTCCCCACCACATACATCTATAGGTATCCCCACCACACACATCTATATGTATCCCCACCACACACTGATCTATAGGTATCCCCACCACACACATATATAGGTATTCCCACAATACACATCTATTGTTATCCCCGCCACACACATATATAGTTATCACCACCACATACATATATAGGTATCCCCACCACACACATATATAGGTATCCCCACCACATACATATATAGGTATCACCACCACACACATATATGTATCCCCGCCACATACATATAGGTATCCCCATCACACACATATAGGTATCCCCACCACACACATATATAGGTATCACCACCACATACATCTATAGATATCACCACCACATACATCTATAGGTATCCCCACCACATACATCTATAGGTATCCCCGCCACATACATATATAGGTATCCCCACCACATACATATATAGGTATCCCCACCACACACATATATAGGTATCCCCACCACACACATATATAGGTATCCCCACCACACACATATATATAGGTATCCCCGCCACACACATATATAGGTATTCCCACCACATACATATATAGGTCTCCCCACCACATACATCTATAGGTATCCCCACCACACACATCTATAGGTATCCTCACCACATACATATATAGGTATCCCAGCCACACACATATATAGGTATCCTCACCACACACATCTATAGGTATCCCCACCACACACATATATAGGTATCGCCACCACACACATATATAGGTATCCCCACCACACACATCTATAGGTATCCCCACCACACACATATATAGGTATCCCCACCACACACATATATAGGTATCCACACCACACACATCTATAGGTATCCCCACCAAACACATATATAGGTATCCCCACCACATACATATATAGGAATCCCCACCACATTCATATATAGGTATCACCTCCACATACATATATAGGTATCCTCACCACACACATCTATAGGTATCCCACACACACATATATAGGTATCCCCACCACACACATCTATAGGTATCCCCACCACACACATCTATAGGTATCCCCACTACATACATACATATGTATCCCCACCACTTACATATATAGGTATCCCCGCCACATACATATATAGGTATCCCCACCACATACATATATAGGTATCCCCACCACACACATATATAGGTATCCCCACCACACACATATATAGGTATCCCCACCACACACATATATATAGGTATCCCCGCCACTCACATATATAGGTATCCCCACCACATACATATATAGGTCTCCCCACCACATACATATATAGGTATCCCCACCACACACATATATTGGTATCACCACCACATATATATATATAGGTATCCCCGCCACACACATATATGTGTATCCCCGCCACATACATATATAGGTATCCCCACCACACACATCTATAGGTATCCCCACCATATACATATATAGGTATCACCACCACACACATATATAGGTATCATCACCACACACATATATAGGTCTCCCCACCACATACATCTATAGGTATCCCCACCACACACATCTATATGTATCCCCACCACACACAGATCTATAGGTATCCCCACCACACACATATATAGGTATTCCCACAATACACATCTATAGTTATCCCCGCCACACACATATATAGGTATCACCACCACATACATATATAGGTATCCCCACCACACACATATATAGGTATCCCCACCACATACATATATAGGTATCACCACCACACACATATAGGTATCCCCGACACATACATATAGGTATCCCCACCACACACATATAGGTATCCCCACCACACACATATATAGGTATCACCACCACATACATCTATAAATATCACCACCACATACATCTATAGGTATCCCCACCACATACATCTATAGGTATTCCCGCCACACACATCTATAGGTATCCTCACCACACACATATATAGGTATCCCCACCACATACATCTATATGTATTCCGACCGCACACATATATAGGTATCCCCACCACACACATATATAGGTATCCCCACCACATACATATATAGGTATCCCCACCACACACATATATAGGTATCCCCACCACATACATATATAGGTATCACCGCCACATACATCTATAGGTATCCCCACCACATACATATATAGGTATCCCCGCCACACACATATATAGGTATCCCCACCACACAAATATATAGGTATCACCACCACACACATATATAGGTATCCCCGCCACATACATATGTAGGTATCCCCACCACATATATATAAACGTATCACCACCACACACATATATAGGTATCCCCACCACATACATATATAGGTATCCCCATCACATACATTTATAGGTATCCCCACCACACACATATATAGGTATCCCCACCACATACATATATAGGTATCACCACCACATACATATATAGGTATCACCGCCACATACATCTATAGGTATCCCCACCACATACATATATAGGTATCCCCGCCACACACATATATAGGTATCCCCACCACACACATATATAGGTATCACCACCACACACATATATAGGTATCCCCGCCACATACATATGTAGGTATCCCCACCACATATATATAAACGTATCACCACCACACACATATATAGGTATCCCCACCACATACATATATAGGTATCCCCATCACATACATTTATAGGTATCCCCACCACACACATATAGGTATCCCCACCACACACATATATAGGTATCACCACCACATACATATATAGGTATCCCCAACACATACATATATAGGTATCCCCACCATATACTTATATAGGTATCCCCACCACATACATATATAGGTATCACCACCACATACATCTATAGGTATCCCCACCACAAACATATATAAGTATCCCCACCACATACATATATAGGTATCCCCACCACATACATATATAGCTATCCCCACCACATACATCTATAGGTATCACCGCCACATACATCTATAGGTATCCCCACCACATACGTATATAGTTATCCCCGCCACACACATATATAGGTATCCCCACCACAAACATATATAGGTATCACCACCACACACATATATAGGTATCCCCGCCACATACATATTTAGGTATCCCCACCACATACATATATAGGTATCACCACCACACACATATATAGGTATCCCCACCATATACATATATAGGTATCCCCATCACATACATTTCTAGGTATCCCCACCACACACATATACAGGTATCCCCACCACATACATATATAGGTATCCCCACCACATACATATATAGGTATCCCCACCACATACATCTATAAGTGTCCCCGCCATACACATATATAGGTATCCTCACCACACACATCTATATGTATCCCCACCACACACATATATAGGTATCGCCACCACACACATATATAGGTATCCCCACCACACACATATATAGGTATCCCCACCACACACATCTATATGTATCACCACCACATACATATATAGGTATCCCCACCACACACATATATAGGTATCCCCACGACATACATATATAGGTATCCCCACCACACACATATAGGTATCCTCATCACACACATATATAGGTATCCTCACCACACACATATATAGGTATCCCCGTCACATACATCTATAGGTATCACCACCACATACATCTATATATATCACCACCACATACATCTATAGGTATCCCCACCACATACATCTATAGGTATCCCCGCCACACACATCTATAGGTATCCTCACCACACACATATATAGGTATCCCCACCACAAACATCTATATGTATTCCCACAACACACATATATAGGTATCCCCACCACACACATATATAGGCATCCCCACCACATACATCTATAGGTATCCCCACCACACACATATAGGTATACCCGCCACACACATCTATAGGTATCACCACCACATACATCTATAGGTATCACCACCACAACATCTATAGGTATCCCCACCACATACATATATAGGTATCCCCACCACATACATCTATAGGTATCCCCGCCACACACATCTATAGGTATCCTCACCACACACATATATAGGTATCCCCACCACATACATATATAGGTATCACCACCACACACATCTATAGGTATTACCACCACATACATCTATAGGTATCACCACCACATACATCTATAGGTATACATACCACATACATCTATAGGTATCCCCACCACATACATATATAGGTATCACCACCACACACATCTGTAGGTATCCTCACCACACACATATATAGGTATTACCACCACATACATCTATAGGTATCACCACCACATACATCTATAGGTATACATACCACATACATCTATAGGTATCCCCACCACATACATATATAGGTATCCCCACCACACACATATATAGGTATCACCACCACAAACGTCTATATGTATCCCTACCACATACATCTATAGGTAACCCCACCACATACATATATAGGTATCCCCACCACATACATCTATAGGTATCCCCACCACACACATATATAGGTATCAACACCACACACATATATAGGTATCACCACCACATACATCTATATGTATCCCCAGCACATACATATATAGGTATCTCCGCCACATACATATATAGGTATCCCCACCACATACATATATAGGTATCCCCACCACACACATATATAGGCATCCCCACCACACACATATATATGTATCCCCACCACAGACATATATATAGGTATCCCCGCCAAACACATATATAGGTATCCCCACCACATACATATATAGGTCTCCCCACCACATACATCTATAGGTATCCCCACCACACACATCTATAGGTATCCTCACCACATACATATATAGGTATCCCCGCCACACACATATATAGGTATCCTCACCACACACATCTATAGGTATCCCCACCACCCACATATATAGGTATCGCCACCACACACATATATAGGTATCCCCACCACACACATCTATAGGTATCCCCACCACACACATATATAGGTATCCCCACCACACACGTATATAGGTATCCCCACCACACACATCTATAGGTATCCCCACCAAACACATATATAGGTATCCCCACCACATACATATATAGGTATCCCCACCACATACATATATAGGTATCACCACCACATAAATATATAGGTATCCTCACCACACACATCTATAGGTATCCCAACACACACATATATAGGTATCCCCACCACACACATCTATAGGTATCCCCACCACACACATCTATAGGTATCCCCGCCACACACATATATAGGTATCCCCACCACATACATATATAGGTCTCCCCACCACATACATATATAGGTATCCCCACCACACACATCTATAGGTATCCCCATCACACACATATATTGGTATCACCACCACATATATATATAGGTATCCCCGCCACACACATATATAGGTATTCCCGCCTCATACATATATAGGTATCCCCACCACACACATCTATAGGTATCCCCACCATATACATATATAGGTATCCCCACCACACACATCTATATGTATCCCCACCACACACAGATCTATAGGTATCCCCTCCAGCCACATATATAGGTATTCCCACAATACACATCTATAGTTATCCCCGCCACACACATATATAGGTATCACCACCACATACATATATAGGTATCCCCACCACACACATATATAGGTATCCCCACCACAAACATATATAGGTATCACCACCACATACATATATAGGTATCCCCAACACATACATATATAGGTATCCCCACCATATACTTATATAGGTATCCCCACCACATACATATATAGGTATCCCCAACACATACATATATAGGTATCCCCACCATATACTTATATAGGTATCCCCACCACATACATATATAGGTATCCCCACCACATACATCTATAGGTATCCCCATCACAAACATATATAGGTATCCCCACCACATACATATATAGGTATCCCCACTACATACATATATAGCTATCCTCACCACATACATCTATAGATATCACCGCCACATACATCTATAGGTATCCCCACCACATACATATATAGGTATCCCCGCCACACACATATATAGGTATCCCCACCACACACATATATAGGTATCACCACCACACACATATATAGGTATCCCCGCCACATACATATGTAGGTATCCCCACCACATACATATATAGGTATCACCACCACACACATATATAGGTATCCCCACCATATACATATATAGGTATCCCCATCACATACATTTATAGGTATCCCCACCACACACATATATAGGTATCCCCACCACATACATATATAGGTATCCCCACCACATACATATATAGGTATCCCCACCACATACATCTATACGTGTCCCCACCACACACATATATAGGTATCCCCACCACATACATCTATAGGTATCCCCACCACGCACATATATAGGTATCCCCACCACATACATATATAGGTATCCCCACCACATACATATATAGGTATCCCCACCACATACATATATAGGTATCCCCACCTCACACATATATAGGTATTCCCACCACATACATATATAGGTATCACCACCACACATATATAGGTATTCCCGCCACATACATATAGGTATCCCCTCCACACACATATAGGTATCCCCACCACACACATATATAGGTATCACCACCACATACATATATAGGTATCCCCAACACATACATATATAGGTATCCCCACCACATACATATATAGGTATCCCCACCACATACATATATAGGTATCCCCACCACATACATCTATAGGTATCCCCACCACAAACATATATAGGTATCCACACCACATACATATATAGGTATCCCCACCACATACATATATAGCTATCCCCACCACATACATATATAGGTATCACCGCCACATACATCTATAGGTATCCCCACCACATACATATATAGGTATTCCCGCCACACACATATATAGGTATTCCCACCACACACATATATAGGTATCACCACCACACACATATATATGTATCCCCGCCACATACATATGTAGGTATCCCCACCACATACATATATAGGTATCACCACCACACACATATATAGGTATCCCCACCACATACATATATAGGTATCCCATCACATACATATATAGGTATCCCCACCACATACATATATAGGTATCCCCATCACATACATCTATATGTATCCCCACCACACACATATATAGGTACCCACACCACATACATATATAGGTATCCCCACCACGCACATATATAGGTATCCCCACCACATACATATATAGGTATCCCCACCACATACATCTATAGGTATCCTCACCACATACATATATAGGTATCCCCACCACATACATATATAGGTATCCCCACCACATACATATATAGGTATCCCCACCACATACATATATAAGTATCCCCACCACATACATCTATAGGTATCCCCACAACATACATATATAGGTATCCCCAACACATACATCTATAGGTATCCCCACCACACCCATCTATAGGTATCCCCACCATACACATCTATAGGGATCCCCACCACACATATATATATATAGGTATCCCCACCATACACATCTATATGTATCACCGCCACACACATATATAGGTAACCCCACCACATACATCTATTGGTATCCCCACCATACACATCTATAGGTATCCCCACCATACACATCTATATGTATCACCGCAACACTCATATATAGGTATCCGCACCACATACATCTATAGGTATCACCACCACATACATGTATAGGTATCCCCACCACATACATCTATAGGTATCCCCACCACACACATCTATATGTATCACCACCACATACATATATAGGTATCCCCACCACACACATATATAGGTATCCCCACGACATACATATATAGGTATCCCCACCACACACATATAGGTATCCTCACCACACACATATATAGGTATCCTCACCACACACATATATAGGTATCCCCGTCACATACATCTATAGGTATCACCACCACATACATCTATAGGTATCACCACCACACACATCTATAGGTTTCCCCACCACACACATCTATAGGTATCCTCACCACATACATATATAGGTATCCCCGCCACACACATATATAGGTATCCTCACCTCACACATCTATAGGTATCCCCACCACACACATATATAGGTATCGCCACCACACACATATATAGTTATCCCCACCACACACATCTATATGTATCCCCACCACACACATATATAGGTATCCCCACCACACACATCTAGAGGTATCCCCACCAAACACATATATAGGTATCCCCACCACATACATATGTAGGTATCCCCACCACATACATATATAGGTATCACCACCACATACATCTATAGATATCACCACCACATACATCTATAGCTATCCCCACCACATACGTCTATAGGTATCCCCGCCACACACATCTATAGGTATCCTCACCACACACATATATAGGTATCCCCACCACATACATCTATAGGTATCCCCACCACACACATATATAGGTATCCCCAACACACACATATATAGGTATCCCCACCGCATACATCTATAGGTATCCCCACCACACACATATAGGTATACCCGCCACACACATCTATAGGTATCACCACCACATACATCTATAGGTAACACCACCACAACATCTATAGGTATCCCCACACATACATATATAGGTATCCCTACCACATACATCTATAGGTATCCCCGCCACACACATCTATAGGTATCCTCACCACACACATATATAGGTATCCCCACCACATACATCTATAGGTATCACCACCACACACATCTATAGGTATTACCACCACATACATCTATAGGTATCACCACCACATACATCTATAGGTATACATACCACATACATCTATAGGTATCCCCACCACATACATCTATAGGTATCCCCGCCACACACATCTGTAGGTATCCTCACCACACACATATATAGGTTTCCCCACCACATACATATATAGGTATCCACACCACACACATATATAGGTATCACCACCACAAACGTCTATATGTATCCCTACCACATACATCTATAGGTAACCCCACCACATACATATATAGGTATCCCCACAACACACATATATAGGTATCGCCACCACACACATATATAGTTATCCCCACCACACACATCTATATGTATCCCCACCACACACATATATAGGTATCCCCACCACACACATCTATAGGTATCCCCACCAAACACATATATAGGTATCCCCACCACATACATATGTAGGTATCCCCACCACATACATATATAGGTATCACCACCACATACATCTATAGATATCACCACCACATACATCTATAGGTATCCCCCACCACATACATCTATAGGTATCCCCGCCACACACATCTATAGGTATCCTCACCACACACATATATAGGTATCCCCACCACATACATCTATAGGTATCCCCACCACACACATATATAGGTATCCCCATCACACACATTTATAGGTATCCCCACCACATACATCCATAGGTATCCCCACCACACCCATCTATAGGTATCCCCACCATACACATCTATAGGGATCCCCACCACACATATATATATATAGGTATCCCCACCATACACATCTATATGTATCACCGCCACACACATATATAGGTAACCCTACCACATACATCTATAGGTAACCCCACCACATACATATATAGGTATCCCCACAACATACATATATAGGTATCCCCAACACATACATCTATAGGTATCCCCACCACACCCATCTATAGGTATCCCCACCATACACATCTATAGGGATCCCCACCACACATATATATATATAGGTATCCCCACCATACACATCTATATGTATCACCGCCACACACATATATAGGTAACCCCACCACATACATCTATTGGTATCCCCACCATACACATCTATAGGTATCCCCACCATACACATCTATATGTATCACCGCCACACTCATATATAGGTATCCGCACCACATACATCTATAGGTATCACCACCACACATACATGTATAGGTATCCCCACCACATACATCTATAGGTATCCCCACCACACACATCTATATGTATCACCACCACATACATATATAGGTATCCCCACCACACACATATATAGGTATCCCCACGACATACATATATAGGTATTCCCACCACACACATATAGGTATCCTCACCACACACATATATAGGTATCCTCACCACACACATATATAGGTATCCCCGTCACATACATATATAGGTATCACCACCACATACATCTATAGGTATCACCACCACACACATCTATAGGTTTCCCCACCACACACATCTATAGGTATCCTCACCACATACATATATAGGTATCCCCGCCACACACATATATAGGTATCCTCACCTCACACATCTATAGGTATCCCCACCACACACATATATAGGTATCGCCACCACACACATATATAGTTATCCCCACCACACACATCTATATGTATCCCCACCACACACATATATAGGTATCCCACCACACACATCTAGAGGTATCCCCACCAAACACATATATAGGTATCCCCACCACATACATATGTAGGTATCCCCACCACATACATATATAGGTATCACCACCACATACATCTATAGATATCACCACCACATACATCTATAGCTATCCCCACCACATACGTCTATAGGTATCCCCGCCACACACATCTATAGGTATCCTCACCACACACATATATAGGTATCCCCACCACATACATCTATAGGTATCCCCACCACACACATATATAGGTATCCCCAACACACACATATATAGGTATCCCCACCGCATACATCTATAGGTATCCCCACCACACACATATAGGTATACCCGCCACACACATCTATAGGTATCACCACCACATACATCTATAGGTAACACCACCACAACATCTATAGGTATCCCCACCACATACATATATAGGTATCCCTACCACATACATCTATAGGTATCCCCGCCACACACATCTATAGGTATCCTCCACACACATATATAGGTATCCCCCACACATACATATATAGGTATCACCACCACACACATCTATAGGTATTACCACCACATACATCTATAGGTATCACCACCACATACATCTATAGGTATACATACCACATACATCTATAGGTATCCCCACCACATACATCTGTAGGTATCCTCACCACACACATATATAGGTTTCCCCACCACATACATATATAGGTATCCCCACCACACACATATATAGGTATCACCACCACAAACGTCTATATGTATCCCTACCACATACATCTATAGGTAACCCCACCACATACATATATAGGTATCCCCACAACACACATATATAGGTATCGCCACCACACACATATATAGTTATCCCCACCACACACATCTATATGTATCCCCACCACACACATATATAGGTATCCCCACCACACACATCTATAGGTATCCCCACCAAACACATATATAGGTATCCCCACCACATACATATGTAGGTATCCCACCACATACATATATAGGTATCACCACCACATACATCTATAGATATCACCACCACATACATCTATAGGTATCCCCACCACATACATTCTATAGGTATCCCCGCCACACACATCTATAGGTATCCTCACCACACACATATATAGGTATCCCCACCACATACATCTATAGGTATCCCCACCACACACATATATAGGTATCCCCATCACACACATTTATAGGTATCCCCACCACATACATCCATAGGTATCCCCACCACACCCATCTATAGGTATCCCCACCATACACATCTATAGGGATCCCCACCACACATATATATATATAGGTATCCCCACCATACACATCTATATGTATCACCGCCACACACATATATAGGTAACCCTACCACATACATCTATAGGTAACCCCCACTACATACATATATAGGTATCCCCACAACATACATATATAGGTATCCCCAACACATACATCTATAGGTATCCCCACCACACCCATCTATAGGTATCCCCACCATACACATCTATAGGGATCCCCACCACACATATATATATATATAGGTATCCCCACCATACACATCTATATGTATCACCGCCACACACATATATAGGTAACCCCACCACATACATCTATTGGTATCCCCACCATACACATCTATAGGTATCCCCACCATACACATCTATATGTATCACCGCCACACTCATATATAGGTATCCGCACCACATACATCTATAGGTATCACCACCACATACATGTATAGGTATCCCCACCACATACATCTATAGGTATCCCCACCACACACATCTATATGTATCACCACCACATACATATATAGGTATCCCCACCACACACATATATAGGTATCCCCACGACATACATATATAGGTATTCCCACCACACACATATAGGTATCCTCACCACACACATATATAGGTATCCTCACCACACACATATATAGGTATCCCCGTCACATACATCTATAGGTATCACCACCACATACATCTATAGGTATCACCACCACACACATCTATAGGTTTCCTCACCACACACATCTATAGGTATCCTCACCACATACATATATAGGTATCCCCGCCACACACATATATAGGTATCCTCACCTCACACATCTATAGGTATTCCCACCACACACATATATAGGTATCGCCACCACACACATATATAGTTATCCCCACCACACACATCTATATGTATCCCCACCACACACATATATAGGTATCCCCACCACACACATCTAGAGGTATCCCCACCAAACACATATATAGGTATCCCCACCACATACATATGTAGGTATCCCCACCACATACATATATAGGTATCACCACCACATACATCTATAGATATCACCACCACATACATCTATAGCTATCCCCACCACATACGTCTATAGGTATCCCCGCCACACACATCTATAGGTATCCTCACCACACACATATATAGGTATCCCCACCACATACATCTATAGGTATCCCCACCACACACATATATAGGTATCCCCAACACACACATATATAGGTATCCCCACCACATACATCTATAGGTATCCCCACCACACACATATAGGTATACCCGCCACACATATCTATAGGTATCACCACCACATACATCTATAGGTAACACCACCACAACATCTATAGGTATCCCCACCACATACATATATAGGTATCCCTACCACATACATCTATAGGTATCCCCGCCACACACATCTATAGGTATCCTCACCACACACATATATAGGTATCCCCACCACATACATCTATAGGTATCACCACCACACACATCTATAGGTATCACCACCACAAACATCTATAGGTATACATACCACATACATCTATAGGTATCCCCACCACATACATCTATAGGTATCCCCGCCACACACATATGTAGGTATCCTCACCACACACATATATAGGTTTCCCCACCACATACATATATAGGTATCCCCACCACACACATATATAGGTATCACCACCACAAACGTCTATATGTATCCCTACCACATACATCTATAGGTAAGCCCACCACATACATATATAGGTATCCCCACCACACACATATATAGGTATCGCCACCACACACATATATAGTTATCCCCACCACACACATCTATATGTATCCCCACCACACACATATATAGGTATCCCCACCACACACATCTATAGGTATCCCCACCAAACACATATATAGGTATCCCCACCACATACATATGTAGGTATCCCCACCACATACATATATAGGTATCACCACCACATACATCTATAGATATCACCACCACATACATCTATAGGTATCCCCACCACATACATCTATAGGTATCCCCGCCACACACATCTATAGGTATCCTCACCACACACATATATAGGTATCCCCACCACATACATCTATATGTATCCCCACCACACACATATATAGGTATCCCCATCACACACATATATAGGTATCCCCACCAAATACATCCATAGGTATCCCCACCACACACATATAGGTATACCCGCCACACACATCTATAGGTATCACCACCACATACATCTATAGGTAACACCACCACAACATCTATAGGTATCCCCACCACATACATATATAGGTATCCCTACCACATACATCTATAGGTATCCCCGCCACACACATCTATAGGTATCCTCACCACACACATATATAGGTATCCCCACCACATACATCTATAGGTATCACCACCACACACATCTATAGGTATTACCACCACATACATCTATAGGTATACATACCACATACATCTATAGGTATCCCCACCACATACATCTATAGGTATCCCCGCCACAAACATCTGTAGGTATCCTCACCACACACATATATAGGTTTCCCCACCACATACATATATAGGTATCCCCACCACACACATATATAGGTATCACCACCACAAACGTCTATATGTATCCCTACCACATACATCTATAGGTAACCCCACCACATACATATATAGGTATCCGCACCACATACATCTATAGGTATCCCCACCACACACATATATAGGTATCAACACCACACACATTTATAGGTATCACCACCTCATACATCTATATGTATCCCCACCACATACATATATAGGTATCTCCGCCACATACATATATAGGTATCCCCACCACTTACATATATAGGTATCCCCACCACACACACATATATAGGTATCCCCATCACACACATATATAGGTATCCCCACCACACACATATATATAGGTATCCCCGCCACACACATATATAGGTATCCCCACCACATACATATATAGGTCTCCCCACCACATACATCTATAGGTATCCCCACCACACACATCTATAGGTATCCTCACCACATACATATATAGGTATCCCCGCCACACACATATATAGGTATCCTCACCACACACATCTATATGTATCCCCACCACACACATATATAGGTATCGCCACCACACACATATATAGGTATCCCCACCACACACATCTATAGGTATCCCCACCACACACATATATAGGTATCCCCACCACATACATCTATAGGTATCCCCACCACACACATATATAGGTATCACCACCACACACATATATAGGTATCACCACCACATACATCTATAGGTATCTCCACCACATACATCTATGGGTATCCCCGCCACACTCATATATAGGTATCCCCACCACATACATCTATAGGTATCACCACCACATACATATATAGGTATCACCACCACATACATCTATAGATATCACCACCACATACATCTATAGGTATCCCCACCACATACATCTATAGGTATCCCCGCCACACACATCTATAGGTATCCTCACCACACACATATATAGGTATCCCCACCACATACATCTATATGTATCCCCACCACACACATATATAGGTATCCCCATCACACACATATATAGGTATCCCCACCACATACATCCATAGGTATCCCCACCACACACATATAGGTATACCCGCCACACACATCTATAGGTATCACCACCACATACATCTATAGGTAACACCACCACAACATCTATAGGTATCCCCACCACATACATATATAGGTATCCCTACCACATACATCTATAGGTATCCCCGCCACACACATCTATAGGTATCCTCACCACACACATATATAGGTATCCCCACCACATACATCTATAGGTATCACCACCACACACATCTATAGGTATTACCACCACATACATCTATAGGTATACATACCACATACATCTATAGGTATCCCCACCACATACATCTATAGGTATCCCCGCCACAAACATCTGTAGGTATCCTCACCACACACATATATAGGTTTCCCCACCACATACATATATAGGTATCCCCACCACACACATATATAGGTATCACCACCACAAACGTCTATATGTATCCCTACCACATACATCTATAGGTAACCCCACCACATACATATATAGGTATCCGCACCACATACATCTATAGGTATCCCCACCACACACATATATAGGTATCAACACCACACACATATATAGGTATCACCACCTCATACATCTATATGTATCCCCACCACATACATATATAGGTATCTCCGCCACATACATATATAGGTATCCCCACCACATACATATATAGGTATCCCCACCACACACATATATAGGTATCCCCATCACACACATATATAGGTATCCCCACCACACACATATATATAGGTATCCCCGCCACACACATATATAGGTATCCCCACCACATACATATATAGGTCTCCCCACCACATACATCTATAGGTATCCCCACCACACACATCTATAGGTATCCTCACCACATACATATATAGGTATCCCCGCCACACACATATATAGGTATCCTCACCACACACATCTATATGTATCCCCACCACACACATATATAGGTATCGCCACCACACACATATATAGGTATCCCCACCACACACATCTATAGGTATCCCCACCACACACATATATAGGTATCCCCACCACATACATCTATAGGTATCCCCACCACACACATATATAGGTATCACCACCACACACATATATAGGTATCACCACCACATACATCTATAGGTATCTCCACCACATACATCTATGGGTATCCCCGCCACACTCATATATAGGTATCCCCACCACATACATCTATAGGTATCACCACCACATACATGTATAGGTATCCCCACCACATAAATCTATAGGTATCCCCACCACATACATCAATATGTATCACCACCACATACATATATAGGTATCCCCACCACACACATATATAGGTATCCCCACCACATACATATATAGGTATCCCCACCACACACATATAGGTATCCTCACCACACACATATATAGGTATCCTCACCACACACATATATAGGTCTCCCCGCCACATACACATATAGGTATCACCACCACATACATCTATAGGTATCCCCACCACATACATCTATAGGTATCCCCACCACATACATATATAGGTATCCCCACCACATACATCTATAGGTATCCCCACCATATACATATATAGGTATCCCCACCACATACATATATAGGTATCCCCAACACACACATCTATAGATATCCCCGCCATACACGTCTATAGGTATCCCCTACACATACATATATAGGTATCCCCACCAAATACATCCATATGTATCCCCGCCACACACATCTATAGGTATCCTCACCACACACATATATAGGTATCCCCACCACATACATATATAGGTATCCCCACCACACACATATATAGGTATCACCACCACATACATCTATATGTATCCCCACCACGTACATATATAGGTAACCCCACCACATACATATATAGGTATCCCCACCACATACATCTATAGGTATCCCCACCACACACATATATAGGTATCACCACCACACACATATATAGGTATCACCACCACATACATCTATAGGTATCTCCACCACATACATCTATGGGTATAACCACCACACACATATATAGGTATCACCACCACATACATCTATAGGTATCTCCACCACATACATCTATGGGTATCCCCGCCACATACATATATAGGTATCCCCACCACATACATATATAGGTAGCACCACCATATACATATATAGGTATCCACACCACACACATCTATAGGTATCACCACCACACACATCTATAGGTATTACCACCACATACATCTATAGGTATACATACCACATACATCTATAGGTATCCCCACCACATACATCTATAGGTATCCCCGCCACAAACATCTGTAGGTATCCTCACCACACACATATATAGGTTTCCCCACCACATACATATATAGGTATCCCCACCACACACATATATAGGTATCACCACCACAAACGTCTATATGTATCCCTACCACATACATCTATAGGTAACCCCACCACATACATATATAGGTATCCGCACCACATACATCTATAGGTATCCCCACCACACACATATATAGGTATCAACACCACACACATTTATAGGTATCACCACCTCATACATCTATATGTATCCCCACCACATACATATATAGGTATCTCCGCCACATACATATATAGGTATCCCCACCACTTACATATATAGGTATCCCCACCACACACATATATAGGTATCCCCATCACACACATATATAGGTATCCCCACCACACACATATATATAGGTATCCCCGCCACACACATATATAGGTATCCCCACCACATACATATATAGGTCTCCCCACCACATACATCTATAGGTATCCCCACCACACACATCTATAGGTATCCTCACCACATACATATATAGGTATCCCCGCCACACACATATATAGGTATCCTCACCACACACATCTATATGTATCCCCACCACACACATATATAGGTATCGCCACCACACACATATATAGGTATCCCCACCACACACATCTATAGGTATCCCCACCACACACATATATAGGTATCCCCACCACATACATCTATAGGTATCCCCACCACACACATATATAGGTATCACCACCACACACATATATAGGTATCACCACCACATACATCTATAGGTATCTCCACCACATACATCTATGGGTATCCCCGCCACACTCATATATAGGTATCCCCACCACATACATCTATAGGTATCACCACCACATACATATATAGGTATCACCACCACATACATCTATAGATATCACCACCACATACATCTATAGGTATCCCCACCACATACATCTATAGGTATCCCCGCCACACACATCTATAGGTATCCTCACCACACACATATATAGGTATCCCCACCACATACATCTATATGTATCCCCACCACACACATATATAGGTATCCCCATCACACACATATATAGGTATCCCCACCACATACATCCATAGGTATCCCCACCACACACATATAGGTATACCCGCCACACACATCTATAGGTATCACCACCACATACATCTATAGGTAACACCACCACAACATCTATAGGTATCCCCACCACATACATATATAGGTATCCCTACCACATACATCTATAGGTATCCCCGCCACACACATCTATAGGTATCCTCACCACACACATATATAGGTATCCCCACCACATACATCTATAGGTATCACCACCACACACATCTATAGGTATTACCACCACATACATCTATAGGTATACATACCACATACATCTATAGGTATCCCCACCACATACATCTATAGGTATCCCCGCCACAAACATCTGTAGGTATCCTCACCACACACATATATAGGTTTCCCCACCACATACATATATAGGTATCCCCACCACACACATATATAGGTATCACCACCACAAACGTCTATATGTATCCCTACCACATACATCTATAGGTAACCCCACCACATACATATATAGGTATCCGCACCACATACATCTATAGGTATCCCCACCACACACATATATAGGTATCAACACCACACACATATATAGGTATCACCACCTCATACATCTATATGTATCCCCACCACATACATATATAGGTATCTCCGCCACATACATATATAGGTATCCCCACCACATACATATATAGGTATCCCCACCACACACATATATAGGTATCCCCATCACACACATATATAGGTATCCCCACCACACACATATATATAGGTATCCCCGCCACACACATATATAGGTATCCCCACCACATACATATATAGGTCTCCCCACCACATACATCTATAGGTATCCCCACCACACACATCTATAGGTATCCTCACCACATACATATATAGGTATCCCCGCCACACACATATATAGGTATCCTCACCACACACATCTATATGTATCCCCACCACACACATATATAGGTATCGCCACCACACACATATATAGGTATCCCCACCACACACATCTATAGGTATCCCCACCGCACACATATATAGGTATCCCCACCACATACATCTATAGGTATCCCCACCACACACATATATAGGTATCACCACCACACACATATATAGGTATCACCACCACATACATCTATAGGTATCTCCACCACATACATCTATGGGTATCCCCGCCACACTCATATATAGGTATCCCCACCACATACATCTATAGGTATCACCACCACATACATGTATAGGTATCCCCACCACATAAATCTATAGGTATCCCCACCTCATACATCAATATGTATCACCACCACATACATATATAGGTATCCCCACCACACACATATATAGGTATCCCCACCACATACATATATAGGTATCCCCACCACACACATATAGGTATCCTCACCACACACATATATAGGTATCCTCACCACACACATATATAGGTCTCCCCGCCACATACACATATAGGTATCACCACCACATACATCTATAGTATCCCCACCACATACATCTATAGGTATCCCCACCACATACATATATAGGTATCCCCCACCACATACATCTATAGGTATCCCCACCACATACATATATAGGTATCCCCACCACATACATATATAGGTATCCCCAACACACACATCTATAGATATCCCCGCCATACACGTCTATAGGTATCCCCTACACATACATATATAGGTATCCCCACCAAATACATCCATATGTATCCCCGCCACACACATCTATAGGTATCCTCACCACACACATATATAGGTATCCCCACCACATACATATATAGGTATCCCCACCACACACATATATAGGTATCACCACCACATACATCTATATGTATCCCCACCACGTACATATATAGGTAACCCCACCACATACATATATAGGTATCCCCACCACATACATCTATAGGTATCCCCACCACACACATATATAGGTATCACCACCACACACATATATAGGTATCACCACCACATACATCTATAGGTATCTCCACCACATACATCTATGGGTATAACCACCACACACATATATAGGTATCACCACCACATACATCTATAGGTATCTCCACCACATACATCTATGGGTATCCCCGCCACATACATATATAGGTATCCCCACCACATACATATATAGGTAGCACCACCATATACATATATAGGTATCCACACCACACACATCTATAGGTATCCCCACCACACACATCTATAGGTATCCCCGCCACACACATCTATAGGTATCCCCGCCACACACAACTATAGGTATCCCCATCACATACATATATAGGTATCCCCACCACATACTTATATAGGTATCCCCACAATATACATCTATATGTATCCTCACCACATACATATATAGGTATCCCCACCACATACATATATAGGTATCCCCACCACATACATCTATAAGTATCCCCACCACATACATATATAGGTATCCCCACCACATACATATATAGGTATCCCCACCACATACATATATAGGTATCCCCAGCACATACATCTATAGGTATCCCCACCACATACATATATATGTATCCTCACCACATACATATATAGGTATCCCCGCCACATACATCTATATGTATCCCCACCACATTCATATATAGGTATCCCCACCACATACATATATAGGTATCCCCACCACATACATATATAGGTATCCCCACCACATACATATATAGGTATCCCCACCACATACATCTATAAGTATCCCCACCACATACATATATAGGTATCCCCACCACATACATATATAGGTATCCCCACCACATACATATATAGGTATTCCCACCACATACATCTATAGGTATCCCCACCACATACATATATATGTATCCTCACCACATACATATATAGGTATCCCCGCCACACACATATATAGGTATCCTCACCACACACATCTATAGGTATCCCCACCACACACATATATAGGTATCGCCACCACACACATATATAGGTATCCCCACCACACACATATATAGGTATCCCCACCACACACATATATAGGTATCCCCACCACACACATGTATAGGTATCCCAACCACACATATCTATTGGTATCCCCACCACACATATCTATTGGTATCCCCACCACATACATATATAGGTATCCCCACCACATACATATATAGGTATCACCACCACATACATATATAGGTATCCTCACCACATACATATATAGGTATCCCCACCACATACATATATAGGTATCACCACCACACACATATATGTATTCCCGCCACATACATATAGGTATCCTATAGGTATCACCACCACATACCTATATAGGTATCCCCAACACATACATATATAAGTATCCCCACCACATACTTATATAGGTATCCCCACCACATACATATATAGGTATTCCCACCACATACATATATAGGTATCCCCACCACATACATATATAGGTATCCCCACCACATACATATATAGGTATCCCCACCGCATACATCTATAAGTATCCCCACCACATACATATATAGGTATCCCCACCACATACATCTATAGGTATCCCCACCACATACATATATAGGTATCCCCACCACATACATATATAGGTATCCTCACCACATACATATATAGGTATCCCCGCCACACACATATATAGGTATCCCCACCACACACATATATAGGTATCACCACCACACACATATATAGGTATCCCCGCCACATATATATGTAGGTATCCCCACCACATATATATATAGGTATCACCACCACACACATATATAGGTATCCCCACCACATACATATATAGGTATCCCCATCACATACATTTATAGGTATCCCCACCACACACATATATAGGTATCCCCACCACATACATATATAGGTATCACCACCACATACATATATAGGTATCCCCATCACATACATTTATAGGTATCCCCACCACACACATATATAGGTATCCCCACCACATACATATATAGGTATCCCCACCACATACATATATAGGTATCCCCACCACATACATCTATAAGTGTCCCCACCACACACATATATAGGTATCCCCACCACACACATCTATAGGTATCCCCACCACGCACATATATAGGTATCCCCACCACATATATATATAGGTATCCCCACCACATACATCTATAGGTATCCCCACCACATACATATCCACATACATATATAGGTATCCCCACCACATACATATATAGGTATCACCACCACACACATATATGTATTCCCGCCACATACATATAGGTATCCCCACCACACACATATAGGTATCCCCACCACACACATCTATAGGTATCACCACCACATACATATATAGGTATCCCCAACACATACATATATAAGTATCCCCACCACATACTTATATAGGTATCCCCACCACATACATATATAGGTATTCCCACCACATACATATATAGGTATCCCCACCACATACATATATAGGTATCCCCACCACATACATATATAGGTATCCCCACCGCATACATCTATAAGTATCCCCACCACATACATATATAGGTATCCCCACCACATACATCTATAGGTATCCCCACCACATACATATCCACATACATATATAGGTATCCCCACCACACACATATATAGGCATCCCCACCACATACATATATAGGTATCACCACCACACACATATATGTATTCCCGCCACATACATATAGGTATCCCCACCACACACATATAGGTATCCCCACCACACACATCTATAGGTATCACCACCACATACATATATAGGTATCCCCAACACATACATATATAAGTATCCCCACCACATACATATATAGGTATCCCCACCACATACATATATAGGTATCCCCACCACATACATATATAGGTATCCCCACCGCATACATCTATAAGTATCCCCACCACATACATATATAGGTATCCCCACCACATACATCTATAGGTATCCCCACCACATACATATCCCCATACATATATAGGTATCCCCACCACATACATATATAGGTATCCCCACCACACACATATATAGATATCCCAACCACACACATATATAGGTATCCCCACCACACACATATATATAGGTATCGCCGCCACACATATATATAGGTATCCCCACCACATACATATATAGGTCTCCCCACCACATACATCTATAGGTATCCCCACCACACACATATATAGGTATCACCACCACATACATCTATAGGTATCTCCACCACATACATCTATGGGTATCCCCGCCACATACATATATAGGTATCCCCACCACATACATATATAGGTATCCCCACCACATACATCTATAGGTATCCCCACCACACACATATATAGGTATCACCACCACACACATATATAGGTATCACCACCACATACATCTATAGGTATCTCCACCACATACATATATGGGTATAACCACCACACACATATATAGGTATCACCACCACATACATCTATAGGTATCTCCACCACAACCATCTATGGGTATCCCCGCCACATACATATATAGGTATCCCCACCACATACATATATAGGTATCCCCACCACATACATATATAGGTATCCCCACCACATACATATATAGGTATCTCCACCACATACATCTATGGGTATCCCCGCCACATACATATATAGGTATCCCCACCACACATATCTATAGGTATCCCCACCATATACATATATAGATATCACCACCACACACATATATAGGTATCCCCACCACACACATATATAGGTATCCCCGCCACATACATATATAGGTATCACCACCACACACATATATAGGTCTCCCCACCACATACATATATAGGTATCCCCACCACACACATCTATATGTATCCCCACCACACACAGATCTATATGTATCCCCACCACACACATATATAGGTATTCCCACAATACACATCTATAGTTATCCCCGCCACACACATATATAGGTATCCCCACAACATACATATATAGGTATCCCCACCACTCACATATATAGGTATCCCCACCACATACATATATAGGTATCACCGCCACATACATCTATAGGTATCCCCACCACATACATATATAGGTATCCCCGCCACACACATATATAGGTATCCCCACCACACACATATATAGGTATCCCCACCACACACATATATAGGTATCCCCGCCACATACATATGTAGGTATCCCCACCACATATATATAAACGTATCACCACCACACACATATATAGGTATCGCCACCACATACATATATAGGTATCCCCATCACACACATTTATAGGTATCCCCACCACACACATATATAGGTATCCCCACCACATACATATATAGGTATCACCACCACATACATATATAGGTATCCCCATCACATACATTTATAGGTATCCCCACCACACACATATATAGGTATCCCCACCACATGCATATATAGGTATCCCCACCACATACATATATAGGTATCCCCACCACATACATCTATAGGTATCCCCACCACACACATATATAGGTATCACCACCACAAACGTCTATATGTATCCCTACCACATACATATATAGGTAACCCCACCACATACATATATAGGTATCCCCACCACATACATCTATAGGTATCCCCACCACACACATATATAGGTATCAACACCACACACATATATAGGTATCACCACCACATACATCTATATGTATCCCCACCACATACATATATAGGTATCTCCGCCACATACATATATAGGTATCCCCACCACATACATATATAGGTATCCCCACCACACACATATATAGGTATCCCCACCACACACACATATAGGTATGCCCACCACACACATATATATAGGTATCCCCGCCACACACATATATAGGTATCCCCACCACATACATATATAGGTCTCCCCACCACATACATCTATAGGTATCCCCACCACACACATCTATAGGTATCCTCACCACATACATATATAGGTATCCCTGCCACACACATATATAGGTATCCTCACCACACACATCTATAGGTATCCCCACCACACACATATATAGGTATCGCCACCACACACATATATAGGTATCCCCACCACACACATCTATAGGTATCCCCACCACACACATATATAGGTATCCCCACCACACACATATATAGGTATCCCCACCACACACATCTATAAGTATCCCCACCAAACACATATATAGGTATCCCCACCACATACATATATAGGTATTCCCACCACATTCATATATAGGTATCACCTCCACATACATATATAGGTATCCTCACCACACACATCTATAGGTATCCCACACACACATATATAGGTATCCCCACCACACACATCTATAGGTATCCCCACCACACACATCTATAGGTATCCCCACTACATACATATATATGTATCCCCACCACTTACATATATAGGTATCCCCGCCACATACATATATAGGTATCCCCACCACATACATATATAGGTATCCCCACCACAAACATATATAGGTATCCCCACCACACACATATATAGGTATCCCCACCACACACATATATATAGGTATCCCCGCCACTCACATATATAGGTATCCCCACCACATACATATATAGGTATCCCCACCACATACATATATAGGTATCCCCACCACACACATCTATAGGTATCCCCACCACACACATATATTGGTATCACCACCACATATATATATAGGCATCCCCGCCACACACATATATGTGTATCCCCGCCACATACATATATAGGTATCCCCACCACACACATCTATAGGTATCCCCACCATATACATATATAGGTATCACCACCACACACATATATAGGTATCACCACCACACACATATATAGGTCTCCCCACCACATACATCTATAGGTATCCCCACCACACACGTCTATATGTATCCCCACCACACACAGATCTATAGGTATCCCCACCACACACATATATAGGTATTCCCACAATACACATCTATAGTTATCCCCGCCACACACATATATAGGCTATCACCACCACATACATATATAGGTATCCCCACCACACACATATATAGGTATCCCCACCACATACCTATATAGGTATCACCACCACACACATATAGGTATCCCCGCCACATACATATAGGTATCCCCACCACACACATATAGGTATCCCCACCACACACATATATAGGTATCACCACCACATACATCTATAAATATCACCACCACATACATCTATAGGTATCCCCACCACATACATCTATAGGTATTCCCACCACACACATCTATAGGTATCCTCACCACACACATATATAGGTATCCCCACCACATACATCTATATGTATTCCCACCGCACACATATATAGGTATCCCCACCACACACATATATAGGTATCCCCACCACATACATCTATAGGTATCCCCACACACACATATAGGTATACCCGCCACACACATCTATAGGTATCCTACCACACACATATATAGGTATCCCCACCACAACATCTACAGGTATCCCCACCACATACATATATAGGTATCCCCACCACATACATCTATAGGTATCCCCGCCACACACATCTATAGGTATCCTCACCACACACATATATAGGTATCCCCACCACATACATCTATAGGTATCACCGCCACATACATCTATAGGTATCCCCACCACATACATATATAGGTATCTCCGCCACACACATATATAGGTATCCCCACCACATACATCTATAGGTATCCCCATCACAAACATATATAGGTATCCCCACCACATACATATATAGGTATCCCCACCACATACATATATAGCTATCCCCACCACATACATCTATAGGTATCACCGCCACATACATCTTTAGGTATCCCCACCACATACATATATAGGTATCCCCGCCACACACATATATAGGTATCCCCCACCACACACATATATAGGTATCACCACCACACACATATATAGGTATCCCCGCCACATACATATGTAGGTATCCCCACCACATACATATATAGGTATCACCACCACACACATATATAGGTATCCCCACCATATACATATATAGGTATCCCCATCACATACATTTATAGGTATCCCCACCACACACATATATAGGTATCCCCACCACATACATATATAGGTATCACCACCACACACATATATAGGTATCACCACCACACACATATATAGGTCTCCCCACCACATACATCTATAGGTATCCCCACCACACACATCTATATGTATCCCCACCACACACTGATCTATAGGTATCCCCACCACACACATATATAGGTATTCCCACAATACACATCTATAGTTATCCCCGCCACACACATATATAGTTATCACCACCACATACATATATAGGTATCCCCACCACACACATATATAGGTATCCCCACCACATACATATATAGGTATCACCACCACACACATATATGTATCCCCGCCACATACATATAGGTATCCCCATCACACACATATAGGTATCCCCACCACACACATATATAGGTATCACCACCACATACATCTATAGATATCACCACCACATACATCTATAGGTATCCCCACCACATACATCTATAGGTATCCCCGCCACATACATATATAGGTATCCCCACCACATACATATATAGGTATCCCCACCACACACATATATAGGTATCCCCACCACACACATATATAGGTATCCCCACCACACACATATATATAGGTATCCCCGCCACACACATATATAGGTATCCCCACCACATACATATATAGGTCTCCCCACCACATACATCTATAGGTATCCCCACCACACACATCTATAGGTATCCTCACCACATACAGATATAGGTATCCCAGCCACACACATATATAGGTATCCTCACCACACACATCTATAGGTATCCCCACCACACACATATATAGGTATCGCCACCACACACATATATAGGTATCCCCACCACACACATCTATAGGTATCCCCACCACACACATATATAGGTATCCCCACCACACACATATATAGGTATCCACACCACACACATCTATAGGTATCCCCACCAAACACATATATAGGTATCCCCACCACATACATATATAGGAATCCCCACCACATTCATATATAGGTATCACCTCCACATACATATATAGGTATCCTCACCACACACATCTATAGGTATCCCACACACACATATATAGGTATCCCCACCACACACATCTATAGGTATCCCCACCACACACATCTATAGGTATCCCCACTACATACATACATATGTATCCCCACCACTTACATATATAGGTATCCCCGCTACATACATATATAGGTATCCCCACCACATACATATATAGGTATCCCCACCACACACATATATAGGTATCCCCACCACACACATATATAGGTATCCCCACCACACACATATATATAGGTATCCCCGCCACTCACATATATAGGTATCCCCACCACATACATATATAGGTCTCCCCACCACATACATATATAGGTATCCCCACCACACACATCTATAGGTATCCCCACCACACACATATATTGGTATCACCACCACATATATATATATAGGTATCCCCGCCACACACATATATGTGTATCCCCGCCACATACATATATAGGTATCCCCACCACACACATCTATAGGTATCCCCACCATATACATATATAGGTATCACCACCACACACATATATAGGTATCATCACCATACACATATATAGGTCTCCCCACCACATACATCTATAGGTATCCCCACCACACACATCTATATGTATCCCCACCACACACAGATCTATAGGTATCCCCACCACACACATATATAGGTATTCCCACAATACACATCTATAGTTATCCCCGCCACACACATATATAGGTATCACCACCACATACATATATAGGTATCCCCACCACACACATATATAGGTATCCCCACCACATACATATATAGGTATCACCACCACACACATATAGGTATCCCCGACACATACATATAGGTATCCCCACCACACACATATAGGTATCCCCACCACACACATATATAGGTATCACCACCACATACATCTATAAATATCACCACCACATACATCTATAGGTATCCCCACCACATACATCTATAGGTATTCCCGCCACACACATCTATAGGTATCCTCACCACACACATATATAGGTATCCCCACCACATACATCTATATGTATTCCCACCGCACACATATATAGGTATCCCCACCACACACATATATAGGTATCCCCACCACATACATCTATAGGTATCCCCACACACACATATAGGTATACCCGCCACACACATCTATAGGTATCCTACCACACACATATATAGGTATCCCCACCACAACATCTACAGGTATCCCCACCACATACATATATAGGTATCCCCACCACATACATCTATAGGTATCCCCGCCACACACATCTATAGGTATCCTCACCACACACATATATAGGTATCCCCACCACATACATCTATAGGTATCACCGCCACATACATCTATAGGTATCCCCACCACATACATATATAGGTATCTCCGCCACACACATATATAGGTATCCCCACCACATACATCTATAGGTATCCCCATCACAAACATATATAGGTATCCCCACCACATACATATATAGGTATCCCCACCACATACATATATAGCTATCCCCACCACATACATCTATAGGTATCACCGCCACATACATCTTTAGGTATCCCCACCACATACATATATAGGTATCCCCGCCACACACATATATAGGTATCCCCACCACACACATATATAGGTATCACCACAACACACATATATAGGTATCCCCGCCACATACATATGTAGGTATCCCCACCACATACATATATAGGTATCACCACCACACACATATATAGGTATCCCCACCATATACATATATAGGTATCCCCATCACATACATTTATAGGTATCCCCACCACACACATATATAGGTATCCCCACCACATACATATATAGGTATCCCCACCACATACATATATAGGTATCCCCACCACATACATCTATAAGTGTCCCCACCACACACATATATAGGTATCCCCACCCCATACATCTATAGGTATCCCCACCACGCACATATATAGGTATCCCCACCACATACATATATAGGTATCCCCACCACATACATATATAGGTATCCCCACCGCATACATATATAGGTATCCCCACCACACACATATATAGGTATCCCCACCACATACAAATATAGGTATCACCACCACACACATATAGGTATTCCCGCCACATACATATAGGTATCCCCACCACACACATATAGGTATCCCCACCACACACATCTATAGGTACCACCACCACATACATATATAGGTATCCCCAACACATACATATATAGGTATCCCCACCACATACATATATAGGTATCCCCACCACATACATATATAGGTATCCCCACCACATACATCTATAGGTATCACAACCACAAACATATATAGGTATCCACACCACATACATATATAGGTATCCCCACCACATACATATATAGCTATCCCCACCACATACATATATAGGTATCACCGCCACATACATCTATAGGTATCCCCACCACATACATATATAGGTATCCCCGCCACACACATATTTAGCTATCCCCACCACACTCATATATAGGTATCACCACCACACACATATATAGGTATCCCCGCCACATACATATGTAGGTATCCCCACCACATACATATATAGGTATCCCCACCACATACATCTATAAGTGTCCCCACCACACACATATATAGGTATCCCCACCACACACATCTATAGTTATCCCCACCACGCACATATATAGGTATCCCCACCACATATATATATAGGTATACCCACCACATACATCTATAGGTATCCCCACCACATACATATATAGGTATCCCCACCACACACATATATAGGCATCCACACCACATACATATATAGGTATCACCACCACACACATATATGTATTCCCGCCACATACATATAGGCATCCACACCACATACATATATAGGTATCACCACCACACACATATATGTATTCCCGCCACATACATATAGGTATCCCCACCACACACATATAGGTATCCCCACCACACACATATATATGTATCACCACCACATACATATATAGGTATCCCCAACACATACATATATAAGTATCCCCACCACATACTTATATAGGTATCCCCACCACATACATATATAGGTATTCCCACCACATACATATATAGGTATCCCCACCACATACATATATAGGTATCCCCACCACATACATATATAGGTATCCCCACCACATACATCTATAAGTATCCCCACCACATACATATATAGGTATCCCCACCACATACATCTATAGGTATCCCCACCACATACATATCCACATACATATATAGGTATCCCCACCACATACATATATAGGTATCCCCACCACACACATATATAGATATCCCAACCACACACATATATAGGTATCCCCACCACACACATATATATAGGTATCCCCGCCACACATATATATAGGTATCCCCACCACATACATATATAGGTCTCCCCACCACATACATCTATAGGTATCCTCACCACACACATATATAGGTATCCCCACCACATACATATATAGGTATCCCCGCCACACACATATATAGGTATCCCCGCCACATACATATATAGGTATCCCCACCACACACATATATAGGTATCACCACCACATACATATATAGGTATCACCACCACATACATATATAGGTATCCCCGCCACATACATATATAGGTATCCCTCCACACATATCTATAGGTATCCCCACCATATACATATATTGGTATCCCCACCATATACATATATAGGTATCCCCACCACACACATATATAGGTATCCCCACCACACACATATATAGGTATCCCCGCCACATACATATATAGGTATCACCACCACACACATATATAGGTCTCCCCACCACATACATATATAGGTATCCCCACCACACACATCTATATGTATCCCCACCACACACAGATCTATAGGTATCCCCACCACACACATATATAGGTATTCCCACAATACACATCTATAGTTATCCCCGCCACACACATATATAGGTATCCCCACCACATACATATATAGGTATCCCCACCACACACATATATAGGTATCCCCACCACATACATATATAGGTATCACCGCCACATACATCTATAGGTATCCCCACCACATACATATATAGGTATCCCCGCCACACACATATATAGGTATCACCACCACACACATATATAGGTATCCCCGCCACATACATATGTAGGTATCCCCACCACATATATATAAACGTATCACCACCACACACATATATAGGTATCCCCACCACATACATATATAGGTATCCCCATCACATACATTTATAGGTATCCCCACCACACACATATATAGGTATCCCCACCACATACATATATAGGTATCACCACCACATACATATATAGGTATCCCCATCACATACATTTATAGGTATCCCCACCACACACATATATAGGTATCCCCACCACATACATATATAGGTATCCCCACCACATACATATATAGGTATCCCCACCACATACATCTATAGGTATCCCCACCACACACATATATAGGTATCACCACCACAAACGTCTATATGTGTCCCTACCACATACATATATAGGTAACCCCACCACATACATATATAGGTATCCCCACCACATACATCTATAGGTATCCCCACCACACACATAAATAGGTATCAACACCACACACATATATAGGTATCACCACCACATACATCTATATGTATCCCCACCACATACATATATAGGTATCTCCGCCACATACATATATAGGTATCCCCACCACATACATATATAGGTCACCCCACCACACACATATATAGGTATCCCCACCACACACATATATAGGTATCCCCACCACACACATATATATAGGTATCCCCGCCACACACATATATAGGTATCCCCACCACATACATATATAGGTCTCCCCACCACATACATCTATAGGTATCCCCACCGCACACATCTATAGGTATCCTCACCACATACATATATAGGTATCCCTGCCACACACATATATAGGTATCCTCACCACACACATTTATAGGTATCCCCACCACACACATATATAGGTATCGCCACCACACACATATATAGGTATCCCCACCACACACATCTATAGGTATCCCCACCACACACATATATAGGTATCCCCACCACACACATATATAGGTATCCCCACCACACACATCTATAGGTATCCCCACCAAACACATATATAGGTATCCCCACCACATACATATATAGGTATCCCCACCACATTCATACATAGGTATCACCTCCACATACATATATAGGTATCCTCACCACACACATCTATAGGTATCCCACACACACATATATAGGTATCCCCACCACACACATCTATAGGTATCCCCACCACACACATCTATAGGTATCCCCACTACATACATATATATGTATCCCCACCACTTACATATATAGGTATCCCCGCCACATACATATATAGGTATCCCCACCACATACATATATAGGTATCCCCACCACACACATATATAGGTATCCCCACCACACACATATATAGGTATCCCCACCACACACATATATATAGGTATCCCCGCCACTCACATATATAGGTATCCCCACCACATACATATATAGGTCACCCCACCACATACATATATAGGTATCCCCACCACACACATCTATAGGTATCCCCACCACACACATATATTGGTATCACCACCACATGTATATATAGGTATCCCCGCCACACACATATATGTGTATCCCCGCCACATACATATATAGGTATCCCCACCACACACATCTATAGGTATCCCCACCATATACATATATAGGTATCACCACCACACACATATATAGGTATCACCACCATACACATATATAGGTCTCCCCACCACATACATCTATAGGTATCCCCACCACACACATCTATATGTATCCCCACCACACACAGATCTATAGGTATCCCCACCACACACATATATAGGTATTCCCACAATACACATCTATAGTTATCACCGCCACACACATATATAGGTATCACCACCACATACATATATAGGTATCCCACCACACACATATATAGGTATCCCCACCACATACATATATAGGTATCACCACCACACACATATAGCTATCCCCGCCACATACATATAGGTATCCCCACCACACACATATAGGTATCCCCACCACACACATATATAGGTATCACCACCACATACATCTATAGATATCACCACCACATACATCTATAGGTATCCCCACCACATACATCTATAGGTATCCTCACCACACACATATATAGGTATCCCCACCACATACATCTATATGTATTCCCACCACACACATATATAGGTATCCCCACCACACACATATATAGGTATCCCCACCACATACATCTATAGGTATCCCCACACACACATAAAGGTATACCCGCCACACACATCTATAGGTATCCCCACCACACACATATATAGGTATCCCCACCACAACATCTACAGGTATCCCCACCACATACATATATAGGTATCCCCACCACATACATCTATAGGTATCCCCGCCACACACATCTATAGGTATCCTCACCACACACATATATAGGTATCCCCACCACATACATATATAGCTATCCCCATCACATACATCTATAGGTATCACCGCCACATACATCTATAGGTATCCCCACCACATACATATATAGGTATCCCCGCCACACACATATATAGCTATCCCCACCACATACATCTATAGGTATCACCGCCACATACATCTATAGGTATCCCCACCACATACATATATAGGTATCCCCGCCACACACATATATAGGTATCCCCACCACACACATATATAGGTATCACCACCACACACATATATAGGTATCCCCGCCACATACATATGTAGGTATCCCCACCACATACATATATAGGTATCACCACCACACACATATATAGGTATCCCCACCATATACATATATAGGTATCCCCGCCACATACATATGTAGGTATCCCCACCACATACATATATAGGTATCACCACCACACACATATATAGGTATCCCCACCATATACATATATAGGTATCCCCATCACATACATTTATAGGTATCCCCACCACACACATATATAGGTATCCCCACCACATACATATATAGGTATCCCCACCACATACATATATAGGTATCCCCACCACATACATCTATAAGTGTCCCCACCACACACATATATAGGTATCCCCACCACATACATCTATAGGTATCCCCACCACGCACATATATAGGTATCCCCACCACATACATATATAGGTATCCCCACCACATACATATATAGGTATCCCCACCACATACATATATAGGTATCCCCACCACACACATATATAGGTATCCCCACCACACACATCTATAGGTACCACCACCACATACATATATAGGTATCCCCAACACATACATATATAGGTATCCCCACCACATACATATATAGGTATCCCCACCACATACATATATAGGTATCCCCACCACATACATCTATAGGTATCACAACCACAAACATATATAGGTATCCACACCACATACATATATAGGTATCCCCACCACATACATATATAGCTATCCCCACCACATACATATATAGGTATCACCGCCACATACATCTATAGGTATCCCCACCACATACATATATAGGTATCCCCGCCACACACATATTTAGCTATCCCCACCACACTCATATATAGGTATCACCACCACACACATAAATAGGTATCCCCGCCACATACATATGTAGGTATCCCCACCACATACATATATAGGTATCACCACCACACACATATATAGGTATCCCCACCACATACATATATAGGTATCCCATCACATACATATATAGGTATCCCCACCACATACATATATAGGTATCCCCACCACATACATATATAGGTATCCCCATCACATACATCTATATGTATCCCCACCACACACATATATAGGTATCCCCACCACATACATCTATAGGTATCCCCACCACGCACATATATAGGTATCCCCACCACATACATATATAGGTATCCCCACCACATACATCTATAGGCATCCCCACCACATACATAGATAGGTATCCCCACCACATACATATATATGTATCCGCACCACATACATATATAGGTATCCCCACCACATACATATATAAGTATCCCCACCACATACATCTATAGGTATCCCCACCACATACATATATAGGTATCCCCAACACATACATCTATAGGTATCCCCACCACACACATCTATATGTATCCCCACCATACACATCTATAGGGATCCCCACCACACATATATATATAGGTATCCCCACCATACACATCTATATGTATCACCGCCACACACATATATAGGTAACCCCACCACATACATCTATTGGTATCCCCACCATACACATCTATAGGTATCCCCAACATACACATCTATATGTATCACCGCCACACTCATATATAGGTATCCCCACCACACACATATATAGGTATCCCCACCACATACATATATAGGTATCACCACCACACACATATAGGTATCCCCGCCACATACATATAGGTATCCCCACCACACACATATAGGTATCCCCACCACACACATATATAGGTATCAACACCACATACATCTATAGATATCACCACCACATACATCTATAGGTGTCCCCACCACATACATCTATAGGTATCCCCGCCACACACATCTATAGGTATCCTCACCACACACATATATAGGTATCCCCACCACATACATCTATATGTATTCCCACCACACACATATATAGGTATCCCCACCACACACATATATAGGTATCCCCACCACATACATCTATATGTATCCCCACACACACATAAAGGTATACCCGCCACACACATCTATAGGTATCCCCACCACACACATATATAGGTATCCCCACCACAACATCTACAGGTATCCCCACCACATACATATATAGGTATCCCCACCACATACATCTATAGGTATCCCCGCCACACACATCTATAGGTATCCTCACCACACACATATATAGGTATCCCCACCACATACATATATAGCTATCCCCATCACATACATCTATAGGTATCACCGCCACATACATCTATAGGTATCCCCACCACATACATATATAGGTATCCCCGCCACACACATATATAGGTATCCCCACCACATACATCTATAGGTATCCCCATCACAAACATATATAGGTATCCCCACCACATACATATATAGGTATCCCCACCACATACATATATAGCTATCCCCACCACATACATCTATAGGTATCACCGACACATACATCTATAGGTATCCCCACCACATACATATATAGGTATCCCCGCCACACACATATATAGGTATCCCCACCACACACATATATAGGTATCACCACCACACACATATATAGGTATCCCCGCCACATACATATGTAGGTATCCCCACCACATACATATATAGGTATCACCACCACACACATATATAGGTCTCCCCACCACATACATCTATAGGTATCCCCACCACACACATCTATATGTATCCCCACCACACACAGATCTATAGGTATCCCCACCACACACATATATAGGTATTCCCACAATACACATCTATAGTTATCCCCGCCACACACATATATAGGTATCACCACCACATACATATATAGGTATCCCCACCACACACATATATAGGTATCCCCACCACATACATATATAGGTATCACCACCACACACATATTGCTATCCCCGCCACATACATATAGGTATCCCCACCACACACATATAGGTATCCCCACCACACACATATAGAGGTATCACCACCACATACATCTATAGATATCACCACCACATACATCTATAGGTATCCCCACCACATACATCTATAGGTATCCTCACCACACACATATATAGGTATCCCCACCACATACATCTATATGTATTCCCACCACACACATATATAGGTATCCCCACCACACACATATATAGGTATCCCCACCACATACATCTATAGGTATCCCCACACACACATAAAGGTATACCCGCCACACACATCTATAGGTATCCCCACCGCACACATATATAGGTATCCCCACCACAACATCTACAGGTATCCCCACCACATACATATATAGGTATCCCCACCACATACATCTATAGGTATCCCCGCCACACACATCTATAGGTATCCTCACAACACACATATATAGGTATCCCCACCACATACATATATAGCTATCCCCATCACATACATCTATAGGTATCACCGCCACATATATCTATAGGTATCCCCACCACATACATATATAGGTATCCCCGCCACACACATATATAGGTATCCCCACCACATACATCTATAGGTATCCCCACCACATACATATATAGGTATCACCACCACACACATATATAGGTATCCCCACCATATACATATATAGGTATCCCCATCACATACATTTATAGGTATCCCCACCACACACATATATAGGTATCCCCACCACATACATATATAGGTATCCCCACCACATACATATATAGGTATCCCCACCACATACATCTATAAGTGTCCCCACCACACACATATATAGGTATCCCCACCACAACATGTACAGGTATCCCCACCACATACATATATAGGTATCCCCACCACATACATCTATAGGTATCCCCGCCACACACATCTATAGGTATCCTCACCACACACATATATAGGTATCCCCACCACATACATATATAGCTATCCCCATCACATACTTCTATAGGTATCACCGCCACATACATCTATAGGTATCCCCACCACATACATATATAGGTATCCCCGCCACACACATATATAGGTATCCCCACCACATACATCTATAGGTATCCCCATCACAAACATATATAGGTATCCCCACCACATACATATATAGGTATCCCCACCACATACATATATAGCTATCCCCACCACATACATCTATAGGTATCACCGCCACATACATCTATAGGTATCCCCACCACATACATATATAGGTATCCCCGCCACACACATATATAGGTATCCCCACCACACACATATATAGGTATCACCACCACACACATATATAGGTATCCCCGCCACATACATATGTAGGTATCCCCACCACATACATATATAGGTATCACCACCACACACATATATAGGTATCCCCACCATATACATATATAGGTATCCCCATCACATACATTTATAGGTATCCCCACCACACACATATATAGGTATCCCCACCACATACATATATAGGTATCCCCACCACATACATATATAGGTATCCCCACCACATACATCTATAAGTGTCCCCACCACACACATATATAGGTATCCCCACCACATACATCTATAGGTATCCCCACCACGCACATATATAGGTATCCCCACCACATACATATATAGGTATCCCCACCACATACATATATAGGTATCCCCACCACATACATATATAGGTATCCCCACCACACACATATATAGGTATCCCCACCACATACATATATAGGTATCACCACCACACACATATAGGTATTCCCGCCACATACATATAGGTATCCCCACCAAACACATATAGGTATCCCCACCACACACATCTATAGGTACCACCACCACATACATATATAGGTATCCCCAACACATACATATATAGGTATCCCCACCACATACATATATAGGTATCCCCACCACATACATATATAGGTATCCCCACCACATACATCTATAGGTATCACAACCACAAACATATATAGGTATCCACACCACATACATATATAGGTATCCCCACCACATACATATATAGCTATCCCCACCACATACATATATAGGTATCACCGCCACATACATCTATAGGTATCCCCACCACATTCATATATAGGTATCCCCGCCACACACATATTTAGCTATCCCCACCACACTCATATATAGGTATCACCACCACACACATAAATAGGTATCCCCGCCACATACATATGTAGGTATCCCCACCACATACATATATAGGTATCACCACCACACACATATATAGGTATCCCCACCACATACATATATAGGTATCCCATCACATACATATATAGGTATCCCCACCACATACATATATAGGTATCCCCACCACATACATATATAGGTATCCCCATCACATACATCTATATGTATCCCCACCACACACATATATAGGTATCCCCACCACATACATCTATAGGTATCCCCACCACGCACATATATTGGTATCCCCACCACATACATATATAGGTATCCCCACCACATACATCTATAGGCATCCCCACCACATACATATATAGGTATCCCCACCACATACATATATATGTATTCGCACCACATACATATATAGGTATCCCCACCACATACATATATAAGTATCCCCACCACATACATCTATAGGTATCCCCACCACATACATCTATAGGTATCCCCACCACACACATCTATATGTATCCCCACCATACACATCTATAGGGATCCCCACCACACATATATATATAGGTATCCCCACCATACACATCTATATGTATCACCGCCACACACATATATAGGTAACCCCACCACATACATCTATTGGTATCCCCACCATACACATCTATAGGTATCCCCAACATACACATCTATATGTATCACCGCCACACTCATATATAGGTATCCCCACCACACACATATATAGGTATCCCCACCACATACATATATAGGTATCACCACCACACACATATAGGTATCCCCGCCACATACATATAGGTATCCCCACCACACACATATAGGTATCCACACCACACACATATATAGGTATCAACACCACATACATCTATAGATATCACCACCACATACATCTATAGGTATCCCCACCACATACATCTATAGGTATCCCCGCCACACACATCTATAGGTATCCTCACCACACACATATATAGGTATTCCCACCACATACATCTATATGTATTCCCACCACACACATATATAGGTATCCCCACCACACACATATATAGGTATCCCCACCACATACATCTATAGGTATCCCCACACACACATAAAGGCATACCCGCCACACACATCTATAGGTATCCCCACCACACACATATATAGGTATCCCCACCACAACATCTACAGGTATCCCCACCACATACATATATAGGTATCCCCACCACATACATCTATAGGTATCCCCGCCACACACATCTATAGGTATCCTCACCACACACATATATATGTATCCCCACCACATACATATATAGCTATCCCCATCACATACATCTATAGGTATCACCGCCACATACATCTATAGGTATCCCCACCACATACATATATAGGTATTCCCGCCACACACATATATAGGTATCCCCACCACATACATCTATAGGTATCCCCATCACAAACATATATAGGTATCCCCACCACATACATATATAGGTATCCCCACCACATACATATATAGCTATCCCCACCACATACATCTATATGTATCACCGCCACATACATCTATAGGTATCCCCACCACATACATATATAGGTATCCCCGCCACACACATATATAGGTATCCCCACCACACACATATATAGGTATCACCACCACACACATATATAGGTATCCCCGCCACATACATATGTAGGTATCCCCACCACATACATATATAGGTATCACCACCACACACATATATAGGTATCCCCACCATATACATATATAGGTATCCCCATCACATACATTTATAGGTATCCCCACCACACACATATATAGGTATCCCCACCACATACATATATAGGTATCCCCACCACATACATATATAAGTATCCCCACCACATACATCTATAAGTGTCCCCACCACAAACATATATAGGTATCCCCACCACATACATCTATAGGTATCCCCACCACGCACATATATAGGTATCCCCACCACATACATATATAGGTATCCCCACCACATACATATATAGGTATCCCCACCACATACATATATAGGTATCCCCACCACACACATATATAGGTATCCCCACCACATACATATATAGGTATCACCACCACACACATATAGGTATCCCCACCACATACATATATAGGTATCCCCGCCACACACATATATAGGTATCCCCACCACACACATATATAGGTATCACCACCACACACATATATAGGTATCCCCGCCACATACATATGTAGGTATCCCCACCACATACATATATAGGTATCACCACCACACACATATATAGGTATCCCCACCATATACATATATAGGTATCCCCATCACATACATTTATAGGTATCCCCACCACACACATATATAGGTATCCCCACCACATACATATATAGGTATCCCCACCACATACATATATAGGTATCCCCACCACATACATCTATAAGTGTCCCCACCACAAACATATATAGGTATCCCCACCACATACATCTATAGGTATCCCCACCACGCACATATATAGGTATCCCCACCACATACATATATAGGTATCCCCACCACATACATATATAGGTATCCCCACCACATACATATATAGGTATCCCCACCACACACATATATAGGTATCCCCACCACATACATATATAGGTATCACCACCACACACATATAGGTATTCCCGCCACATACATATAGGTATCCCCACCAAACACATATAGGTATCCCCACCACACACATCTATAGGTACCACCACCACATACATATATAGGTATCCCCAACACATACATATATAGGTATCCCCACCACATACATATATAGGTATCCCCACCACATACATATATAGGTATCCCCACCACATACATCTATAGGTATCACAACCGCAAACATATATAGGTATCCACACCACATACATATATAGGTATCCCCACCACATACATATATAGCTATCCCCACCACATACATATATAGGTATCACCGCCACATACATCTATAGGTATCCCCACCACATACATATATAGGTATCCCCGCCACACACATATTTAGCTATCCCCACCACACTCATATATAGGTATCACCACCACACACATAAATAGGTATCCCCGCCACATACATATGTAGGTATCCCCACCACATACATATATAGGTATCACCACCACTCACATATATAGGTATCCCCACCACATACATATATAGGTATCCCATCACATACATATATAGGTATCCCCAACACATACATATATAGGTATCCCCCACCACATACATATATAGGTATCCCCATCACATACATCTATATGTATCCCCACCACACACATATATAGGTATCCCCACCACATACATCTATAGGTATCCCCACCACGCACATATATAGGTATCCCCACCACATACATATATAGGTATCCCCACCACATACATCTATAGGCATCCCCACCACATACATATATAGGTATCCCCACCACATACATATATACGTATCCGCACCACATACATATATAGGTATCCCCACCACATACATATATAAGTATCCCCACCACATACATCTATAGGTATCCCCACCACATACATATATAGGTATCCCCCCAACACATACATCTATAGGTATCCCCACCACACACATCTATATGTATCCCCACCATACACATCTATAGGGATCCCCAACACACATATATATAGGTATCCCCACCATACACATCTATATGTATCACCGCCACACACATATATAGGTAACCCCACCACATACATCTATTGGTATCCCCACCATACACATCTATAGGTATCCCCAACATACACATCTATATGTATCACCGCCACACTCATATATAGGTATCCCCACCACACACATATATAGGTATCCCCACCACATACATATATAGGTATCACCACCACACACATATAGGTATCCCCGCCACATACATATAGGTATCCCCACCACACACATATAGGTATCCCCACCACACACATATATAGGTATCACCACCACATACATCTATAGATATCACCACCACATACATCTATAGGTATCCCCACCACATACATCTATAGGTATCCCCGCCACACACATCGATAGGTATCCTCACCACACACATATATAGGTATCCCCACCACATACATCTATATGTATTCCCACCACACACATATATAGGTATCCCCACCACACACATATATAGGTATCCCCACCACATACATCTATAGGTATCCCCACACACACATAAAGGTATACCCGCCACACACATCTATAGGTATCCCCACCACACACACATATATAGGTATCCCCACCACAGCATCTACATGTATCCCCACCACATACATATATAGGTATCCCCACCACATACATCTATAGGTATCCCCGCCACACACATCTATAGGTATCCTCACCACACACATATATAGGTATCCCCACCACATACATATATAGCTATCCCCATCACATACATCTATAGGTATCCCCGCCACACACATATATAGGTATCCCCACCACATACATCTATAGGTATCCCCATCACAAACATATATAGGTATCCCCACCACATACATCTATAAGTGTCCACGCCATACACATATATAGGTATCCTCACCACACACATCTATAGGTATCCCCACCACACACATATATAGGTATCGCCACCACACACATATATAGGTATCCCCACCACACACATATATAGGTATCCCCACCACACACATCTATATGTATCACCACCACATACATATATAGGTATCCCCACCACACACATCTATATGTATCACCACCACATACATATATAGGTATCCCACCACACACATATATAGGTATCCCCACGACATACATATATAGGTATCCCCACCACACACATATAGGTATCCTCATCACACACATATATAGGTATCCTCACCACACACATATATAGGTATCCCCGTCACATACATCTATAGGTATCACCACCACATACATCTATATATATCACCACCACATACATCTATAGGTATCCCCACCACATACATCTATAGGTATCCCCGCCACACACATCTATAGGTATCCTCACCACACACATATATAGGTATCCCCACCACAAACATCTATATGTATTCCAACAACACACATATATAGGTATCCCCACCACACACATATATAGGTATCCCCACCACATACATCTATAGGTATCCCCACCACACACATATAGGTATACCCGCCACACACATCTATAGGTATCACCACCACATACATATATAGGTATCCCCACCACATACATCTATAGGTATCCCCGCCACACACATCTATAGGTATCCTCACCACACACATATATAGGTATCCCCACCACATACATATATAGGTATCACCACCACACACATCTATAGGTATTACCACCACATACATCTATAGGTATCACCACCACATACATCTATAGGTATACATACCACATACATCTATAGGTATCCCCACCACATACATATATAGGTATCAACACCACACACATCTGTAAGTATCCTCACCACACACATATATAGGTTTCCCCACCACATACATATATAGGTATCCCCACCACACACATATATAGGTATCACCACCTCAAACGTCTATATGTATCCCTACCACATACATCTATAGGTAACCCCACCACATACATATATAGGTATCCCCACCACATACATCTATAGGTATCCCCACCACACACATATATAGGTATCAACACCACACACATATATAGGTATCACCACCACATACATCTATAGGTATCCCCACCACATACATATATAGGTATCTCCGCCACATACATATATAGGTATCCCCACCACATACATATATAGGTATCCCCACCACACACATATATAGGTATCCCCACCACACACATATATATGTATCCCTACCACACACATATATATAGGTATCCCCGCCACACACATATATAGGTATCCCCACCACATACATATATAGGTCTCCCCACCACATACATCTATAGGTATCCCCACCACACACATCTATAGGTATCCTCACCACATACATATATAGGTATCCCCGCCACACACATATATAGGTATCCTCACCACACACATCTATAGGTATCCCCACCACACACATATATAGGTATCGCCACCACACACATATATAGGTATCCCCACCACACACATCTATAGGTATCCCCACCACACACATATATAGGTATCCCCACCACACACATATATAGGTATCCCCACCACACACATATATAGGTATCCCCACCAAACACATATATAGGTATCCCCACCACATACATATATAGGTATCCCCACCACATACATATATAGGTATCACCACCACATACATATATAGGTATCCTCACCACACACATCTATAGGTATCCCACCACACACATATATAGGTATCCCCACCACACACATCTATAGGTATCCCCACCACACACATCTATAGGTATCCCCACTACATACATATATATGTATCCCCACCACATACATATATAGGTATCCCCACCACATACATATATAGGTATCCCCACCACATACATATATAGGTATCCCCACCACACACATATATAGGTATCCCCACCACACACATATTTAGGTATCCCCACCACACACATATATATAGGTATCCCCGCCACACACATATATAGGTATCCCCACCACATACATATATAGGTCTCCCCACCACATACATATATAGGTATCCCCACCACACACATCTATAGGTATCCCCACCACACACATATATTGGTATCACCACCACATATATATATAGGTATCCCCGCCACACACATATATAGGTATTCCCGCCACATACATATATAGGTATCCCCACCACACACATCTATAGGTATCCCCACCATATACATATATAGGTATCACCACCACACACATATATAGGTATCACCACCACACACATATATAGGTCTCACCACCACATACATCTATAGGTATCCCCACCACATCCATCTATATGTATCCCCACCACACACAGATCTATAGGTATCCCCACCAGCCACATATATAGGTATTCCCACAATACACATCTATAGTTATCCCCGCCACACACATATATAGGTATCACCACCACATACATATATAGGTATCCCCACCACACACATATATAGGTATCCCCACCACATACATATATAGGTATCACCACCACATACATATATAGGTATCCCCAACACATACATATATAGGTATCCCCACCATATACTTATATAGGTATCCCCACCACATACATATATAGGTATCCCCAACACATACATATATAGTTATCCCCACCATATACTTATATAGGTATCCCCACCACATAGTTATATAGGTATCCCCACCACATACATCTATAGGTATCCCCATCACAAACATATATAGGTATCCCCACCACATACATATATAGGTATCCCCACTACATACATATATAGCTATCCCCACCACATACATCTATAGATATCACCGCCACATACATCTATAGGTATCCCCACCACATACATATATAGGTATCCCCGCCACACACATATATAGGTATCCCCACCACACACATATATAGGTATCACCACCACACACATATATAGGTATCCCCGGCACATACATATGTAGGTATCCCCAACACATACATATATAGGTATCACCACCACACACATATATAGGTATCCCCACCATATACATATATAGGTATCCCCATCACATACATTTATAGGTATCCCCACCACACACATATATAGGTATCCCCACCACATACATATATAGGTATCCCCACCACATACATATATAGGTATCCCCACCACATACATCTATACGTGTCCCCACCACACACATATATAGGTATCCCCACCACATACATCTATAGGTATCCCCACCACGCACATATATAGGTATCCCCACCACATACATATATAGGTATCCCCACCACATACATATATAGGTATCCCCACCACATACATATATAGGTATCCCCACCTCACACATATATAGGTATCCCCACCACATACATATATAGGTATCACCACCACACATATATAGGTATTCCCGCCACATACATATAGGTATCCCCACCACACACATATAGGTATCCCCACCACACACATATATAGGTATCACCACCACATACATATATAGGTATCCCCAACACATACATATATAGGTATCCCCACCACATACATATATAGGTATCCCCACCACATACATACATAGGTATCCCCACCACATACATCTATAGGTATCCCCACCACAAACATATATAGGTATCCACACCACATACATATATAGGTATCCCCACCACATACATATATAGCTATCCCCACCACATACATATATAGGTATCACCGCGACATACATCTATAGGTATCCCCACCACATACATATATAGGTATCCCCGCCACACACATATATAGGTATTCCCACCACACACATATATAGGTATCACCACCACACACATATATAGGTATCCCCGCCACATACATATGTAGGTATCCCCACCACATACATATATAGGTATCACCACCACACACATATATAGGTATCCCCACCACATACATATATAGGATTCCCATCACATACATATATAGGTATCCCCACCACATACATATATAGGTATCCCCACCACATACATATATAGGTATCCCCATCACATACATCTATATGTATCCCCACCACACACATATATAGGTATCCCCACCACATACATATATAGGTATCCCCACCACGCACATATATAGGTATCCCCACCACATATATCTATAGGTATCCCCACCACATACATATATAGGTATCCCCACCACATACATATATAGGTATCCCCACCACATACATATATAGGTATCCCCACCACATATATCTATAGGTATCCCCACCACATACATATATAGGTATCCCCACCACATACATATATAGGTATCCCCACCACATACATATATAGGTATCCCCACCACATACATATATAGGTATCCCCATCACATACATCTATATGTATCCCCACCACACACATATATAGGTATCCCCACCACATACATATATAGGTATCCCCACCACATACACCACATACATATATAGGTATCCCCACCACATACATATATAGGTATCCCCACCACATACATATATAGGTATCCCCACCACATACATATATAAGTATCCCCACCACATACATCTATAGGTATCCCCACAACATACATATATAGGTATCCCCAACACATACATCTATAGGTATCCCCACCACACCATCTATAGGTATCCCCACCATACACATCTATAGGGATCCCCACCACACATATATATATATAGGTATCCCCACCATACACATCTATATGTATCACCGCCACACACATATATAGGTAACCCCACCACATACATCTATTGGTATCCCCACCATACACATCTATAGGTATCCCCACCATACACATCTATATGTATCACCGCCACACTCATATATAGGTATCCGCACCACATACATCTATAGGTATTACCACCACATACATGTATAGGTATCCCCACCACACACATATAGGTATCCTCACCACACACATATATAGGTATCCTCACCACACACATATATAGGTATCCCCGTCACATACATCTATAGGTATCACCACCACATACATCTATAGGTATCACCACCACACACATCTATAGGTTTCCCCACCACACACATCTATAGGTATCCTCACCACATACATATATAGGTATCCCCGCCACACACATATATAGGTATCCTCACATCACACATCTATAGGTATCCCCATCACACACATATATAGGTATCGCCACCACACACATATATAGTTATCCCCACCACACACATCTATATGTATCCCCACCACACACATATATAGGTATCCCCACCACACACATCTATAGGTATCCCCACCAAACACATATATAGGTATCCCCACCACATACATATGTAGGTATCCCCACCACATACATATATAGGTATCACAACCACATACATCTATAGATATCACCACCACATACATATATAGGTATCCCCACCACATACGTCTATAGGTATCCCCGCCACACACATCTATAGGTATCCTCACCACACACATATATAGGTATCCCCACCACATACACCTATAGGCATCCCCACCACACACATATATAGGTATCCCCAACACACACATATATAGGTATCCCCACCACATACATCTATAGGTATCCCCACCACACACATATAGGTATACCCGCCACACACATCTATAGGTATCACCACCACATACATCTATAGGTAACACCACCACAACATCTATAGGTATCCCCACCACATACATATATAGGTATCCCTACCACATACATCTATATGTATCCCCGCCACACACATCTATAGGTATCCTCACCACACACATATATAGGTATCCCCGCCACATACATCTATAGGTATCACCACCACACACATCTATAGGTATTACCACCACATACATCTATAGGTATCACCACCACATACATCTATAGGTATACATACCACATACATCTATAGGTATCCCCACCACATACATCTATAGGTATCCCCGCCACACACATCTGTAGGTATCCTCACCACACACATATATAGGTTTCCCCACCACATACATATATAGGTATCCCCACCACACACATATATAGGTATCACCACCACAAACGTCTATATGTATCCCTACCACATACATCTATAGGTAACCCCACCACATACATATATAGGTATCCCCACCACACACATATATAGGTATCGCCACCACACACATATATAGTTATCCCCACCACACACATCTATATGTATCCCCACCACACACATATATAGGTATCCCCACCACACGCATCTATAGGTATCCCCACCAAACACATATATAGGTATCCCCACCACATACATATGTAGGTATCCCCACCACATACATATAAAGGTATCACCACCACATACATCTATAGATATCACCACCACATACATCTATAGGTATCCCCACCACATACATCTATAGGTATCCCCGCCACACACATCTATAGGTATCCTCACCACACACATATATAGGTATCCCCACCACATACATCTATAGGTATCCCCACCACACACATATATAGGTATCCCCATCACACACATATATAGGTATCCCCACCACATACATCTATAGGTATCCCCACCACACACATATAGGTATACCCGCCACACACATCTATAGGTATCACCACCACATACATCTATAGGTAACACCACCACAACATCTATAGGTATCCCCACCACATACATATATAGGTATCCCTACCACATACATCTATAGGTATCCCCGCCACACACATCTATAGGTATCCTCACCACACACATATATAGGTATCCCCACCACATACATCTATAGGTATCACCACCACACACATCTATAGGTATTACCACCACATACATCTATAGGTATCACCACCACATACATCTATAGGTATACATACCACATACATCTATAGGTATCCCCACCACATACATCTATAGGTATCCCCGCCACACACATCTGTAGGTATCCTCACCACACACATATACAGGTTTCCCCACCACATACATATATAGGTATCCCCATCACACAAATATATAGGTATCACCACCACAAACGTCTATATGTATCCCTACCACATACATCTATAGGTAACCCCACCACATACATATATAGGTATCCCCACCACATACATCTATAGGTATCCCCACCACACACATATATAGGTATCAACACCACACACATATATAGGTATCACCACCACATACATCTATATGTATCCCCACCACATACATATATAGGTATCTCCGCCACATACATATATAGGTATCCCCACCACATACATATATAGGTATCCCCACCACAAACATATATAGGTATCCCCATCACACACATATATAGGTATCCCCACCACACACATATATATAGGTATCCCCGCCACACACATATATAGGTATCCCCACCACATACATATATAGGTCTCCCCACCACATACATCTATAGGTATCCCCACCACACACATCTATAGGTATCCTCACCACATACATATATAGGTATCCCCGCCACACACATATATAGGTATCCTCACCACACACATATATATGTATCCCCACCACACACATATATAGGTATCGCCACCACACACATATATAGGTATCCCCACCACACACATCTATAGGTATCCCCACCACACACATATATAGATATCCCCACCATACACATCTATATGTATAACCGCCACACTCATATATAGGTATCCCCACCACATACATCTATAGGTATCACCACCACATACATGTATATGTATCCCCACCACATAAATCTATAGGTATCCCCACCACACACATCAATATGTATCACCACCACATACATATATAGGTATCCCCACCACACACATATATAGGTATCCCCACCACATACATATATAGGTATCCCCACCACACACATATAGGTATCCTCACCACACATATATAGGTATCCTCACCACACACATATATAGGTCTCCCCGCCACATACATATATAGGTATCACCACCACATACATCTATAGTTATCACCACCACATACATCTATAGGTATCCCCACCACATTCATCTATAGGTATCCCCACCACATACATCTATATGTATCCCCGCCACACACATCTATCGGTATCCTCACGACACACATATATAGGTATCCCCACCACATACATCTATATGTATCCCCACCACACACATATATAGGTATCCCCACCACAAACATATATAGGTATTCCCACCACATACATCTATAGGTATCCCCACCACATACATATATAGGTATCCCCACCACATACATCTATAGGTATCCCCACCACATACATATATAGGTATCCCCACCACATACATATATAGGTATCCCCAACACACACATCTATAGATATCCCCGCCATACACGTCTATAGGTATCCCCTCCACATACATATATAGGTATCCCCACCAAATACATCCATATGTATCCCCGCCACACACATCTATAGGTATCCTCACCACACACATATATAGGTATCCCCACCACATACATATATAGGTATCCCCACCACACACATATATAGGTATCACCACCACATACATCTATATGTATCCCCACCACGTACATATATAGGTAACCCCACCACATACATATATAGGTATCCCCACCACATACATCTATATGTATCCCCACCACACACATATATAGGTATCACCACCACACACATATATAGGTATCACCACCACATACATCTATAGGTGTCTCCACCACATACATCTATGGGTATAACCACCACACACATATATAGGTATCACCACCACATACATCTATAGGTATCTCCACCACATACATCTATGGGTATCCCCGCCACATACATATATAGGTATCCCCACCACATACATATATAGGTAGCACCACCATATACATCTATAGGTATCCCCACCACACACATCTATATGTATCCCCACCACAAACATCTATAGGTATCCCCGCCACACACATCTATAGGTATCACCACCACATACATTTATAGGTATCCCCATCACATACATATATAGGTATCCCCACCACATACTTATATAGGTATCCCCACAATATACATATATAGGTATCCTCACCACATACATATATAGGTATCCCCACCACATACATATATAGGTATCCCCACCACATACATCTATGTGTATCCCCACCACACACATATATAGGTATCCCCACCACATACATATATAGGTATCCCCACCACACACATATATAGGTATCCCCACCACATACATATATAGGTATCCCCACCACATACATCTATATGTATCCCCACCAAACACATATATAGGTATCCCCACCACATACATATATAGGTATCCCCACCACATACATATATAGGTATCCCCACCACATACATATATAGGTATCCCCACCACATACATATATAGGTATCCACACCACATACATCTATAAGTATCCACATCACATACATATATAGGTATCCCCACCACATACATATATAGGTATCCCCACCACATACATATACAGGTATCCCCACCACATACATCTATAGGTATCCCCACCACATACATATATATGTATCCTCACCACATACATATATAGGTATCCCCGCCACACACATATATAGGTATCCCCACCACACACATATATAGGTATCCCCACCACATACATCTATAGGTATCCCCACCACACACATATATAGGTATCCCCATCACACACATATATAGGTATCCCCACCACATACATCTATAGGTATCCCCACCACACACATATAGGTATATCCGCCACACACATCTATAGGTATCACCACCACATACATCTATAGGTAACACCACCACAACATCTATAGGTATCCCCACCACATACATATATAGGTATCCCTACCACATACATATATAGGTATCCCCGCCACACACATCTATAGGTATCCTCACCACACACATATATAGGTATCCCCACCACATACTTCATTAGGTCTCCCTACCACATACATCTATAGGTATCCCCGCCACACACATCTATAGGTATCCTCACCACACACATATATAGGTATCCCCACCACATACTTCATTAGGTATCACCACCACACACATCTATAGGTATTACCACCACATACATCTATAGGTATCACCACCACATACATCTATAGGTATACATACCACATACATCTATAGGTATCCCCACCACATACATCTATAGGTATCCCCGCCACACACATCTGTAGGTATCCTCACCACACACATATACAGGTTTCCCCACCACATACATATATAGGTATCCCCATCACACACATATATAGGTATCACCACCACAAACGTCTATATGTATCCCCACCACATACATCTATAGGTATCCCCACCACACACATATATAGGTATCAACACCACACTCATATATAGGTATCACCACCACATACATCTATATGTATCCCCACCACATACATATATAGGTATCTCCGCCACATACATATATAGGTATCCCCGCCACATACATATATAGGTATCCCCGCCACACACATATATAGGTATCCCCATCACACACATATATAGGTATCCCCACCACACACATATATATAGGTATCCCCGCCACACACATATATAGGTATCCCCACCACATACATATATAGGTCTCCCCACCACATACATCTATAGGTATCCCCACCACACACATCTATAGGTATCCTCACCACAAACATATATAGGTATCCCCGCCACACACATATATAGGTATCGCCACCACACACATATATAGGTATCCCCACCACACACATCTATAGGTATCCCCACCACACACATATATAGATATCCCCACCATACACATCTATATGTATAACCGCGACACTCATATATAGGTATCCCCACCACATACATCTATAGGTATCACCACCACATACATGTATAGGTATCCCCACCACATAAATCTATAGGTATCCCCACCACACACATCAATATGTATCACCACCACATACATATATAGGTATCCCCACCACACACATATATAGGTATCCCCACCACATACATATATAGGTATCCCCACCACACACATATAGGTATCCTCACCACACACATATATAGGTATCCTCACCACACACATATATAGGTCTCCCCGCCACATACATATATAGGTATCACCACCACACACACATATATAGGTATCACCACCACATACATCTATAGGTATCCCCACCACATTCATCTATAGGTATCCCCACCACATACATCTATATGTATCCCCACCTCACACATCTATAGGTATCCTCACGACACACATATATAGGTAACCCCACCACATACATCTATAGGTATCCCCACCACACACATATATAGGTATCCCCACCACAAACATATATAGGTATCCCCACCACATACATCTATAGGAAATCCCCATCACATACATATATAGGTATCCCCACCACATACATCTATAGGTATCCCCACCACATACATATATAGGTATCCCCACCACATACATATATAGGTATCCCCAACACACACATCTATAGATATCCCCGCCATACACGTCTATAGGTATCCCCTCCACATACATATATAGGTATCCCCACCAAATACATCCATATGTATCCCCGCTACACACATCTATAGGTATCCTCACCACACACATATATAGGTATCCCCACCACATACATATATAGGTATCCCCACCACACACATATATAGGTATCACCACCACATACATCTATATGTATCCCCACCACGTACATATATAGGTAACCCCACCACATACAAATATAGGTATCCCCACCACATACATCTATAGGTATCCCCACCACACACATATATAGGTATCACCACCACACACATATATAGGTATCACCACCACATACATCTATAGGTATCTCCACCACATACATCTATGGGTATAACCACCACACACATATATAGGTATCACCACCACATACATCTATAGGTATCTCCACCACATACATCTATGGGTATCCCCGCCACATACATATATAGGTATCCCCACCACATACATATATAGGTAGCACCACCATATACATCTATAGGTATCCCCACCACACACATCTATAGGTATCCCCACCACACACAGCTATAGGTATCCCCACCACACACATCTATAGGTATCACCACCACATACATTTATAGGTATCCCCATCACATACATATATAGGTATCCCCACCACATACTTATATAGGTATCCCCACAATATACATCTATAGGTATCCTCACCAAATACATATATAGGTATCCCCACCACATACATATATAGGTATTCCCACCACATACATCTATATGTATCCCCACCACACACATATATAGGTATCCCCACCACATACATATATAGGTATCCCCACCACACACATATATAGGTATCCCCACCACATACATATATAGGTATCCCCACCACATACATCTATATGTACCCCCACCACACACATATATAGGTATCCCCACCACATACATATATAGGTATCCCCACCACATACATATATAGGTATCCCCACCACATACATATATAGGTATCCCCACCACATACATATATAGGTCTCCCCACCACATACATCTATAAGTATCCCCACCACATACATATATAGGTATCCCCACCACATACATATATAGGTATCCCCACCACATACATATAGAGGTATCCCCACCACATACATCTATAGGTATCCCCACCACATACATATATATGTATCCTCACCACATACATATATAGGCATCCCCGCCACACACATATATAGGTATCCTCACCACACACATCTATAGGTATCCCCACCACACACATATATAGGTATCGCCACCACACACATATATAGGTATCCCCACCACACACATATATAGGTATCCCCACCACACACATATATAGCTATCCCCACCACACACATATATAGGTATCCCAACCACACACATTTATTGGTATCCCCACCACACACATATATAGGTATCCCCACCACATACATATATAGGTATCCCCACCACATACATATATAGGTATCACCACCACATACATATATAGGTATCCTCACCACACACATCTATAGGTATCCCACCACACACATATATAGGTATCCCCACCACACACATCTATAGGTATCCCCACCACACATATCTATAGGTATCCCCACTACATACATATATATATGTATCCCCACCACACACATATATAGGTATCCCCACCACATACATATATAGCTATCCCCACCACATACATATATACGTATCACCGCCACATACATCAATAGGTATGCCCACCACATACATATATAGGTATCCCCGCCACACACATATATAGGTATCCCCACCACACACATATATAGGTATCACCACCACACACATATATAGGTATCCCCGCCACATACATATGTAGGTATCCCCACCACATATATATATAGGTATCACCACCACACACATATATAGGTATCCCCACCACATACATATATAGGTATCCCCATCACATACATATATAGGTATCCCCACCACACACATATATAGGTATCCCCACCACATACATATATAGGTATCACCACCACATACATATATAGGTATCCCATCACATACATTTATAGGTATCCCAACCACACACATATATAGGTATCCCCACCACATACATATATAGGTATCCCCACCACATACTTATATAGGTATCCCCACCACATACATCTATAAGTGTCCCCACCACACACATATATAGGTATCCCCACCACACACATCTATAGGTATCCCCACCACGCACATATATATAGGTATCCCCACCACATACATATATAGGTATCCCCACCACACACATATATAGGCATCCCCACCACATACATATATAGGTATCACCACCACACACATATATGTATTCCCGCCACATACATATAGGTATCCCCACCACACACATATAGGTATCCCCATCACACACATCTATAGGTATCACCACCACATACATATATAGGTATCCCCAACACATACATATATAAGTATCCCCACCACATACTTATATAGGTATCCCCACCACATACATATATAGGTATTCCCACCACATACATATATAGGTATGCCCACCACATACATATATAGGTATCCCCACCACATACATATATAGGTATCCCCACCACATACATCTATAAGTATCCCCACCACATACATATATAGGTATCCCCACCACATACATCTATAGGTATCCCCACCACATACATATATAGGTATCCCCGCCACACACATATATAGGTATCCTCACCACACACATCTATAGGTATCCCCACCACACACATATATAGGTATCGCCACCACACACATATATAGGTATCCCCACCACACACATATATAGGTATCCCCACCACACACATATATAGGTATCCCCACCACACACATATATAGGTATCCCAACCACACACATCTATTGGTATCCCCACCACACACATATATAGGTATCCCCACCACATACATATATAGGTATCACCACCACACACATATAGGTATTTCCGCCATATACATATAGGTATCCCCACCACACACATATAGGTATCCCCACCACACACATCTATAGGTATCACCACCACATACATATATAGGTATCCCCAACACATACATATATAAGTATCCCCACCACATACTTATATAGGTATCCCCACCACATACATATATAGGTAATCCCACCACATACATATGTAGGTATCCCCACCACATACATATATAGGTATCCCCACCACATACATATATAGGTATCCCCACCACATACATCTATAAGTATCCCCACCACATACATATATAGGTATCCCCACCACATACATCTATAGGTATCCCCACCACATACATATATAGGTATCCCCACCACATACATATATATGTATCCCCACCACATACATCTATAGGTATCCCCACCACATACATATATATGTATCCTCACCACATACATATATAGGTATCCCCGCCACACACATATATAGGTATCCTCACCACACACATCTATAGGTATCCCCACCACACACATATATAGGTATCGCCACCACACACATATATAGGTATCCCCACCACACACATATATAGGTATCCCCACCACACACATATATAGGTATCCCCACCACACACATATATAGGTATCCCAACCACCCACATATATTGGTATCCCCACCACACACATATATAGGTATCCCCAACACATACATATATAGGTATCCCCACCACATACATATATAGGTATCACCACCACATACATATATAGCTATCCTCATCACACACATCTATAGGTATCCCACCACACACATATATAGGTATCCCCACCACACACATCTATAGGTATCCCCACCACACATATCTATAGGTATCCCCACTACATACATATATATGTATCCCCACCACACACATATATAGGTATCCCCGCCACATACATATATAGGTATCCCCGCCACATACATATATAGGTATCCCCACCACATACATATATAGGTATCCCCACCATACACATATATAGATATCCCCACCACACACATATATAGGTATCCCCACCACACACATATATATATGTATCCCCGCCACACATATATATAGGTAGCCCCACCACATACATATATAGGTCTCCCCACCACATACATCTATAGGTATCCCCACCACACACATATATAGGTATCACCACCACATACATATATAGGTATCCCCGCCACACACATATATAGGTATCCCCGCCACATAAATATATAGGTATCCCCACCACACACATATATAGGTATCCCCACCACACACATATATAGGTATCACCACCACATACATATATAGGTATCCCCGCCACACACATATATAGGTATCCCCGCCACATACATATATAGGTATCCCCACCACACACATCTATAGGTATCCCCACCATATACATATATAGGTATCACCACCACACACATATATAGGTATCCCCACCACACACATATATAGGTATCCCCGCCACATACATATATAGGTATCCCCACCACACACATATATAGGTCTCCCCACCACATACATATATAGGTATCCCCACCACACACATCTATATGTATCCCCACCACACACAGATCTATAGGTATCCCCACCACACACATATATAGGTATTCCCACAATACACATCTATAGTTATCCCCGCCACACACATATATAGGTATCCCCACCACATACATATATAGGTATCCCCACCACACACATATATAGGTATCCCCACCACATACATATATAGGTATCACCACCACACACATAAAGGTAGTCCCGCCACATACATATAGGTATCCCCACCACACACATATAGGTATCCCCGCCACACACATATATAGGTATCACCACCACATACATATATAGGTATCCCCAACACATACATATATAGGTATCCCCACCATATACTTATATAGGTAACCCCACCACATACATATATAGGTATCCCCACCACATACATCTATAGGTATCCCCACCACAAACATATATAGGTATCCCCACCACATACATATATAGGTATCCCCACCACATACATACATAGCTATCCCCACCACATACATCTATACGTATCACCGCCACATACATCAATAGGTATCCCCACCACATACATATATAGGTATCCCCGCCACACACATATATAGGTATCCCCACCACACACATATATAGGTATCACCACCACACACATATATAGGTATCCCCGCCACATACATATGTAGGTATCCCCACCACATATGTATATAGGTATCACCACCACACACATATATAGGTATCCCCACTACATACATATATAGGTATCCCCATCACATACATTTATGGGTATCCCCACCACACACATAGTTAGGTATCCCCACCACATACATATATAGGTATCACCACCACATACATATATAGGTATCCCCATCACATACATTTATAGGTATCCCCACCACACACATATAGGTATTCCCGCCACATACATATAGGTATCCCCACCACACACATATAGGTATCCCCACCACACACATCTATAGGTATCACCACCACATACATATATAGGTATCCCCAACACATACATATATAAGTATCTCCACCACATACTTATATAGGTATCCCCACCACATACATATATAAGTATTCCCACCACATACATCTATAGGTATCCCCACCACAAACATATATAGGTATCCCCACCACATACATATATAGGTATCCCCACCACATACATATAAAGCTATCCCCACCACATACATATAAAGGTATCACAGCCACATACATCTATAGGTATCCCCACCACATACATTTATAGGTATCCCCACCACACACATAGTTAGGTATTCCAACCACACACATATATAGGTATCACCACCACACACATATATAGGTATCCCCGCCACATACATATGTAGGTATCCCCACCACATACATATATAGGTATCACCACCACCCACATATATAGGTATCCCCACCACATACATATATAGGTATTCCCGCCACATACATATATAGGTATCCCCACCACACACATATATTGGTATCCCCACCACACACATATATAGGTATCCCACCACACACATATATATAGGTATCCCCGCCACCCACATATATAGGTATCCCCACCACATACATATATAGGTCTCCCCACCACATACATATATAGGTATCCCCACCACACACATCTATAGGTATCCCCACCACACACATATATTGGTATCACCACCACATATATATATAGGTATCCCCGCCACACACATATATAGGTATTCCCGCCACATACATATATAGGTATCCCCACCACACACATCTATAGGTATCCCCACCATATACATATATAGGTATCACCACCACACACATATATAGGTATCACCACCACACACATATATAGGTCACACCACCACATACATCTATAGGTATCCCCACCACACACATCTATATGTATCCCCACCACACACAGATCTATAGGTATCCCCACCAGCCACATATATAGGTATTCCCACAATACACATCTATAGTTATCCCCGCCACACACATATATAGGTATCACCACCACATACATGTATAGGTATCCCCACCACACACATATATAGGTATCCCCACCACAAACATATATAGGTATCACCACCACATACATATATAGGTATCCCCAACACATACATATATAGGTATCCCCACCATATACTTATATAGGTATCCCCACCACATACATATATAGGTATCCCCAACACATACATATATAGGTATCCCCACCATATACTTATATAGGTATCCCCACCACATACATATATAGGTATCCCCACCACATACATCTATAGGTATCCCCATCACAAACATATATAGGTATCCCCACCACATACATATATAGGTATCCCCACTACATACATATATAGCTATCCTCACCACATGCATCTGTAGATATCACCGCCACATACATCTATAGGTATCCCCACCACATACATATATAGGTATCCCCGCCACACACATATATAGGTATCCCCACCACACACATATATAGGTATCACCACCACACACATATATAGGTATCCCCGCCACATACATATGTAGGTATCCCCACCACATACATATATAGGTATCACCACCACACACATATATAGGTATCCCCACCATATACATATATAGGTATCCCCATCACATACATTTATAGGTATTCCCGCCACACACATATATAGGTATCCCCACCACATACATATATAGGTATCCCCACCAAATACATATATAGGTATCCCCACCACATACATCTATACGTGTCCCCACCACACACATATATAGGTATCCCCACCACATACATCTATAGGTATCCCCACCACGCACATATATAGGTATCCCCACCACATACATATATAGGTATCCCCACCACATACATATATAGGTATCCCCACCACATACATATATAGGTATCCCCACCTCACACATATATAGGTATCCCCACCACATACATATATAGGTATCACCACCATACATATATAGGTATTCCCGCCACATACATATAGGTATCCCCTCCACACACATATAGGTATCCCCACCACACACATATATAGGTATCACCACCACATACATATATAGGTATCCCCAACACATACATATATAGGTATCCCCACCACATACATATATAGGTATCCCCACCACATACATATATAGGTATCCCCACCACATACATCTATAGGTATCCCCACCACAAACATATATAGGTATCCACACCACATACATATATAGGTATCCCCACCACATACATATATAGCTATCCCCACCACATACATATATAGGTATCACCGCCACATACATCTATAGGTATCCCCACCACATACATATATAGGTATCCCCGCCACACACATATATAGGTATTCCCACCACACACATATATAGGTATCACCACCACACACATATATATGTATCCCCGCCACATACATATGTAGGTATCCCCACCACATACATATATAGGTATCACCACCACACACATATATAGGTATCCCCACCACATACATATATAGGTATCCCATCACATACATATATAGGTATCCCCACCACATACATATATAGGTATTCCCACCACATACATATATAGGTATCCCCATCACATACATCTATATGTATCCCCACCACACACATATATAGGTACCCCCACCACATACATATATAGGTATCCCCACCACGCACATATATAGGTATCCCCACCACATACATATATAGGTATCCCCACCACATACATCTATAGGTATCCTCACCACATACATATATAGTTATCCCCACCACATACATATATAGGTATCCCCACCACATACATATATAGGTATCCCCACCACATACATATATAAGTATCCCCACCACATACATCTATAGGTATCCCCACAACATACATATATAGGTATCCCCAACACATACATCTATAGGTATCCCCACCACACCCATCTATAGGTATCCCCACCATACACATCTATAGGGATCCCCACCACACATATATATATATAGGTATCCCCACCATACACATCTATATGTATCACCGCCACACACATATATAGGTAACCCCACCACATACATCTATTGGTATCCCCACCATACACATCTATAGGTATCCCCACCATACACATCTATATGTATCACCGCCACACTCATATATAGGTATCCGCACCACATACATCTATAGGTATCACCACCACATACATGTATAGGTATCCCAACCACATACATCTATAGGTATCCCCACCACACACATCTATATGTATCACCACCACATACATATATAGGTATCCCCACCACACACATATATAGGTATCCCCACGACATACATATATAGGTATCCCCACCACACACATATAGGTATCCTCACCACACACATATATAGGTATCCTCACCACACACATATATAGGTATCCCCGTCACATACATCTATAGGTATCACCACCACATACATCTATAGGTATCACCACCACACACATCTATAGGTTTCCCCACCACACACATCTATAGGTATCCTCACCACATACATATATAGGTATCCCCGCCACACACATATATAGGTATCCTCAACTCACACATCTATAGGTATCCCCACAACACACATATATAGGTATCGCCACCACACACATATATAGTTATCCCCACCACACACATCTATATGTATCCCCACCACACACATATATAGGTATCCCCACCACACACATCTAGAGGTATCCCCACCAAACACATATATAGGTATCCCCACCACATACATATGTAGGTATCCCCACCACATACATATATAGGTATCACCACCACATACATCTATAGATATCACCACCACATACATCTATAGCTATCCCCACCACATACGTCTATAGGTATCCCCGCCACACACATCTATAGGTATCCTCACCACACACATATATAGGTATCCCCACCACATACATCTATAGGTATCCCCACCACACACATATATAGGTATCCCCAACACACACATATATAGGTATCCCCACCGCATACATCTATAGGTATCCCCACCACACACATATAGGTATACCCGCCACACACATCTATAGGTATCACCACCACATACATCTATAGGTAACACCACCACAACATCTATAGGTATCCCCACCACATACATATATAGGTAACACCACCACAACATCTATAGGTATCCCCGCCACACACATCTATAGGTATCCTCACCACACACATATATAGGTATCCCCACCACATACATCTATAGGTATCACCACCACACACATCTATAGGTATTACCACCACATACATCTATAGGTATCACCACCACATACATCTATAGGTATACATACCACATACATCTATAGGTATCCCCACCACATACATCTATAGGTATCCCCGCCACACACATCTGTAGGTATCCTCACCACACACATATATAGGTTTCCCCACCACATACATATATAGGTATCCCCACCACACACATATATAGGTATCACCACCACAAACGTCTATATGTATCCCTACCACATACATCTATAGGTAACCCCACCACATACATATATAGGTATCCCCACCACACACATATATAGGTATCGCCACCACACACATATATAGTTATCCCCACCACACACATCTATATGTATCCCCACCACACACATATATAGGTATCCCCACCACACACATCTATAGGTATCCCCACCAAACACATATATAGGTATCCCCACCACATACATATGTAGGTATCCCCACCACATACATATATAGGTATCACCACCACATACATCTATAGATATCACCACCACATACATCTATAGGTATCCCCACCACATACATCTATAGGTATCCCCGCCACACACATCTATAGGTATCCTCACCACACACATATATAGGTATCCCCACCACATACATCTATAGGTATCCCCACCACACACATATATAGGTATCCCCATCACACACATTTATAGGTATCCCCACCACATACATCCATAGGTATTCCCACCACACACATATAGGTATACCCGCCACAGACATCTATAGGTATCACCACCACATACATCTATAGGTAACACCACCACAACATCTATAGGTATCCCCACCACATACATATATAGGTATCCCTACCACATACATCTATAGGTATCCCCGCCACACACATCTATAGGTATCCTCACCACACACATATATAGGTATCCCCACCACATACATCTATAGGTATCACCACCACACACATCTATAGGTATTACCACCACATACATCTATAGGTATCACCACCACATACATCTATAGGTATACATACCACATACATCTATAGGTATCCCCACCACATACATCTATAGGTATCCCCGCCACACACATCTGTAGGTATCCTCACCACACACATATATAGGTTTCCCCACCACATACATATATAGGTATCCCCACCACACACATATATAGGTATCACCACCACAAACGTCTAAATGTATCCCTACCACATACATCTATAGGTAACCCCACCACATACATATATAGGTATCCCCACAACATACATATATAGGTATCCCCAACACATACATCTATAGGTATCCCCACCACACCCATCTATAGGTATCCCCACCATACACATCTATAGGGATCCCCACCACATATATATATATATAGGTATCCCCACCATACACATCTATATGTATCACCGCCACACACATATATAGGTAACCCCACCACATACATCTATTGGTATCCCCACCATACACATCTATAGGTATCCCCACCATACACATCTATATGTATCACCGCCACACTCATATATAGGTATCCGCACCACATACATCTATAGGTATCACCACCACATACATGTATAGGTATCCCCACCACATACATCTATAGGTATCCCCACCACACACATCTATATGTATCACCACCACATACATATATAGGTATCCCCACCACACACATATATAGGTATCCCCACGACATACATATATAGGTATCCCCACCACACACATATAGGTATCCTCACCACACACATATATAGGTATCCTCACCACACACATATATAGGTATCCCCGTCACATACATCTATAGGTATCACCACCACATACATCTATAGGTATCACCACCACACACATCTATAGGTTTCCCCACCACACACATCTATAGGTATCCTCACCACATACATATATAGGTATCCCCGCCACACACATATATAGGTATCCTCAACTCACACATCTATAGGTATCCCCACAACACACATATATAGGTATCGCCACCACACACATATATAGTTATCCCCACCACACACATCTATATGTATCCCCACCACACACATATATAGGTATCCCCACCACACACATCTAGAGGTATCCCCACCAAACACATATATAGGTATCCCCACCACATACATATGTAGGTATCCCCACCACATACATATATAGGTATCACCACCACATACATCTATAGATATCACCACCACATACATCTATAGCTATCCCCACCACATACGTCTATAGGTTTCCCCGCCACACACATCTATAGGTATCCTCACCACACACATATATAGGTATCCCCACCACATACATCTATAGGTATCCCCACCACACACATATATAGGTATCCCCAACACACACATATATAGGTATCCCCACCGCATACATCTATAGGTATCCCCACCACACACATATAGGTATACCCGCCACACACATCTATAGGTATCACCACCACATACATCTATAGGTAACACCACCACAACATCTATAGGTATCCCCACCACATACATATATAGGTATCCCTACCACATACATCTATAGGTATCCCCGCCACACACATCTATAGGTATCCTCACCACACACATATATAGGTATCCCCACCACATACATCTATAGGTATCACCACCACACACATCTATAGGTATTACCACCACATACATCTATAGGTATCACCACCACATACATCTATAGGTATACATACCACATACATCTATAGGTATCCCCACCACATACATCTATAGGTATCCCCGCCACACACATCTGTAGGTATCCTCACCACACACATATATAGGTTTCCCCACCACATACATATATAGGTATCCCCACCACACACATATATAGGTATCACCACCACAAACGTCTATATGTATCCCTACCACATACATCTATAGGTAACCCCACCACATACATATATAGGTATCCCCACCACACACATATATAGGTATCGCCACCACACACATATATAGTTATCCCCACCACACACATCTATATGTATCCCCACCACACACATATATAGGTATCCCCACCACACACATCTATAGGTATCGCCACCACACACATATATAGGTATCCCCACCACATACATATGTAGGTATCCCCACCACATACATATATAGGTATCACCACCACATACATCTATAGATATCACCACCACATACATCTATAGGTATCCCCACCACATACATATGTAGGTATCCCCACCACATACATATATAGGTATCACCACCACATACATCTATAGATATCACCACCACATACATCTATAGGTATCCCCACCACACACATATATAGGTATCCCCATCACACACATTTATAGGTATCCCCACCACATACATCCATAGGTATTCCCACCACACACATATAGGTATACCCGCCACAGACATCTATAGGTATCACCACCACATACATCTATAGGTAACACCACCACAACATCTATAGGTATCCCCACCACATACATATATAGGTATCCCTACCACATACATCTATAGGTATCCCCGCCACACACATCTATAGGTATCCTCACCACACACATATATAGGTATCCCCAACACATACATCTATAGGTATCACCACCACACACATCTATAGGTATTACCACCACATACATCTATAGGTATCACCACCACATACATCTATAGGTATACATACCACATACATCTATAGGTATCCCCACCACATACATCTATAGGTATCCCCGCCACACACATCTGTAGGTATCCTCACCACACACATATATAGGTTTCCCCACCACATACATATATAGGTATCCCCACCACACACATATATAGGTATCACCACCACAAACGTCTAAATGTATCCCTACCACATACATCTATAGGTAACCCCACCACATACATATATAGGTATCCCCACAACATACATATATAGGTATCCCCAACACATACATCTATAGGTATCCCCACCACACCCATCTATAGGTATCCCCACCATACACATCTATAGGGATCCCCACCACATATATATATATATAGGTATCCCCACCATACACATCTATATGTATCACCGCCACACACATATATAGGTAACCCCACCACATACATCTATTGGTATCCCCACCATACACATCTATAGGTATCCCCACCATACACATCTATATGTATCACCGCCACACTCATATATAGGTATCCGCACCACATACATCTATAGGTATCACCACCACATACATGTATAGGTATCCCCACCACATACATCTATAGGTATCCCCACCACACACATCTATATGTATCACCACCACATACATATATAGGTATCCCCACCACACACATATATAGGTATCCCCACGACATACATATATAGGTATCCCCACCACACACATATAGGTATCCTCACCACACACATATATAGGTATCCTCACCACACACATATATAGGTATCCCCGTCACATACATCTATAGGTATCACCACCACATACATCTATAGGTATCACCACCACACACATCTATAGGTTTCCCCACCACACACATCTATAGGTATCCTCACCACATACATATATAGGTATCCCCGCCACACACATATATAGGTATCCTCACCTCACACATCTATAGGTATCCCCACCACACACATATATAGGTATCGCCACCACACACATATATAGTTATCCCCACCACACACATCTATATGTATCCCCACCACACACATATATAGGTATCCCCACCACACACATCTAGAGGTATCCCCACCAAACACATATATAGGTATCCCCACCACATACATATGTAGGTATCCCCACCACATACATATATAGGTATCACCACCACATACATCTATAGATATCACCACCACATACATCTATAGCTATCCCCACCACATACGTCTATAGGTATCCCCGCCACACACATCTATAGGTATCCTCACCACACACATATATAGGTATCCCCACCACATACATCTATAGGTATCCCCACCACACACATATATAGGTATCCCCAACACACACATATATAGGTATCCCCACCACATACATCTATAGGTATCCCCACCACACACATATAGGTATACCCGCCACACACATCTATAGGTATCACCACCACATACATCTATAGGTAACACCACCACAACATCTATAGGTATCCCCACCACATACATATATAGGTATCCCTACCACATACATCTATAGGTATCCCCGCCACACACATCTATAGGTATCCTCACCACACACATATATAGGTATCCCCACCACATACATCTATAGGTATCACCACCACACACATCTATAGGTATTACCACCACATACATCTATAGGTATCACCACCACATACATCTATAGGTATACATACCACATACATCTATAGGTATCCCCACCACATACATCTATAGGTATCCCCGCCACACACATATGTAGGTATCCTCACCACACACATATATAGGTTTCCCCACCACATACATATATAGGTATCCCCACCACACACATATATAGGTATCACCACCACAAACGTCTATATGTATCCCTACCACATACATCTATAGGTAACCCCACCACATACATATATAGGTATATCCACCACACACATATATAGGTATCGCCACCACACACATATATAGTTATCCCCACCACACACATCTATATGTATCCCCACCACACACATATATAGGTATCCCCACCACACACATCTATAGGTATCCCCACCAAACACATATATAGGTATCCCCACCACATACATATGTAGGTATCCCCACCACATACATATATAGGTATCACCACCACATACATCTATAGATATCACCACCACATACATCTATAGGTATCCCCACCACATACATCTATAGGTATCCCCGCCACACACATCTATAGGTATCCTCACCACACACATATATAGGTATCCCCACCACATACATCTATAGGTATCCCCACCACACACATATATAGGTATCCCCATCACACACATTTATAGGTATCCCCACCACATACATCCATAGGTATCCCCACCACACACATATAGGTATACCCGCCACAGACATCTATAGGTATCACCACCACATACATCTATAGGTAACACCACCACAACATCTATAGGTATCCCCACCACATACATATATAGGTATCCCTACCACATACATCTATAGGTATCCCCGCCACACACATCTATAGGTATCCTCACCACACACATATATAGGTATCCCCACCACATACATCTATAGGTATCACCACCACACACATCTATAAGTATTACCACCACATACATCTATAGGTATCACCACCACATACATCTATAGGTATACATACCACATACATCTATAGGTATCCCCACCACATACATCTATAGGTATCCCCGCCACACACATCTGTAGGTATCCTCACCACACACATATATAGGTTTCCCCACCACATACATATATAGGTATCCCCACCACACACATATATAGGTATCACCACCACAAACGTCTAAATGTATCCCTACCACATACATCTATAGGTAACCCCACCACATACATATATAGGTATCCCCACAACATACATATATAGGTATCCCCAACACATACATCTATAGGTATCCCCACCACACCCATCTATAGGTATCCCCACCATACACATCTATAGGGATACCCACCACATATATATATATATAGGTATCCCCACCATACACATCTATATGTATCACCGCCACACACATATATAGGTAACCCCACCACATACATCTATTGGTATCCCCACCATACACATCTATAGGTATCCCCACCATACACATCTATATGTATCACCGCCACACTCATATATAGGTATCCGCACCACATACATCTATAGGTATCACCACCACATACATGTATAGGTATCCCCACCACATACATCTATAGGTATACATACCACATACATCTATAGGTATCCCCACCACATACATCTATAGGTATCCCCGCCACACACATCTGTAGGTATCCTCACCACAGACATATATAGGTTTCCCCACCACATACATATATAGGTATCCCCACCAAACACATATATAGGTATCACCACCACAAACGTCTATATGTATCCCTACCACATACATCTATAGGTAACCCCACCACATACATATATAGGTATCCCCACCACACACATATATAGGTATCGCCACCACACACATATATAGTTATCCCCACCACACACATCTATATGTATCCCCACCACACACATATATAGGTATCCCCACCACACACATCTATAGGTATCCCCACCAAACACATATATAGGTATCCCCACCACATACATATGTAGGTATCCCCACCACATACATATATAGGTATCACCACCACATACATCTATAGATATCACCACCACATACATCTATAGGTAACCCCACCACATACATATATAGGTATCCCCACCACACACATATATAGGTATCGCCACCACACACATATATAGTTATCCCCACCACACACATCTATATGTATCCCCACCACACACATATATAGGTATCCCCACCACACACATCTATAGGTATCCCCACCAAACACATATATAGGTATCCCCACCACATACATATGTAGGTATCCCCACCACATACATATATAGGTATCACCACCACATACATCTATAGATATCACCACCACATACATCTATAGGTATCCCCACCACATACATCTATAGGTATCCCCGCCACACACATCTATAGGTATCCTCACCACACACATATATAGGTATCCCCACCACATACATCTATAGGTATCCCCACCACACACATATATAGGTATCCCCATCACACACATTTATAGGTATCCCCACCACATACATCCATAGGTATCCCCACCACACACATATAGGTATACCCGCCACAGACATCTATAGGTATCACCACCACATACATCTATAGGTAACACCACCACAACATCTATAGGTATCCCCACCACATACATATATAGGTATCCCTACCACATACATCTATAGGTATCCCCGCCACACACATCTATAGGTATCCTCACCACACACATATATAGGTATCCCCACCACGTACATCTATAGGTATCACCACCACACACATCTATAGGTATTACCACCACATACATCTATAGGTATCACCACCACATACATCTATAGGTATACATACCACATACATCTATAGGTATCCCCACCACATACATCTATAGGTATCCCCGCCACACACATCTGTAGGTATCCTCACCACACACATATATAGGTTTCCCCACCACATACATATATAGGTATCCCCACCACACACATATATAGGTATCACCACCACAAACGTCTAAATGTATCCCTACCACATACATCTATAGGTAACCCCACCACATACATATATAGGTATCCCCACAACATACATATATAGGTATCCCCAACACATACATCTATAGGTATCCCCACCACACCCATCTATAGGTATCCCCACCATACACATCTATAGGGATCCCCACCACATATATATATATATAGGTATCCCCACCATACACATCTATATGTATCACCGCCACACACATATATAGGTAACCCCACCACATACATCTATTGGTATCCCCACCATACACATCTATAGGTATCCCCACCATACACATCTATATGTATCACCGCCACACTCATATATAGGTATCCGCACCACATACATCTATAGGTATCACCACCACATACATGTATAGGTATCCCCACCACATACATCTATAGGTATACATACCACATACATCTATAGGTATCCCCACCACATACATCTATAGGTATCCCCGCCACACACATCTGTAGGTATCCTCACCACACACATATATAGGTTTCCCCACCACATACATATATAGGTATCCCCACCACACACATATATAGGTATCACCACCACAAACGTCTATATGTATCCCTACCACATACATCTATAGGTAACCCCACCACATACATATATAGGTATCCCCACCACACACATATATAGGTATCGCCACCACACACATATATAGTTATCCCCACCACACACATCTATATGTATCCCCACCACACACATATATAGGTATCCCCACCACACACATCTATAGGTATCCCCACCAAACACATATATAGGTATCCCCACCACATACATATGTAGGTATCCCCACCACATACATATATAGGTATCACCACCACATACATCTATAGATATCACCACCACATACATCTATAGGTATCCCCACCACATACATCTATAGGTATCCCCGCCACACACATCTATAGGTATCCTCACCACACACATATATAGGTATCCCCACCACATACATCTATAGGTATCCCCACCACACACATATATAGGTATCCCCATCACACACATTTATAGGTATCCCCACCACATACATCCATAGGTATCCCCACCACACACATATAGGTATACCCGCCACAGACATCTATAGGTATCACCACCACATACATCTATAGGTAACACCACCACAACATCTATAGGTATCCCCACCACATACATATATAGGTATCCCTACCACATACATCTATAGGTATCCCCGCCACACACATCTATAGGTATCCTCACCACACACATATATAGGTATCCCCACCACGTACATCTATAGGTATCACCACCACACACATCTATAGGTATTACCACCACATACATCTATAGGTATCACCACCACATACATCTATAGGTATACATACCACATACATCTATAGGTATCCCCACCACATACATCTATAGGTATCCCCGCCACACACATCTGTAGGTATCCTCACCACACACATATATAGGTTTCCCCACCACATACATATATAGGTATCCCCACCACACACATATATAGGTATCACCACCACAAACGTCTAAATGTATCCCTACCACATACATCTATAGGTAACCCCACCACATACATATATAGGTATCCCCACAACATACATATATAGGTATCCCCAACACATACATCTATAGGTATCCCCACCACACCCATCTATAGGTATCCCCACCATACACATCTATAGGGATCCCCACCACATATATATATATATAGGTATCCCCACCATACACATCTATATGTATCACCGCCACACACATATATAGGTAACCCCACCACATACATCTATTGGTATCCCCACCATACACATCTATAGGTATCCCCACCATACACATCTATATGTATCACCGCCACACTCATATATAGGTATCCGCACCACATACATCTATAGGTATCACCACCACATACATGTATAGGTATCCCCACCACATACATCTATAGGTATACATACCACATACATCTATAGGTATCCCCACCACATACATCTATAGGTATCCCCGCCACACACATCTGTAGGTATCCTCACCACACACATATATAGGTTTCCCCACCACATACATATATAGGTATCCCCACCACACACATATATAGGTATCACCACCACAAACGTCTATATGTATCCCTACCACATACATCTATAGGTAACCCCACCACATACATATATAGGTATCCCCACCACACACATATATAGGTATCGCCACCACACACATATATAGTTATCCCCACCACACACATCTATATGTATCCCCACCACACACATATATAGGTATCCCCACCACACACATCTATAGGTATCCCCACCAAACACATATATAGGTATCCCCACCACATACATATGTAGGTATCCCCACCACATACATATATAGGTATCACCACCACATACATCTATAGATATCACCACCACATACATCTATAGGTATCCCCACCACATACATCTATAGGTATCCCCGCCACACACATCTATAGGTATCCTCACCACACACATATATAGGTATCCCCACCACATACATCTATAGGTATCCCCACCACACACATATATAGGTATCCCCATCACACACATTTATAGGTATCCCCACCACATACATCCATAGGTATCCCCACCACACACATATAGGTATACCCGCCACAGACATCTATAGGTATCACCACCACATACATCTATAGGTAACACCACCACAACATCTATAGGTATCCCCACCACATACATATATAGGTATCCCTACCACATACATCTATAGGTATCCCCGCCACACACATCTATAGGTATCCTCACCACACACATATATAGGTATCCCCACCACATACATCTATAGGTATCACCACCACACACATCTATAGGTATTACCACCACATACATCTATAGGTATCACCACCACATACATCTATAGGTATACATACCACATACATCTATAGGTATCCCCACCACATACATCTATAGGTATCCCCGCCACACACATCTGTAGGTATCCTCACCACACACATATATAGGTTTCCCCACCACATACATATATATAGGTATCCCCACCACACACATATATAGGTATCACCACCACAAACGTCTAAATGTATCCCTACCACATACATCTATAGGTAACCCCACCACATACATATATAGGTATCCCCACAACATACATATATAGGTATCCCCAACACATACATCTATAGGTATCCCCACCACACCCATCTATAGGTATCCCCACCATACACATCTATAGGGATCCCCACCACATATATATATATATAGGTATCCCCACCATACACATCTATATGTATCACCGCCACACACATATATAGGTAACCCCACCACATACATCTATTGGTATCCCCACCATACACATCTATAGGTATCCCCACCATACACATCTATATGTATCACCGCCACACTCATATATAGGTATCCGCACCACATACATCTATAGGTATCACCACCACATACATGTATAGGTATCCCCACCACATACATCTATAGGTATCCCCACCACACACATCTATATGTATCACCACCACATACATATATAGGTATCCCCACCACACACATATATAGGTATCCCCACGACATACATATATAGGTATCCCCACCACACACATATAGGTATCCTCACCACACACATATATAGGTATCCTCACCACACACATATATAGGTATCCCCGTCACATACATCTATAGGTATCACCACCACATACATCTATAGGTATCACCACCACACACATCTATAGGTTTCCCCACCACACACATCTATAGGTATCCTCACCACATACATATATAGGTATCCCCGCCACACACATATATAGGTATCCTCACCTCACACATCTATAGGTATCCCCACCACACACATATATAGGTATCGCCACCACACACATATATAGTTATCCCCACCACACACATCTATATGTATCCCCACCACACACATATATAGGTATCCCCACCACACACATCTAGAGGTATCCCCACCAAACACATATATAGGTATCCCCACCACATACATATGTAGGTATCCCCACCACATACATATATAGGTATCACCACCACATACATCTATAGATATCACCACCACATACATCTATAGCTATCCCCACCACATACGTCTATAGGTATCCCCGCCACACACATCTATAGGTATCCTCAGCACACACATATATAGGTATCCCCACCACATACATCTATAGGTATCCCCACCACACACATATATAGGTATCCCCAACACACACATATATAGGTATCCCCACCACATACATCTATAGGTATCCCCACCACACACATATAGGTATACCCGCCACACATATCTATAGGTATCACCACCACATACATCTATAGGTAACACCACCACAACATCTATAGGTATCCCCACCACATACATATATAGGTATCCCTACCACATACATCTATAGGTATCCCCGCCACACACATCTATAGGTATCCTCACCACACACATATATAGGTATCCCCACCACATACATCTATAGGTATCACCACCACACACATCTATAGGTATTACCACCACATACATCTATAGGTATCACCACCACATACATCTATAGGTATACATACCACATACATCTATAGGTATCCCCACCACATACATCTATAGGTATCCCCGCCACACACATAAGTAGGTATCCTCACCACACACATATATAGGTTTCCCCACCACATACATATATAGGTATCCCCACCACACACATATATAGGTATCACCACCAGAAACGTCTATATGTATCCCTACCACATACATCTATAGGTAAGCCCACCACATACATATATAGGTATCCCCACCACACACATATATAGGTATCGCCACCACACACATATATAGTTATCCCCACCACACACATCTATATGTATCCCCACCACACACATATATAGGTATCCCCACCAAACACATATATAGGTATCCCCACCACATACATATGTAGGTATCCCCACCACATACATATATAGGTATCACCACCACATACATCTATAGATATCACCACCACATACATCTATAGGTATCCCCACCACATACATCTATAGGTATCCCCGCCACACACATCTATAGGTATCCTCACCACACACATATATAGGTATCCCCACCACATACATCTATATGTATCCCCACCACACACATATTTAGGTATCCCCATCACACACATATATAGGTATCCCCACCACATACATCCATAGGTATCCCCACCACACACATATAGGTATACCCGCCACACACATCTATAGGTATCACCACCACATACATCTATAGGTAACACCACCACAACATCTATAGGTATCCCCACCACATACATATATAGGTATCCCTACCACATACATCTATAGGTATCCCCGCCACACACATCTATAGGTATCCTCACCACACACATATATAGGTATCCCCACCACATACATCTATAGGTATCACCACCACACACATCTATAGGTATTACCACCACATACATCTATAGGTATACATACCACATACATCTATAGGTATCCCCACCACATACATCTATAGGTATCCCCGCCACACACATCTGTAGGTATCCTCACCACACACATATATTGGTTTCCCCACCACATACATATATAGGTATCCCCACCACACACATATATAGGTATCACCACCACAAACGTCTATATGTATCCCTACCACATACATCTATAGGTAACCCCACCACATACATATATAGGTATCCCTACCACATACATCTATAGGTATCCCCGCCACACAGATCTATAGGTATCCCCACCACATACATATGTAGGTATCCCCACCACATACATATATAGGTATCACCACCACATACATCTATAGATATCACCACCACATACATCTATAGGTATCCCCACCACATACATCTATAGGTATCCCCGCCACACACATCTATAGGTATCCTCACCACACACATATATAGGTATCCCCACCACATACATCTATAGGTATCCCCACCACACACATATATAGGTATCCCCATCTCACACATTTATAGGTATCCCCACCACATACATCCATAGGTATCCCCACCACACATATATAGGTATACCCGCCACAGACATCTATAGGTATCACCACCACATACATCTATAGGTAACACCACCACAACATCTATAGGTATCCCCACCACATACATATATAGGTATCCCTACCACAACATCTATAGGTATCCCCACCACATACATATATAGGTATCCCTACCACATACATCTATAGGTATCACCACCACACACATCTATAGGTATTACCACCACATACATCTATAGGTATCACCACCACATACATCTATAGGTATACATACCACATACATCTATAGGTATCCCCACCACATACATCTATAGGTATCCCCGCCACACACATCTGTAGGTATCCTCACCACACACATATATAGGTTTCCCCACCACATACATATATAGGTATCCCCACCACACACATATATAGGTATCACCACCACAAACGTCTAAATGTATCCCTACCACATACATCTATAGGTAACCCCACCACATACATATATAGGTATCCCCACAACATACATATATAGGTATCCCCAACACATACATCTATAGGTATCCCCACCACACCCATCTATAGGTATCCCCACCATACACATCTATAGGGATCCCCACCACATATATATATATATAGGTATCCCCACCATACACATCTATATGTATCACCGCCACACACATATATAGGTAACCCCACCACATACATCTATTGGTATCCCCACCATACACATCTATAGGTATCCCCACCATACACATCTATATGTATCACCGCCACACTCATATATAGGTATCCGCACCACATACATCTATAGGTATCACCACCACATACATGTATAGGTATCCCCACCACATACATCTATAGGTATCCCCACCACACACATCTATATGTATCACCACCACATACATATATAGGTATCCCCACCACACACATATATAGGTATCCCCACGACATACATATATAGGTATCCCCACCACACACATATAGGTATCCTCACCACACACATATATAGGTATCCTCACCACACACATATATAGGTATCACCACCTCATACATCTATATGTATCCCCACCACATACATATATAGGTATCTCCGCCACATACATATATAGGTATCCCCACCACATACATATATAGGTATCCCCACCACACACATATATAGGTATCCCCACCACACACATATATAGGTATCACCACCACAAACGTCTATATGTATCCCTACCACATACATCTATAGGTAACCCCACCACATACATATATAGGTATCCCCACCACATACATCTATAGGAATCCCCACCACACACATATATAGGTATCAACACCACACACATATATAGGTATCACCACCTCATACATCTATATGTATCCCCACCACATACATATATAGGTATCTCCGCCACATACATATATAGGTATCCCCACCACATACATATATAGGTATCCCCACCACACACATATATAGGTATCCCCATCACACACATATATAGGTATCCCCACCACACACATATATATAGGTATCCCCGCCACACACATATATAGGTATCCCCACCACATACATATATAGGTCTCCCCACCACATACATCTATAGGTATCCCCACCACACACATCTATAGGTATCCTCACCACATACATATATAGGTATCCCCGCCACACACATATATAGGTATCCTCACCACACACATCTATATGTATCCCCACCACACACATATATAGGTATCGCCACCACACACATATATAGGTATCCCCACCACACACATCTATAGGTATCCCCACCACACACATATATAGGTATCCCCACCATACACATCTATATGTATAACCGCCACACTCATATATAGGTATCCCCACCACATACATCTATAGGTATCACCACCACATACATGTATAGGTATCCCCACCACATAAATCTATAGGTATCCCCACCACATACATCAATATGTATCACCACCACATACATATATAGGTATCCCCACCACACACATATATAGGTATCCCCACCACATACATATATAGGTATCCCCACCACACACATATAGGTATCCTCACCACACACATATATAGGTTTCCTCACCACACACATATATAGGTCTCCCCGCCACATACATATATAGGTTTCACCACCACATACATCTATAGGTATCTCCACCACATACATCTATAGGTATCCCCAACACATACATATATAGGTATCCCCACCACATACATCTATAGGTATCCCCACCACATACATATATAGGTATCCCCACCACATACATATATAGGTATCCCCAACACACACATCTATAGATATCCCCGCCATACACGTCTATAGGTATCCCCTCCACATACATATATAGGTATCCCCACCAAATACATCCATATGTATCCCCGCCACACACATCTATAGGTATCCTCACCACACACATATATAGGTATCCCCACCACATACATATATAGGTATCCCCACCACACACATATATAGGTATCACCACCACATACATCTATATGTATCCCCACCACGTACATATATAGGTAACCCCACCACATACATATATAGGTATCCCCACCACATACATCTATAGGTATCCCCACCACACACATATATAGGTATCACCACCACACACATATATAGGTATCACCACCACATACATCTATAGGTATCTCCACCACATACATCTATGGGTATAACCACCACACACATATATAGGTATCACCACCACATACATCTATAGGTATCTCCACCACATACATCTATGGGTATCCCCGCCACATACATATATAGGTATCCCCACCACATACATATATAGGTAGCACCACCATATACATATATAGGTATCCACACCACACACATCTATAGGTATCCCCACCACACACATCTATAGGTATCCCCGCCACACACATCTATAGGTATCCCCGCCACACACATCTATAGGTATCCCCATCACATACATATATAGGTATCCCCACCACATACTTATATAGGTATCCCCACAATATACATCTATATGTATCCTCACCACATACATATATAGGTATCCCCACCACATACATATATAGGTATCCCCACCACATACATCTATATGTATCCCCACCACACACATATATAGGTATCCCCACCACATACATATATAGGTATCCCCACCACACACATATATAGGTATCCCCACCACATACATATATAGGTATCCCCACCACATACATCTATATGTATCCCCGCCACACACATATATAGGTATCCCCACCACATTCATATATAGGTATCCCCACCACATACATATATAGGTATCCCCACCACATACATATATAGGTATCCCCACCACATACATATATAGGTATCCCCACCACATACATCTATAAGTATCCCCACCACATACATATATAGGTATCCCCACCACATACATATATAGGTATCCCCACCACATACATATATAGGTATCCCCACCACATTCATCTATAGGTATCCCCACCACATACATATATATGTATCCTCACCACATACATATATAGGTATCCCCGCCACACACATATATAGGTATCCTCACCACACACATCTATAGGTATCCCCACCACACACATATATAGGTATCGCCACCACACACATATATAGGTATCCCCACCACACACATATATAGGTATCCCCACCACACACATATATAGGTATCCCCACCACACACATGTATAGGTATCCCAACCGCACATATCTATTGGTATCCCCACCACACATATCTATTGGTATCCCCACCACATACATATATAGGTATCCCCACCACATACATATATAGGTATCACCACCACATACATATATAGGTATCCTCACCACATACATATATAGGTATCCTCACCACACACATCTATAGGTATCCCACCACACACATATATAGGTATCCCCACCACACATATCTATAGGTATCCCCACTACATACATATATATGTATCCCCACCACACACATATATAGGTATCCCCACCACATACATATATAGCTATCCCCACCACATACATATATAGCTATCCCCACCACATACATCTATAGGTATCCTCACCACATACATATATAGGTATCCCCGCCACACACATATATAGGTATCCCCACCACACACATATATAGGTATCACCACCACACACATATATAGGTATCCCCGCCACATACATATGTAGGTATCCCCACCACATATATATATAGGTATCACCACCACACACATATATAGGTATCCCCACCACATACATATATAGGTATCCCCATCACATACATTTATAGGTATCCCCACCACACACATATATAGGTATCCCCACCACATACATATATAGGTATCACCACCACTTACATATATAGGTATCCCCATCACATACATTTATAGGTATCCCCACCACACACATATATAGGTATCCCCACCACATACATATATAGGTATCCCCACCACATACATATATAGGTATCCCCACCACATACATCTATAAGTGTCCCCACCACACACATATATAGGTATCCCCACCACACACATCTATAGGTATCCCCACCACGCACAAATATAGGTATCCCCACCACATATATATATAGGTATCCCCACCACATACATCTATAGGTATCCCCACCACATACATATCCACATACATATATAGGTATCCCCACCACATACATATATAGGTATCACCACCACACACATATTTGTATTCCCGCCACATACATATAGGTATCCCCACCACACACATATAGGTATCCCCACCACACACATCTATAGGTATCACCACCACATACATATATAGGTATCCCCAACACATACATATATAAGAATCCCCACCACATACTTATATAGGTATCCCCACCACATACATATATAGGTATTCCCACCACATACATATATAGGTATCCCCACCACATACATATATAGGTATCCCCACCACATACATATATAGGTATCCCCACCGCATACATCTATAAGTATCCCCACCACATACATATATAGGTATCCCCACCACATACATCTATAGGTATCCCCACCACATACATATCCACATACATATATAGGTATCCCCACCACACACATATATAGGCATCCCCACCACATACATATATAGGTATCACCACCACACACATATATGTATTCCCGCCACATACATATAGGTATCCCCACCACACACATATAGGTATCCCCACCACACACATCTATAGGTATCACCACCACATACATATATAGGTATCCCCAACACATACATATATAAGTATCCCCACCACATACTTATATAGGTATCCCCACCACATACATATATAGGTATTCCCACCACATACATATATAGGTATCCCCACCACATACATATATAGGTATCCCCACCACATACATATATAGGTATCCCCACCGCATACATCTATAAGTACCCCCACCACATACATATATAGGTATCCCCACCACATACATCTATAGGTATCCCCACCACATACATATCCACATACATATATAGGTATCCCCACCACATACATATATAGGTATCCCCACCACACACATATATAGATATCCCAACCACACACATATATAGGTATCCCCACCACACACATATATATAGGTATCGCCGCCACACATATATATAGGTATCCCCACCACATACATATATAGGTCTCCCCACCACATACATCTATAGGTATCCCCACCACACACATATATAGGTATCACCACCACATACATCTATAGGTATCTCCACCACATACATCTATGGGTATCCCCGCCACATACATATATAGGTATCCCCACCACATACATATATAGGTATCCCCACCACATACATCTATAGGTATCCCCACCACACACATATATAGGTATCACCACCACACACATATATAGGTATCACCACCACATACATCTATAGGTATCTCCACCACATACATCTATGGGTATAACCACCACACACATATATAGGTATCACCACCACATACATCTATAGGTATCTCCACCACATACATCTATGGGTATCCCCGCCACATACATATATAGGTATCCCCACCACATACATATATAGGTATCCCCACCACATACATATATAGGTATCCCCACCACATACATATATAGGTATCTCCACCACATACATCTATGGGTATCCCCGCCACATACATATATAGGTATCCCCACCACACATATCTATAGGTATCCCCACCATATACATATATAGATATCACCACCACACACATATATAGGTATCCCCACCACACACATATATAGGTATCCCCGCCACATACATATATAGGTATCACCACCACACACATATATAGGTCTCCCCACCACATACATATATAGGTATCCCCACCACACACATCTATATGTATCCCCACCACACACAGATCTATAGGTATCCCCACCACACACATATATAGGTATTCCCACAATACACATCTATAGTTATCCCCGCCACACACATATATAGGTATCCCCACAACATACATATATAGGTATCCCCACCACTCACATATATAGGTATCCCAACCACATACATATATAGGTATCACCGCCACATACATCTATAGGTATCCCCACCACATACATATATAGGTATCCCCGCCACACACATATATAGGTATCCCCACCACACACATATATAGGTATCACCACCACACACATATATAGGTATCCCCGCCACATACATATGTAGGTATCCCCACCACATATATATAAACGTATCACCACCACACACATATATAGGTATCCCCACCACATACATATATAGGTATCCCCATCACATACATTTATAGGTATCCCCACCACACACATATATAGGTATCCCCACCACATACATATATAGGTATCACCACCACATACATATATAGGTATCCCCATCACATACATTTATAGGTATCCCCACCACACACATATATAGGTATCCCCACCACATACATATATAGGTATCCCCACCACATACATATATAGGTATCCCCACCACATACATCTATAGGTATCCCCACCACACACATATATAGGTATCACCACCACAAACGTCTATATGTATCCCTACCACATACATATATAGGTAACCCCACCACATACATATATAGGTATCCCCACCACATACATCTATAGGTATCCCCACCACACACATATATAGGTATCAACACCACACACATATATAGGTATCACCACCACATACATCTATATGTATCCCCACCACATACATATATAGGTATCTCCGCCACATACATATATAGGTATCCCCACCACATACATATATAGGTATCCCCACCACACACATATATAGGTATCCCCACCACACACATATATAGGTATCCCCACCACACACATATATATAGGTATCCCCGCCACACACATATATAGGTATCCCCACCACATACATATATAGGTCTCCCCACCACATACATCTATAGGTATCCCCACCACACACATCTATAGGTATCCTCACCACATACATATATAGGTATCCCTGCCACACACATATATAGGTATCCTCACCACACACATCTATAGGTATCCCCACCACACACATATATAGGTATCGCCACCACACACATATATAGGTATCCCCACCACACACATCTATAGGTATCCCCACCACACACATATATAGGTATCCCCACCACACACATATATAGGTATCCCCACCACACACATCTATAGGTATCCCCACCAAACACATATATAGGTATCCCCACCACATACATATATAGGTATCCCCACCACATTCATATATAGGAATCACCTCCACATACATATATAGGTATCCTCACCACACACATCTATAGGTATCCCACACACACATATATAGGTATCCCCACCACGCACATCTATAGGTATCCCCACCACACACATCTATAGGTATCCCCACTACATACATATATATGTATCCCCACCACTTACATATATAGGTATCCCCGCCACATACATATATAGGTATCCCCACCACATACATATATAGGTATCCCCACCACACACATATATAGGTATCCCCACCACACACATATATAGGTATCCCCACCACACACATATATATAGGTATCCCCGCCACTCACATATATAGGTATCCCCACCACATACATATATTGGTCTCCCCACCACATACATATATAGGTATCCCCACCACACACATCTATAGGTATCCCCACCACACACATATATTGGTATCACCACCACATATATATAGGCATCCCCGCCACACACATATATGTGTATCCCCGCCACATACATATATAGGTATCCCCACCACACACATCTATAGGTATCCCCACCATATACATATATAGGTATCACCACCACACACATATATAGGTATCACCACCACACACATATATAGGTCTCCCCACCACATACATCTATAGGTATCCCCACCACACACATCTATATGTATCCCCACCACACACAGATCTATAGGTATCCCCACCACACACATATATAGGTATTCCCACAATACACATCTATAGTTATCCCCGCCACACACATATATAGGTATCACCACCACATACATATATAGGTATCCCCACCACACACATATATAGGTATCCCCACCACATACATATATAGGTATCACCACCACACACATATAGGTATCCCCGCCACATACATATAGGTATCCCCACCACACACATATAGGTATCCCCACCACACACATATATAGGTATCACCACCACATACATCTATAGATATCACCACCACATAAATCTATAGGTATCCCCACCACATACATCTATAGGTATCCCCGCCACATACATATATAGGTATCCCCACCACATACATATATAGGTATCCCCACCACACACATATATAGGTATCCCCACCACACACATATATAGGTATCCCCACCACACACATATATATAGGTATCCCCGCCACACACATATATAGGTATCCCCACCACATACATATATAGGTCTCCCCACCACATACATCTATAGGTATCCCCACCACACACATCTATAGGCATCCTCACCACATACATATATAGGTATCCCTGCCACACACATATATAGGTATCCTCACCACACACATCTATAGGTATCCCCACCACACACATATATAGGTATCGCCACCACACACATATATAGGTATCCCCACCACACACATCTATAGGTATCCCCACCACACACATATATAGGTATCCCCACCACACACATATATAGGTATCCCCACCACACACATCTATAGGTATCCCCACCAAACACATATATAGGTATCCCCACCACATACATATATAGGTATCCCCACCACATTCATATATAAGTATCACCTCCACATACATATATAGGTATCCTCACCACACACATCTATAGGTATCCCACACACACATATATAGGTATCCCCACAACACACATCTATAGGTATCCCCACCACACACATCTATAGGTATCCCCACTACATACATATATATGTATCCCCACCACTTACATATATAGGTATCCCCGCCACATACATATATAGGTATCCCCACCACATACATATATAGGTATCCCCACCACACACATATATAGGTATCCCCACCACACACATATATAGGTATCCCCACCACACACATATATATAGTTATCCCCGCCACTCACATATATAGGTATCCCCACCACATACATATATAGGTCTCCCCACCACATACATATATAGGTATCCCCACCACACACATCTATAGGTATCCCCACCACACACATATATTGGTATCACCACCACATATATATATAGGTATCCCCGCCACACACATATATGTGTATCCCCGCCACATACATATATAGGTATCCCCACCACACACATCTATAGGTATCCCCACCATATACATATATAGGTATCCCCACCACACACATATATAGGTATCATCACCACACACATATATAGGTCTCCCCACCACATACATCTATAGGTATCCCCACCACACACATCTATATGTATCCCCACCACACACAGATCTATAGGTATCCCCACCACACACATATATAGGTATTCCCACAATACACATCTATAGTTATCCCCGCCACACACATATATAGGTATCACCACCACATACATATATAGGTATCCCCACCACACACATATATAGGTATCCCCACCACATACATATATAGGTATCACCACCACACACATATAGGTATCCCCGCCACATACATATAGGTATCCCCACCACACACATATAGGTATCCCCACCACACACATATATAGGTATCACCACCACATACATCTATAAATATCACCACCACATACATCTATAGGTATCCCCACCACATACATCTATAGGTATCCCCGCCACACACATCTATAGGTATCCTCACCACACAAATATATAGGTATCCCCACCACATACATCTATATGTATTCCCACCGCACACATATATAGGTATCCCCACCACACACATATATAGGTATCCCCACCACATACATCTATAGGTATCCCCACACACACATATAGGTATACCCGCCACACACATCTATAGGTATCCTACCACACACATATATGGGTATCCCCACCACAACATCTACAGGTATCCCCACCACATACATATATAGGTATCCCCACCACATACATCTATAGGTATCCCCGCCACACACATCTATAGGTATCCTCACCACACACATATATAGGTATCCCCACCACATACATCTATAGGTATCACCGCCACATACATCTATAGGTATCCCCACCACATACATATATAGGTATCTCCGCCACACACATATATAGGTATCCCCACCACATACATCTATAGGTATCCCCATCACAAACATATATAGGTATCCCCATCACATACATATATAGCTATCCCCACCACATACATCTATAGGTATCACCACCACATACATATATAGGTATCCCCACCGCATACATATATAGGTATCCCCACCACACACATATATAGGTATCCCCACCACATACATATATAGGTATCACCACCACACACATATAGGTATTCCCGCCACATACATATAGGTATCCCCACCACACACATATAGGTATCCCCACCACACACATCTATATGTACCACCACCACATACATATATAGGTATCCCCAACACATACATATATAGGTATCCCCACCACATACATATATAGGTATCCCCACCACATACATATATAGGTATCCCCACCACATACATCTATAGGTATCACAACCACAAACATATATAGGTATCCACACCACATACATATATAGGTATCCCCACCACATACATATATAGCTATCCCCACCACATACATATATAGGTATCACCGCCACATACATCTATAGGTATCCCCACCACATACATATATAGGTATCCCCGCCACACACATATTTAGCTATCCCCACCACACTCATATATAGGTATCACCACCACACACATATATAGGTATCCCCGCCACATACATATGTAGGTATCCCCACCACATACATATATAGGTATCCCCACCACATACATCTATAAGTGTCCCCACCACACACATATATAGGTATCCCCACCACACACATCTATAGGTATCCCCACCACGCACATATATAGGTATCCCCACCACATATATATATAGGTATACCCACCACATACATCTATAGGTATCCCCACCACATACATATATAGGTATCCCCACCACACACATATATAGGAATCCACACCACATACATATATAGGTATCACCACCACACACATATATGTATTCCCGCCACATACATATAGGTATCCCCACCACACACATATAGGTATCCCCACCACACACATCTATATGTATCACCACCACATACATATATAGGTATCCCCAACACATACATATATAAGTATCCCCACCACATACTTATATAGGTATCCCCACCACATACATATATAGGTATTCCCATCACATACATATTTAGGTATCCCCACCACATACATATATAGGTATCCCCACCACATACATATATAGGTATCCCCGCCACATACATCTATAAGTATCCCCACCACATACATATATAGGTATCCCCACCACATACATCTATAGGTATCCCCACCACATACATATCCACATACATATATAGGTATCCCCACCACATACATATATAGATATCCCCACCACACACATATATAGATATCCCAACCACCCACATATATAGGTATCCCCACCACACACATATATATAGGTATCCCCGCCACACATATATATAGGTATCCCCACCACATACATATATAGGTCTCCCCACCACATACATCTATAGGTATCCCCACCACTCACATATATAGGTATCCCCACCACATACATATATAGGTATCCCCGCCACACACATATATAGGTATCCCCGCCACATACATATATAGGTATCCCCACCACACACATATATAGGTATCACCACCACATACATATATAGGTATCACCACCACATACATATATAGGTATCCCCGCCACATACATATATAGGTATCCCCACCACACATATCTATAGGTATCCCCACCATATACATATATAGGTATCCCCACCATATACAGATATAGGTATCCCCACCACACACATATATAGGTATCCCCACCACACACATATATAGGTATCCCCGCCACATACATATATAGGTATCACCACCACACACATATATAGGTCTCCCCACCACATACATATATAGGTATCCCCACCACACACATCTATATGTATCCCCACCACACACAGATCTATAGGTATCCCCACCACACACATATATAGGTATTCCCACAATACACATCTATAGTTATCACCGCCACACACATATATAGGTATCCCCACCACATACATATATAGGTATCCCCACCACACACATATATAGGTATCCCCACCACATACATATATAGGTATCACCGCCACATACATCTAAAGGTATCCCCACCACATACATATATAGGTATCCCCGCCACACACATATATAGGTATCCCCACCACACACATATATAGGTATCACCACCACACACATATATAGGTATCCTCGCCACATACATATGTAGGTATCCCCACCACATATATATAAACGTATCACCAACACACACATATATAGGTATCCCCACCACATACATATATAGGTATCCCCATCACATACATTTATAGGTATCCCCACCACACACATATATAGGTATCCCCACCACATACATATATAGTTATCACCACCACATACATATATAGGTATCCCCATCACATACATTTATAGGTATCCCCACCACACACATATATAGGTATCCCCACCACATACATATATAGGTATCCCCACCACATACATATATAGGTATCCCCACCACATACATCTATAGGTATCCCCACCACACACATATATAGGTATCACCACCACAAACGTCTATATGTATCCCTACCACATACATATATAGGTATCCCCACCACATACATATATAGGTATCCCCACCACATACATCTATAGGTATCCCCACCACACACATAAATAGGTATCAACACCACACACATATATAGGTATCACCACCACATACATCTATATGTATCCCCACCACATACATATATAGGTATCTCCGCCACATACATATATAGGTATCCCCACCACATACATATATAGGTATCCCCACCACACACATATATAGGTATCCCCACCACACACATATATAGGTATCCCCACCACACACATATATATAGGTATCCCCGCCACACACATATATAGGTATCCCCACCACATACATATATAGGTCTCCCCACCACATACATCTATAGGTATTCCCACCGCACACATCTATAGGTATCCTCACCACATACATATATAGGTATCCCTGCCACACACATATATAGGTATCCTCACCACACACATCTATAGGTATCCCCACCACACACATATATAGGTATCGCCACCACACACATATATAGGTATCCCCACCACACACATCTATAGGTATCCCCACCACACACATATATAGGTACTCCCCACCACACACATATATAGGTATCCCCACCAAACACATATATAGGTATCCCCACCACATACATATATAGGTATCCCCACCACATTCATATATAGGTATCACCTCCACATACATATATAGGTATCCTCACCACACACATATATAGGTATCCCCACCACACACATCTATAGGTATCCCCACCACACACATCTATAGGTATCCCCACTACATACATATATATGTATCCCCACCACTTACATATATAGGTATCCCCCGCCACATACATATATAGGTATCCCCACCACATACATATATAGGTATCCCCACCACTCACATATATAGGTATCCCCACCACACTCATATATAGGTATCCCCCACCACACACATATATATAGGTATCCCCGCCACTCACATATATAGGTATCCCCACCACATACATATATAGGTCTCCCCACCACATACATATATTAGGTATCCCCACCACACACATCTATAGGTATCCCCACCACACACATATATTGGTATCACCACCACATGTATATATAGGTATCCCCCGCCACACACATATTTGTGTATCCCCGCCACATACATATATAGGTATCCCCCACCACACACATCTATAGGTATCCCCACCATATACATATATAGGTATCACCACCACACACATATATAGGTATCACCACCACACACATATATAGGTCTCCCCACCACATACATCTATAGGTATCCCCACCACACACATCTATATGTATCCCCACCACACACAGATCTATAGGTATCCCCACCACCACACACATATATAGGTATTCCCACAATACACATCTATAGTTATCCCCGCCACACACATATATAGGTATCACCACCACATACATATATAGGTATCCCCACCACACACATATAAAGGTATCCCCACCACATACATATATAGGTATCACCACCACACACATATAGCTATCCCCGCCACATACATATAGGTATCCCCACCACACACTAATAGGTATCCCCACCACACACATATATAGGTATCACCACCCACATACATCTATAGATATCACCCACCACATACATCTATAGGTATCCCCACCACATACATCTATGGGTATCCTCACCACACACAATATAGGTAATCCCCACCATCATACATCTATATGTATTCCCACCACACACATATATAGGTATCCCCACCACCCACATATATAGGTATCCCCACCACATACATCTATAGGTATCCCCACACACACATAAAGGTATACCCGCCACACACATCTATAGGTATCCCCACCACCCACATATATAGGTATCCCCACCACAACATCTACAGGTATCCCCACCACATACATATATAGGTATCCCCACCACATACATCTATAGGTATCCCCTCCACACACATCTATAGGTATCCTCACCACACACATATATAGGTATCCCCACCACATACATATATAGCTATCCCCATCACATACATCTATAGGTATCACCGCCACATACATCTATAGGTATCCCCACCACATACATATATAGGTATCCCCGCCACACACATATATAGGTATCCCCACCACATACATCTATAGGTATCCCCATCACAAACATATATAGGTATCCCCACCACAAACATATATAGGTATCCCCACCACATACATATATAGCTATCCCCACCACATACACATATAGGTATCACCGCCACATACATCTATAGGTATCCCCACCACATACATATATAGGTATCCCCGCCACACACATATATAGGTATCCCCACCACACACATATATAGGTATCACCACCACACACATATATAGGTATCCCCGCCACATACATATGTAGGTATCCCCACCACATACATATATAGGTATCACCACCACACACATATATAGGTATCCCCACCATATACATATATAGGTATCCCCATCACATACATTTATAGGTATCCCCACCACACACATATATAGGTATCCCCACCACATACATATATAGGTATCCCCACCACATACATATATAGGTATCCCCACCACATACATCTATAAGTGTCCCCACCACACACATATATAGGTATCCCCACCACATACATCTATAGGTATCCCCACCACGCACATATATAGGTATCCCCACCACATACATATATAGGTATCCCCACCACATACATATATAGGTATCCCCACCACATACATATATAGGTATCCCCACCACACACATATATAGGTATCCCCACCACATACATATATAGGTATCACCACCACACACATATAGGTATTCCCGCCACATACATATAGGTATCCCCACCAAACACATATAGGTATCCCCACCACACACATCTATAGGTACCACCACCACATACATATATAGGTATCCCCAACACATACATATATAGGTATCCCCACCACATACATATATAGGTATCCCCACCACATACATATATAGGTATCCCCACCACATACATCTATAGGTATCACAACCACAAACATATATAGGTATCCACACCACATACATATATAGGTATCCCCACCACATACATATATAGCTATCCCCACCACATACATATATAGGTATCACCGCCACATACATCTATAGGTATCCCCACCACATACATATATAGGTATCCCCGCCACACACATATTTAGCTATCCCCACCACACTCATATATAGGTATCACCACCACACACATAAATAGGTATACCCGCCACATACATATGTAGGTATCCCCACCACATACATATATAGGTATCACCACCACACACATATATAGGTATCCCCACCACATACATATATAGGTATCCCATCACATACATATATAGGTATCCCCACCACATACATATATAGGTATCCCCACCACATACATATATAGGTATCCCCATCACATACATCTATATGTATCCCCACCCCACACATATATAGGTATCCCCACCACATACATCTATAGGTATCCCCACCACGCACATATATAGGTATCCCCACCACATACATATACAGGTATCCCCACCACATACATCTATAGGCATCCCCACCACATACATAGATAGGTATCCCCACCACATACATATATATGTATCCGCACCACATACATATATAGGTATCCCCACCACATACATATATAAGTATTCCCACCACATACATCTATAGGTATCCCCACCACATACATATATAGGTATCCCCAACACATACATCTATAGGTATCCCCACCACACACATCTATATGTATCCCCACCATACACATCTATAGGGATCCCCACCACACATATATATATAGGTATCCCCACCATACACATCTATATGTATCACCGCCACACACATATATAGGTAACCCCACCACATACATCTATAGGTATCCCCACCATACACATCTATAGGTATCCCCAACATACACATCTATATGTATCACCGCCACACTCATATATAGGTATCCCCACCACACACATATATAGGTATCCCCACCACATACATATATAGGTATCACCACCACACACATATAGGTATCCCCGCCACATACATATAGGTATCCCCACCACACACATATAGGTATCCCCACCACACACATATATAGGTATCAACACCACATACATCTATAGATATCACCACCACATACATCTATAGGTATCCCCACCACATACATCTATAGGTATCCCCGCCACACACATCTACAGGTATCCTCACCACACACATATATAGGTATCCCCACCACATACATCTATATGTATTCCCACCACACACATATATAGGTATCCCCCACCACACACATATATAGGTATCCCCACCACATACATCTATAGGTATCCTCACACACACATAAAGGTATACCCGCCACACACATCTATAGGTATCCCCACCACACACATATATAGGTATCCCCACCACAACATCTACAGGTATCCCCACCACATACATATATAGGTATCCCCACCACATACATCTATAGGTATCCCCGCCACACACATCTATAGGTATCCTCACCACACACATATATAGGTATCCCCACCACATACATATATAGTTATCCCCATCACATACATCTATAGGTATCACCGCCACATACATCTATAGGTATCCCCACCACATACATATATAGGTATCCCCGCCACACACATATATAGGTATCCCCACCACATACATCTATAGGTATCCCCATCACAAACATATATAGGTATCCCCACCACATACAGATATAGGTATCCCCACCACATACATATATAGCTATCCCCACCACATACATCTATAGGTATCACCGCCACATACATCTATAGGTATCCCCACCACATACATATATAGGTATCCCCGCCACACACATATATAGGTATCCCCACCACACACATATATAGGTATCACCACCACACACATATATAGGTATCCCCGCCACATACATATGTAGGTATCCCCACCACATACATATATAGGTATCACCACCACACACATATATAGGTCTCCCCACCACATACATCTATAGGTATCCCCACCACACACATCTATATGTATCCCCACCACACACAGATCTATAGGTATCCCCACCACACACATATATAGGTATTCCCACAATACACATCTATAGTTATCCCCGCCACACACATATATAGGTATCACCACCACATACATATATAGGTATCCCCACCACACACATATATAGGTATCCCCACCACATACATATATAGGTATCACCACCACACACATATAGCTATCCCCGCCACATACATATAGGTATCCCCACCACACACATATAGGTATCCCCACCACACACATATATAGGTATCACCACCACATACATCTATAGATATCACCACCACATACATCTATAGGTATCCCCACCACATACATCTATAGGTATCCTCACCACACACATATATAGGTATCCCCACCACATACATCTATATGTATTCCCACCACACACATATATAGGTATCCCCACCACACACATGTATAGGTATCCCCACCACATACATCTATAGGTATCCCCACACACACATAAAGGTATACCCGCCACACACATCTATAGGTATCCCCACCACACACATATATAGGTATCCCCACCACAACATCTACAGGTATCCCCACCACATACATATATAGGTATCCCCACCACATACATCTATATGTATCCCCGCCACACACATCTATAGGTATCCTCACCACACACATATATAGGTATCCCCACCACATACATATATAGCTATCCCCATCACATACAGCTATAGGTATCACCGCCACATACATCTATAGGTATCCCCACCACATACATATATAGGTATCCCCGCCACACACATATATAGGTATCCCCACCACATACATCTATAGGTATCCCCATCACAAACATATATAGGTATCCCCACCACATACATATATAGGTATCCCCACCACATACATATATAGCTATCCCCACCACATACATCTATAGGTATCACCGCCACATACATCTATAGGTATCCCCACCACATACATATATAGGTATCCCCGTCACACACATATATAGGTATCCCCACCACACACATATATAGGTATCACCACCACACACATATATAGGTATCCCCGCCACATACATATGTAGGTATCCCCACCACATACATATATAGGTATCACCACCACACACATATATAGGCATCCCCACCATATACATATATAGGTATCCCCATCACATACATTTATAGGTATCCCCACCACACACATATATAGGTATCCCCACCACATACATATATAGGTATCCCCACCACATACATATATAGGTATCCCCACCACATACATCTATAAGTGTCCCCACCACACACATATATAGGTATCCCCACCACATACATCTATAGGTATCCCCACCACGCACATATATAGGTATCCCCACCACATACATATATAGGTATCCCCACCACATACATATATAGGTATCCCCACCACATACATATATAGGTATCCCCACCACACACATATATAGGTATCCCCACCACATACATATATAGGTATCACCACCACACACATATAGGTATTCCCGCCACATACATATAGGTATCCCCACCAAACACATATAGGTATCCCCACCACACACATCTATAGGTACCACCACCACATACATATATAGGTATCCCCCAACACATACATATATAGGTATCCCCACCACATACATATATAGGTATCCCCACCACATACATATATAGGTATCCCCACCACATACATCTATAGGTATCACAACCACAAACATATATAGGTATCCACACCACATACATATATAGGTATCCCCACCACATACATATATAGCTATCCCCACCACATACATATATAGGTATCACCGCCACATACATCTATAGGTATCCCCACCACATACATATATAGGTATCCCCGCCACACACATATTTAGCTATCCCCACCACACTCATATATAGGTATCACCACCACACACATAAATAGGTATCCCCGACACATACATATGTAGGTATCCCCACCACATACATATATAGGTATCACCACCACACACATATATAGGTATCCCCACCACATACATATATAGGTATCCCATCACATACATATATAGGTATCCCCACCACATACATATATAGGTATCCCCACCACATACATATATAGGTATCCCCATCACATACATCTATATGTATCCCCACCACACACATATATAGGTATCCCCACCACATACATCTATAGGTATCCCCACCACGCACATATATAGGTATCCCCACCACATACATATATAGGTATCCCCACCACATACATCTATAGGCATCCCCACCACATACATATATAGGTATCCCCACCACATACATATATATGTATCCGAACCACATACATATATAGGTATCCCCACCACATACATATATAAGTATCCCCACCACATACATCTATAGGTATCCCCACCACATACATATATAGGTATCCCCAACACATACATCTATAGGTATCCCCACCACACACATCTATATGTATCCCCACCATACACATCTATAGGGATCCCCACCACACATATATATATAGGTATCCCCACCATACACATCTATATGTATCACCGCCACACACATATATAGGTAACCCCACCACATACATCTATTGGTATCCCCACCATACACATCTATAGGTATCCCCAACATACACATCTATATGTATCACCGCCACACTCATATATAGGTATCCCCACCACACACATATATAGGTATCCCCACCACATACATATATAGGTATCACCACCCCATACATATAGGTATCCCCACCACACACATATAGGTATCCCCACCACACACATATATAGGTATCAACACCACATACATCTATAGATATCACCACCACATACATCTATAGGTATCCCCACCACATACATCTATAGGTATCCCCGCCACACACATCTATAGGTATCCTCACCACACACATATATAGGTATCCCCACCACATACATCTATATGTATTCCCACCACACACATATATAGGTATCCCCACCACACACATATATAGGTATCCCCACCACATACATCTATAGGTATCCCCACCACATACATATATAGGTATCCCCACCACATACATCTATAAGTGTCCCCACCACAAACATATATAGGTATCCCCACCACATACATCTATAGGTATCCCCACCACGCACATATATAGGTATCCCCACCACATACATATATAGGTATCCCCACCACATACATATATAGGTATCCCCACCACATACATATATAGGTATCCCCACCACACACATATATAGGTATCCCCACCACATACATATATAGGTATCACCACCACACACATATAGGTATTCCCGCCACATACATATAGGTATCCCCACCAAACACATATAGGTATCCCCACCACACACATCTATAGGTACCACCACCACATACATATATAGGTATCCCCAACACATACATATATAGGTATCCCCACCACATACATGTATAGGTATCCCCACCACATACATATATAGGTATCCCCACCACATACATCTATAGGTATCACAACCGCAAACATATATAGGTATCCACACCACATACATATATAGGTATCCCCACCACATACATATATAGCTATCCCCACCACATACATATATAGGTATCACCGCCACATACATCTATAGGTATCCCCACCACATACATATATAGGTATCCCCGCCACACACATATTTAGCTATCCCCACCACACTCATATATAGGTATCACCACCACACACATAAATAGGTATCCCCGCCACATACATATGTAGGTATCCCCACCACATACATATATAGGTATCACCACCACACACATATATAGGTATCCCCACCACATACATATATAGGTATCCCATCACATACATATATAGGTATCCCCAACACATACATATATAGGTATCCCCACCACATACATATATAGTTATCCCCATCACATACATCTATATGTATCCCCACCACACACATATATAGGTATCCCCACCACATACATCTATAGGTATCCCCACCACGCACATATATAGGTATCCCCACCACATACATATATAGGTATCCCCACCACATACATCTATAGGCATCCCCACCACATACATATATAGGTATCCCCACCACATACATATATACGTATCCGCACCACATACATATATAGGTATCCCCACCACATACATATATAAGTATCCCCACCACATACATCTATAGGTATCCCCACCACATACATATATAGGTATCCCCAACACATACATCTATAGGTATCCCCACCACACACATCTAAATGTATCCCCACCATACACATCTATAGGGATCCCCACCACACATATATATATAGGTAACCCCACCATACACATCTAAATGTATCACCGCCACACACATATATAGGTAACCCCACCACATACATCTATTGGTATCCCCACCATACACATCTATAGGTATCCCCAACATACACATCTATATGTATCACCGCCACACTCATATATAGGTATCCCCACCACACACATATATAGGTATCCCCACCACATACATATATAGGTATCACCACCACACACATATAGGTATCCCCGCCACATACATATAGGTATCCCCACCACACACATATAGGTATCCCCACCACACACATATATAGGTATCACCACCACATACATCTATAGATATCACCACCACATACATCTATAGGTATCCCCACCACATACATCTATAGGTATCCCCGCCACACACATCTATAGGTATCCTCACCACACACATATATAGGTATCCCCACCACATACATCTATATGTATTCCCACCACACACATATATAGGTATCCCCACCACACACATATATAGGTATCCCCACCACATACATCTATAGGTATCCCCACACACACATAAAGGTATACCCGCCACACACATCTATAGGTATCCCCACCACACACATATATAGGTATCCCCACCACAACATCTACAGGTATCCCCACCACATACATATATAGGTATCCCCACCACATACATCTATAGGTATCCCCGCCACACACATCTATAGGTATCCTCACCACACACATATATAGGTATCCCCACCACATACATATATAGCTATCCCCATCACATACATCTATAGGTATCACCGCCACATACATCTATAGGTATCCCCACCACATACATATATAGGTATCCCCCGCCACACACATATATAGGTATCCCCACCACATACATCTATAGGTATCCCCATCACAAACATATATAGGTATCCCCACCACATACATATATAGGTATCCCCACCACATACATATATAGCTATCCACACCACATACATATATAGGTATCACCGCCACATACATCTATAGGTATCCCCACCACATACATATATAGGTATCCCCGCCACACACATATATAGGTATTCCCACCACACACATATATAGGTATCACCACCACACACATATATAGGTATCCCCGCCACATACATATGTAGGTATCCCCACCACATACATATATAGGTATCACCACCACACACATATATACGTATCCCCACCACATACATATATAGGTATCCCATCACATACATATATAGGTATCCCCACCACATACATATATAGGTATCCCCACCACATACATATATAGGTATCCCCATCACATACATCTATATGTATCCCCACCACACACATATATAGGTATCCCCACCACATACATATATAGGTATTCCCACCACGCACATATATAGGTATCCCCACCACATACATATATAGGTATCCCCACCACATACATCTATAGGTATCCCCACCACATACATATATAGGTATCCCCACCACATACATATATAGGTATCCCCACCACATACATATATAGGTATCCCCACCACATACATATATAGGTATCCCCATCACATACATCTATATGTATCCCCACCACACACATATATAGGTATCCCCACCACATACATATATAGGTATCCCCACCACATACATCTATAGGTATCCCCACCACATACATATATAGGTATCCCCACCACATACATATATAGGTATCCCCACCACATACATATATAGGTATCCCCACCACATACATATATAAGTATCCCCACCACATACATCTATAGGTATCCCCACAACATACATATATAGGTATTCCCAACACATACATCTATAGGTATCCCCACCACACCCATCTATAGGTATCCCCACCATACACATCTATAGGGATCCCCACCACACATATATATATATAGGTATCCCCACCATACACATCTATATGTATCACCGCCACACACATATATAGGTAACCCCACCACATACATCTATTGGTATCCCCACCATACACATCTATAGGTATCCCCACCATACACATCTATATGTATCACCGCCACACTCATATATAGGTATCCGCACCACATACATCTATAGGTATTACCACCACATACATGTATAGGTATCCCCACCACACACATATAGGTATCCTCACCACACACATATATAGGTATCCTCACCATATACATATATAGGTATCCCCATCACATACATTTATAGGTATCCCCACCACACACATATATAGGTATCCCCACCACATACATATATAGGTATCCCCACCACATACATATATAGGTATCCCCACCACATACATCTATAAGTGTCCCCACCACACACATATATAGGTATCCCCACCACATACATCTATAGGTATCCCCACCACGCACATATATAGGTATCCCCACCACATACATATATAGGTATCCCCACCACATACATATATAGGTATCCCCACCACATACATATATAGGTATCCCCACCACACACATATATAGGTATCCCCACCACATACATATATAGGTATCACCACCACACACATATAGGTATTCCCGCCACATACATATAGGTATCCCCACCAAACACATATAGGTATCCCCACCACACACATCTATAGGTACCACCACCACATACATATATAGGTATCCCCAACACATACATATATAGGTATCCCCACCACATACATATATAGGTATCCCCACCACATACATATATAGGTATCCCCACCACATACATCTATAGGTATCACAACCACAAACATATATAGGTATCCACACCACATACATATATAGGTATCACCACCACATACATATATAGCTATCCCCACCACATACATATATAGGTATCACCGCCACATACATCTATAGGTATCCCCTCCACATACATATATAGGTATCCCCGCCACACACATATATAGGTATCACCACCACACACATATATAGGTATCCCCACCACATACATATATAGGTATCCCATCACATACATATATAGGTATCCCCACCACATACATATATAGGTATCCCCACCACATACATATATAGGTATCCCCATCACATACATCTATATGTATCCCCACCACACACATATATAGGTATCCCCACCACATACATCTATAGGTATCCCCACCACGCACATATATAGGTATCCCCACCACATACATATATAGGTATCCCCACCACATACATCTATAGGCATCCCCACCACATACATATATAGGTATCCCCACCACATACATATATATGTATCCGAACCACATACATATATAGGTATCCCCACCACATACATATATAAGTATCCCCACCACATACATCTATAGGTATCCCCACCACATACATATATAGGTATCCCCAACACATACATCTATAGGTATCCCCACCACACACATCTATATGTATCCCCACCATACACATCTATAGGGATCCCCACCACACATATATATATAGGTATCCCCACCATACACATCTATATGTATCACCGCCACACACATATATAGGTAACCCCACCACATACATCTATTGGTATCCCCACCATACACATCTATAGGTATCCCCAACATACACATCTATATGTATCACCGCCACACTCATATATAGGTATCCCCACCACACACATATATAGGTATCCCCACCACATACATATATAGGTATCACCACCCCATACATATAGGTATCCCCACCACACACATATAGGTATCCCCACCACACACATATATAGGTATCAACACCACATACATCTATAGATATCACCACCACATACATCTATAGGTATCCCCACCACATACATCTATAGGTATCCCCGCCACACACATCTATAGGTATCCTCACCACACACATATATAGGTATCCCCACCACATACATCTATATGTATTCCCACCACACACATATATAGGTATCCCCACCACACACATATATAGGTATCCCCACCACATACATCTATAGGTATCCCCACCACATACATATATAGGTATCCCCACCACATACATCTATAAGTGTCCCCACCACAAACATATATAGGTATCCCCACCACATACATCTATAGGTATCCCCACCACGCACATATATAGGTATCCCCACCACATACATATATAGGTATCCCCACCACATACATATATAGGTATCCCCACCACATACATATATAGGTATCCCCACCACACACATATATAGGTATCCCCACCACATACATATATAGGTATCACCACCACACACATATAGGTATTCCCGCCACATACATATAGGTATCCCCACCAAACACATATAGGTATCCCCACCACACACATCTATAGGTACCACCACCACATACATATATAGGTATCCCCAACACATACATATATAGGTATCCCCACCACATACATGTATAGGTATCCCCACCACATACATATATAGGTATCCCCACCACATACATCTATAGGTATCACAACCGCAAACATATATAGGTATCCACACCACATACATATATAGGTATCCCCACCACATACATATATAGCTATCCCCACCACATACATATATAGGTATCACCGCCACATACATCTATAGGTATCCCCACCACATACATATATAGGTATCCCCGCCACACACATATTTAGCTATCCCCACCACACTCATATATAGGTATCACCACCACACACATAAATAGGTATCCCCGCCACATACATATGTAGGTATCCCCACCACATACATATATAGGTATCACCACCACACACATATATAGGTATCCCCACCACATACATATATAGGTATCCCATCACATACATATATAGGTATCCCCAACACATACATATATAGGTATCCCCACCACATACATATATAGTTATCCCCATCACATACATCTATATGTATCCCCACCACACACATATATAGGTATCCCCACCACATACATCTATAGGTATCCCCACCACGCACATATATAGGTATCCCCACCACATACATATATAGGTATCCCCACCACATACATCTATAGGCATCCCCACCACATACATATATAGGTATCCCCACCACATACATATATACGTATCCGCACCACATACATATATAGGTATCCCCACCACATACATATATAAGTATCCCCACCACATACATCTATAGGTATCCCCACCACATACATATATAGGTATCCCCAACACATACATCTATAGGTATCCCCACCACACACATCTAAATGTATCCCCACCATACACATCTATAGGGATCCCCACCACACATATATATATAGGTAACCCCACCATACACATCTAAATGTATCACCGCCACACACATATATAGGTAACCCCACCACATACATCTATTGGTATCCCCACCATACACATCTATAGGTATCCCCAACATACACATCTATATGTATCACCGCCACACTCATATATAGGTATCCCCACCACACACATATATAGGTATCCCCACCACATACATATATAGGTATCACCACCACACACATATAGGTATCCCCGCCACATACATATAGGTATCCCCACCACACACATATAGGTATCCCCACCACACACATATATAGGTATCACCACCACATACATCTATAGATATCACCACCACATACATCTATAGGTATCCCCACCACATACATCTATAGGTATCCCCGCCACACACATCTATAGGTATCCTCACCACACACATATATAGGTATCCCCACCACATACATCTATATGTATTCCCACCACACACATATATAGGTATCCCCACCACACACATATATAGGTATCCCCACCACATACATCTATAGGTATCCCCACACACACATAAAGGTATACCCGCCACACACATCTATAGGTATCCCCACCACACACATATATAGGTATCCCCACCACAACATCTACAGGTATCCCCACCACATACATATATAGGTATCCCCACCACATACATCTATAGGTATCCCCGCCACACACATCTATAGGTATCCTCACCACACACATATATAGGTATCCCCACCACATACATATATAGCTATCCCCATCACATACATCTATAGGTATCACCGCCACATACATCTATAGGTATCCCCACCACATACATATATAGGTATCCCCGCCACACACATATATAGGTATCCCCACCACATACATCTATAGGTATCCCCATCACAAACATATATAGGTATCCCCACCACATACATATATAGGTATCCCCACCACATACATATATAGCTATCCACACCACATACATATATAGGTATCACCGCCACATACATCTATAGGTATCCCCACCACATACATATATAGGTATCCCCGCCACACACATATATAGGTATTCCCACCACACACATATATAGGTATCACCACCACACACATATATAGGTATCCCCGCCACATACATATGTAGGTATCCCCACCACATACATATATAGGTATCACCACCACACACATATATACGTATCCCCACCACATACATATATAGGTATCCCATCACATACATATATAGGTATCCCCACCACATACATATATAGGTATCCCCACCACATACATATATAGGTATCCCCATCACATACATCTATATGTATCCCCACCACACACATATATAGGTATCCCCACCACATACATATATAGGTATTCCCACCACGCACATATATAGGTATCCCCACCACATACATATATAGGTATCCCCACCACATACATCTATAGGTATCCCCACCACATACATATATAGGTATCCCCACCACATACATATATAGGTATCCCCACCACATACATATATAGGTATCCCCACCACATACATATATAGGTATCCCCATCACATACATCTATATGTATCCCCACCACACACATATATAGGTATCCCCACCACATACATATATAGGTATCCCCACCACATACATCTATAGGTATCCCCACCACATACATATATAGGTATCCCCACCACATACATATATAGGTATCCCCACCACATACATATATAGGTATCCCCACCACATACATATATAAGTATCCCCACCACATACATCTATAGGTATCCCCACAACATACATATATAGGTATTCCCAACACATACATCTATAGGTATCCCCACCACACCCATCTATAGGTATCCCCACCATACACATCTATAGGGATCCCCACCACACATATATATATATAGGTATCCCCACCATACACATCTATATGTATCACCGCCACACACATATATAGGTAACCCCACCACATACATCTATTGGTATCCCCACCATACACATCTATAGGTATCCCCACCATACACATCTATATGTATCACCGCCACACTCATATATAGGTATCCGCACCACATACATCTATAGGTATTACCACCACATACATGTATAGGTATCCCCACCACACACATATAGGTATCCTCACCACACACATATATAGGTATCCTCACCATATACATATATAGGTATCCCCATCACATACATTTATAGGTATCCCCACCACACACATATATAGGTATCCCCACCACATACATATATAGGTATCCCCACCACATACATATATAGGTATCCCCACCACATACATCTATAAGTGTCCCCACCACACACATATATAGGTATCCCCACCACATACATCTATAGGTATCCCCACCACGCACATATATAGGTATCCCCACCACATACATATATAGGTATCCCCACCACATACATATATAGGTATCCCCACCACATACATATATAGGTATCCCCACCACACACATATATAGGTATCCCCACCACATACATATATAGGTATCACCACCACACACATATAGGTATTCCCGCCACATACATATAGGTATCCCCACCAAACACATATAGGTATCCCCACCACACACATCTATAGGTACCACCACCACATACATATATAGGTATCCCCAACACATACATATATAGGTATCCCCACCACATACATATATAGGTATCCCCACCACATACATATATAGGTATCCCCACCACATACATCTATAGGTATCACAACCACAAACATATATAGGTATCCACACCACATACATATATAGGTATCACCACCACATACATATATAGCTATCCCCACCACATACATATATAGGTATCACCGCCACATACATCTATAGGTATCCCCTCCACATACATATATAGGTATCCCCGCCACACACATATTTAGCTATCCCCACCACACTCATATATAGGTATCACCACCACACACATAAATAGGTATCCCCGCCACATACATATGTAGGTATCCCCACCACATACATATATAGGTATCACCAACACACACATATATAGGTATCCCCACCACATACATATATAGGTATCCCATCACAAACATATATAGGTATCCCCACCACATACATATATAGGTATCCCCACCACATACATATATAGGTATCCCGATCACATACATCTATATGTATCCCCACCACACACATATATAGGTATCCCCACCACATACATCTATAGGTATCCCCACCACGCACATATATAGGTATCCCCACCACATATATATATAGGTATCCCCACCACATACATCTATAGGCATCCCCACCACATACATATATAGGTATCCCCACCACATACATATATAGGTATCCGCACCACATACATATATAGGTATTCCCACCACATACATATATAAGTATCCCCACCACATACATCTATAGGTATCCCCACCACATACATATATAGGTATCCCCAACAATTACATCTATAGGTATCCCCACCACACACATCTATATGTATCCCCACCATACACATCTATAGGGATCCCCACCACACATATATATATAGGTATCCCCACCATACACATCTATATGTATCACCGCCACACACATATATAGGTAACCCCACCACATACATATATAGATATCCCCGCCACACACATATATATGTATCCCCGCCACATACATATATAGGTATCCCCGCCACATACATATATAGGTATCCCCACCACACACATCTATAAGTATTCCCACCATATACATATATAGGTATCACCACCACACACATATATAGGTATCCCCACCACACACATATATAGGTATCCCCGCCACATACATATATAGGTATCACCACCACACACATATATAGGTCTCCCAACCACATACATCTATAGGTATCCCCACCATACACATCTATATGTATCCCCACCACACACAGATCTATAGGTATCCCCACCACACACATATATAGGTATTCCCACAATACACATCTATAGTTATCCCCGCCACACACATATATAGGTATCCCCACCACATACATATATAGGTATCCCCACCACACACATATATAGGTATCCCCACCACATACATATATAGGTATCACCACCACGCACATATAGGTATCCCCGCCACATACGTATAGGTATCCCCACCACACACATATAGGTATCCCCACCACACACATATATAGGTATCACCACCACATACATATATAGGTATCCCCAACACATACATATATAGGTATCCCCACCATATACTTATATAGGTATCCCCACCACATACATATATAGGTATCACCACCACATACATCTATAGGTATCCCCACCACAAACATATATAGGTATCCCCACCACATACATATATAGGTATCCCCACCACATACATATATAGCTATCCCCACCACATACATATATAGGTATCACCGCCACATACATCTATATGTATCCCCACCACATACGTATATAGGTATCCCCTCCACACACATATATAGGTATCCCCACCACAAACATATATAGGTATCACCACCACACACATATATAGGTATCCCCGCCACATACATATTTAGGTATCCCCACCACACACATATATAGGTATCCCCATCACATACATTTATAGGTATCCCCACCACACACATATACAGGTATCCCCACCACATACATATATAGGTATCCCCACCACATACATATATAGGTATCCCCACCACATACATCTATAAGTGTCACCGCCATACACATATATAGGTATCCTCACCACACACATCTATAGGTATCCCCACCACACACATATATAGGTATCGCCACCACACACATATATAGGTATCCCCACCACACACATATATAGGTATCCCCACCACACACATCTATATGTATCACCACCACATACATATATAGGTATCCCCACCACACACATATATAGGTATCCCCACGACATACATATATAGGTATCCCCACCACACACATATAGGTATCCTCATCACACACATATATAGGTATCCTCACAACACATATATAGGTATCCCCGTCACATACATCTATAGGTATCACCACCACATACATCTATATATATCACCACCACATACATCTATAGGTATCCCCACCACATACATCTATAGGTATCCCCGCCACACACATCTATAGGTATCCTCACCACACACATATATAGGTATCCCCACCACAAACATCTATATGTACTCCCACAACACACATATATAGGTATCCCCACCACACACATATATAGGTATCCCCACCACATACATCTATAGGTATCCCCACCACACACATATAGGTATACCCGCCACACACATCTATAGGTATCACCACCACATACATCTATAGGTATCCCCACCACATACATCTATAGGTATCCCCGCCACACACATCTATAGGTATCCTCACCACACACATATATAGGTATCCCCACCACATACATATATAGGTATCACCACCACACACATCTATAGGTATTACCACCACATACATCTATAGGTATCACCACCACATACATCTATAGGTATACATACCACATACATCTATAGGTATCCCCACCACATACATATATAGGTATCACCACCACACACATCTGTAAGTATCCTCACCACACACATATATAGGTTTCCCCACCACATACATATATAGGTATCCCCACCACACACATATATAGGTATCACCACCACAAACGTCTATATGTATCCCTACCACATACATCTATAGGTAACCCCACCACATACATATATAGGTATCCCCACCACATACATCTATAGGTATCCCCACCACACACATATATAGGTATCAACACCACACACATATATAGGTATCACCACCACATACATCTATAGGTATCCCCACCACATACATATATAGGTATATCCGCAACATACATATATAGGTATCCCCACCACATACATATATAGGTATCCCCACCACACACATATATAGGTATCCCCACCACACACATATATTTGTATCCCCACCACACACATATATATAGGTATCCCCGCCACACACATATATAGGTATCACCACCACATACATATATAGGTCTCCCCACCACATACATCTATAGGTATCCCCACCACACACATCTATAGGTATCCTCACCACATACATATATAGGTATCCCCGCCACACACATATATAGGTATCCTCACCACACACATCTATAGGTATCCCCACCACACACATATATAGGTATCGCCACCACACACATATATAGGTATCCCCACCACACACATCTATAGGTATCCCCACCACACACATATATAGGTATCCCCACCACACACATATATAGGTATCCCCACCACACACATCTATAGGTATCCCCACCAAACACATATATAGGTATCCCCACCACATACATATATAGGTATCCCCACCACATACATATATAGGTATCACCACCACATACATATATAGGTATCCTCACCACACACATCTATAGGTATCCCACCACACACATATATAGGTATCCCCACCACACACATCTATAGGTATCCCCACCACACACATCTATAGGTATCCCCACTACATACATATATATGTATCCCCACCACATACATATATAGGTATCCCCACCACATACATATATAGGTATCCCCACCACATACATATATAGGTATCCCCACCACACACATATATAGGTATCCCCACCACACACATATATAGGTATCCCCACCACACACATATATATAGGTATCCCCGCCACACACATATATAGGTATCCCCACCACATACATATATAGGTCTCCCCACCACATACATATATAGGTATCCCCACCACACACATCTATAGGTATCCCCACCACACACATATATTGGTATCACCACCACATATATATATAGGTATCCCCGCCACACACATATATAGGTATTCCCGCCACATACATATATAGGTATCCCTACCACACACATCTATAGGTATCCCCACCATATACATATATAGGTATCACCACCACACACATATATAGGTATCACCACCACACACATATATAGGTCTCACCACCACATACATCTATAGGTATCCCCACCACACCCATCTATATGTATCCCCACCACACACAGATCTATAGGTATCCCCACCAGCCACATATATAGGTATTCCCACAATACACATCTATAGTTATCCCCGCCACACACATATATAGGTATCACCACCACATACATATATAGGTATCCCCACCACACACATATATAGGTATCCCCACCACATACATATATAGGTATCACCACCACATACATATATAGGTATCCCCAACACATACATATATAGGTATCCCCACCATATACTTATATAGGTATCCCCACCACATACATATATAGGTATCCCCACCACATACATATATAGGTATCCCCACCACATACATCTATAAGTGTCCCCGCCATACACATATATAGGTATCCTCACCACACACATCTATAGGTATCCCCACCACACACATATATAGGTATCGCCACCACACACATATATAGGTATCCCCACCACACACATATATAGGTATCCCCACCACACACATCTATATGTATCACCACCACATACATATATAGGTATCCCCACCACACACATATATAGGTATCCCCACGACATACATATATAGGTATCCCCACCACACACTTATAGGTATCCTCATCACACACATATATAGGTATCCTCACCACACACATATATAGGTATCCCCGTCACATACATCTATAGGTATCACCACCACATACATCTATATATATCACCACCACATACATCTATAGGTATCCCCACCACATACATCTATAGGTATCCCCGCCACACACATCTATAGGTATCCTCACCACACACATATATAGGTATCCCCACCACAAACATCTATATGTATTCCCACAACACACATATATAGGTATCCCCACCACACACATATATAGGTATCCCCACCACATACATCTATAGGTATCCCCACCACCCACATATAGGTATACCCACCACACACATCTATAGGTATCACCACCACATACATCTATAGGTATCCCCACCACATACATCTATAGGTATCCCCGCCACACACATCTATAGGTATCCTCACCACACACATATATAGGTATCCCCACCACATACATATATAGGTATCACCACCACACACATCTATAGGTATTACCACCACATACATCTATAGGTATCACCACCACATACATCTATAGGTATACATACCACATACATCTATAGGTATCCCCACCACATACATATATAGGTATCACCACCACACACATCTGTAAGTATCCTCACCACACACATATATAGGTTTCCCCACCACATACATATATAGGTATCCCCACCACACACATATATAGGTATCACCACCACAAACGTCTATATGTATCCCTACCACATACATCTATAGTTAACCCCACCACATACATATATAGGTATCCCCACCACATAAATCTATAGGTATCCCCACCACACACATATATAGGTATCAACACCACACACATATATAGGTATCACCACCACATACATCTATAGGTATCCCCACCACATACATATATAGGTATCTCCGCCACATACATATATAGGTATCCCCACCACATACATATATAGGTATCCCCACCACACACATATATAGGTATCCCCACCACACACATATATATGTATCCCCACCACACACATATATATAGGTATCCCCGCCACACACATATATAGGTATCCCCACCACATACATATATAGGTCTCCCCACCACATACATATATAGGTATCCCCACCACACACATCTATAGGTATCCTCACCACATACATATATAGGTATCCCGCCACACACATATATAGGTATCCTCACCACACACATCTATAGGTATCCCCACCACACACATATATAGGTATCGCCACCACACACATATATAGGTATCCCCACCACACACATCTATAGGTATCCCCACCACACACATATATAGGTATCCCCACCACACACATATATAGGTATCCCCACCACACACATCTATAGGTATCCCCACCAAACACATATATAGGTATCCCCACCACATACATATATAGGTATCCCCACCACATACATATATAGGTATCACCACCACATACATATATAGGTATCCTCACCACACACATCTATAGGTATCCCACCACACACATATATAGGTATCCCCACCACACACATCTATAGGTATCCCCACCACACACATCTATAGGTATCCCCACTACTTACATATATATGTATCCCCACCACATACATATATAGGTATCCCCACCACATACATATATAGGTATCCCCACCACATACATATATAGGTATCCCCACCACACACATATATAGGTATCCCCACCACACACATACATAGGTATCCCCACCACACACATATATATAGGTATCCCCGCCACACACATATATAGGTATCCCCACCACATACATATATAGGTCTCCCCACCACATACATATATAGGTATCCCCACCACACACATCTATAGGTATCCCCACCACACACATATATTGGTATCACCACCACATATATATATAGGTATCCCCGCCACACACATATATAGGTATTCCCGCCACATACATATATAGGTATCCCCACCACACACATCTATAGGTATCCCCACCATATACATATATAGGTATCACCACCACACACATATATAGGTATCACCACCACACACATATATAGGTCTCACCACCACATACATCTATAGGTATCCCCACCACACCCATCTATATGTATCCCCACCACACACAGATCTATAGGTATCCCCACCAGCCACATATATAGGTATTCCCACAATACACATCTATAGTTATCCCCGCCACACACATATATAGGTATCACCACCACATACATATATAGGTATCCCCACCACACACATATATAGGTATCCCCACCACATACATATATAGGTATCACCACCACATACATATATAGGTATCCCCAACACATACATATATAGGTATCCCCACCATATACTTATATAGGTATCCCCACCACATACATATATAGGTATCCCCACCACATACATATATAGGTATCCCCACCACATACATCTATAAGTGTCCCCGCCATACACATATATAGGTATCCTCACCACACACATCTATAGGTATCCCCACCACACACATATATAGGTATCGCCACCACACACATATATAGGTATCCCCACCACACACATATATAGGTATCCCCACCACACACATCTATATGTATCACCACCACATACATATATAGGTATCCCCACCACACACATATATAGGTATCCCCACGACATACATATATAGGTATCCCCACCACACACATATAGGTATCCTCATCACACACATATATAGGTATCCTCACCACACACATATATAGGTATCCCCGTCACATACATCTATAGGTATCACCACCACATACATCTATATATATCACCACCACATACATCTATAGGTATCCCCACCACATACATCTATAGGTATCCCCGCCACACACATCTATAGGTATCCTCACCACACACATATATAGGTATCCCCACCACAAACATCTATATGTATTCCCACAACACACATATATAGGTATCCCCACCACACACATATATAGGTATCCCCACCACATACATCTATAGGTATCCCCACCACACACATATAGGTATACCCGCCACACACATCTATAGGTATCACCACCACATACATCTATAGGTATCCCCACCACATACATCTATAGGTATCCCCGCCACATACATCTATAGGTATCCTCACCACACACATATATAGGTATCCCCACCACATACATATATAGGTATCACCACCACACACATCTATAGGTATTACCACCACATACATCTATAGGTATCACCACCACATACATCTATAGGTATACATACCACATACATCTATAGGTATCCCCACCACATACATCTATAGGTATCACCACCACACACATCTGTAAGTATCCTCACCACACACATATATAGGTTTCCCCACCACATACATATATAGGTATCCCCACCACACACATATATAGGTATCACCACCACAAACGTCTATATGTATCCCTACCACATACATCTATAGGTAACCCCACCACATACATATATAGGTATCCCCACCACATACATCTATAGGTATCCCCACCACACACATATATAGGTATCAACACCACACACATATATAGGTATCACCACCACATACATCTATAGGTATCCCCACCACATACATATATAGGTATCTCCGCCACATACATATATAGGTATCCCCACCACATACATATATAGGTATCCCCACCACACACATATATAGGTATCCCCACCACACACATATATATGTATCCCCACCACACACATATATATAGGTATCCCCGCCACACACATATATAGGTATCCCCACCACATACATATATAGGTCTCCCCACCACATACATCTATAGGTATCCCCACCACACACATCTATAGGTATCCTCACCACATACATATATAGGTATCCCCGCCACACACATATATAGGTATCCTCACCACACACATCTATAGGTATCCCCACCACACACATATATAGGTATCGCCACCACACACATATATAGGTATCCCCACCACACACATCTATAGGTATCCCCACCACACACATATATAGGTATCCCCACCACACACATATATAGGTATCCCCACCACACACATCTATAGGTATCCCCACCAAACACATATATAGGTATCCCCACCACATACATATATATGTATCCCCACCACATACATATATAGGTATCACCACCACATACATATATAGGTATCCTCACCACACACATCTATAGGTATCCCACCACACACATATATAGGTATCCCCACCACACACATCTATAGGTATCCCCACCACACACATCTATAGGTATCCCCACTACATACATATATATGTATCCCCACCACATACATATATAGGTATCCCCACCACATACATATATAGGTATCCCCACCACATACATATATAGGTATCCCCACCACACACATATATAGGTATCCCCACCACACACATATATAGGTATCCCCACCACACACATATATATAGGTATCCCCGCCACACACATATATAGGTATCCCCACCACATACATATATAGGTCTCCCCACCACATACATATATAGGTATCCCCACCACACACATCTATAGGTATCCCCACCACACACATATATTGGTATCACCACCACATATATATATAGGTATCCCCGCCACACACATATATAGGTATTCCCGCCACATACATATATAGGTATCCCCACCACACACATCTATAGGTATCCCCACCATATACATATATAGGTATCACCACCACACACATATATAGGTATCACCACCACACACATATATAGGTCTCACCACCACATACATCTATAGGTATCCCCACCACACCCATCTATATGTATCCCCACCACACACAGATCTATAGGTATCCCCACCAGCCACATATATAGGTATTCCCACAATACACATCTATAGTTATCCCCGCCACACACATATATAGGTATCACCACCACATACATATATAGGTATCCCCACCACACACATATATAGGTATCCCCACCACATACATATATAGGTATCACCACCACATACATATATAGGTATCCCCAACACATACATATATAGGTATCCCCACCATATACTTATATAGGTATCCCCACCACATACATATATAGGTATCCCCAACACATACATATATAGGTATCCCCACCATATACTTATATAGGTATCCCCACCACATACATATATAGGTATCCCCACCACATACATCTATAGGTATCCCCATCACAAACATATATAGGTATCCCCACCACATACATATATAGGTATCCCCACTACATACATATATAGCTATCCCCACCACATACATCTATAGATATCACCGCCACATACATCTATAGGTATCCCCACCACATACATATATAGGTATCCCCGCCACACACATATATAGGTATCCCCACCACACACATATATAGGTATCACCACCACACACATATATAGGTATCCCCGCCACATACATATGTAGGTATCCCCAACACATACATATATAGGTATCACCACCACACACATATATAGGTATCCCCACCATATACATATATAGGTATCCCCATCACATACATTTATAGGTATCCCCACCACACACATGTATAGGTATCCCCACCACATACATATATAGGTATCCCCACCACATACATATATAGGTATCCCCACCACATACATCTATACGTGTCCCCACCACACACATATATTGGTATCCCCACCACATACATCTATAGGTATCCCCACCACGCACATATATAGGTATCCCCACCACATACATATATAGGTATCCCCACCACATACATATATAGGTATCCCCACCACATACATATATAGGTATCCCCACCTCACACATATATAGGTATCCCCACCACATACATATATAGGTATCACCACCACACATATATAGGTATTCCCGCCACATACATATAGGTATCCCCACCACACACATATAGGTATCCCCACCACACACATATATAGGTATCACCACCACATACATATATAGGTATCCCCAACACATACATATATAGGTATCCCCACCACATACATATATAGGTATCCCCACCACATACATATATAGGTATCCCCACCACATACATCTATAGGTATCCCCGCCACAAACATATATAGGTATCCACACCACATACATATATAGGTATCCCCACCACATACATATATAGCTATCCCCACCACATACATATATAGGTATCACCGCCACATACATCTATAGGTATCCCCACCACATACATATATAGGTATCACCACCACATACATATATAGGTATCCTCACCACACACATCTATAGGTATCCCACCACACACATATATAGGTATCCCCACCACACACATCTATAGGTATCCCCACCACACACATCTATAGGTATCCCCACTACATACATATATATGTATCCCCACCACATACATATATAGGTATCCCCACCACATACATATATAGGTATCCCCACCACATACATATATAGGTATCCCCACCACACACATATATAGGTATCCCCACCACACACATATATAGGTATCCCCACCACACACATATATATAGGTATCCCCGCCACACACATATATAGGTATCCCCACCACATACATATATAGGTCTCCCCACCACATACATATATAGGTATCCCCACCACACACATCTATAGGTATCCCCACCACACACATATATTGGTATCACCACCACATATATATATAGGTATCCCCGCCACACACATATATAGGTATTCCCGCCACATACATATATAGGTATCCCCACCACACACATCTATAGGTATCCCCACCATATACATATATAGGTATCACCACCACACACATATATAGGTATCACCACCACACACATATATAGGTCTCACCACCACATACATCTATAGGTATCCCCACCACACCAATCTATATGTATCCCCACCACACACAGATCTATAGGTATCCCCACCAGCCACATATATAGGTATTCCCACAATACACATCTATAGTTATCCCCGCCACACACATATATAGGTATCACCACCACATACATATATAGGTATCCCCACCACACACATATATAGGTATCCCCACCACATACATATATAGGTATCACCACCACATACATATATAGGTATCCCCAACACATACATATATAGGTATCCCCACCATATACTTATATAGGTATCCCCACCACATACATATATAGGTATCCCCAACACATACATATATAGGTATCCCCACCATATACTTATATAGGTATCCCCACCACATACATATATAGGTATCCCCACCACATACATCTATAGGTATCCCCATCACAAACATATATAGGTATCCCCACCACATACATATATAGGTATCCCCATCACAAACATATATAGGTATCCCCACCACATACATATATAGGTATCCCCACTACATACATATATAGCTATCCCCACCACATACATCTATAGATATCACCGCCACATACATCTATAGGTATCCCCACCACATACATATATAGGTATCCCCGCCACACACATATATAGGTATCCCCACCACACACATATATAGGTATCACCACCACACACATATATAGGTATCCCCGGCACATACATATGTAGGTATCCCCAACACATACATATATAGGTATCACCACCACACACATATATAGGTATCCCCACCATATACATATATAGGTATCCCCATCACATACATTTATAGGTATCCCCACCACACACATATATAGGTATCCCCACCACATACATATATAGGTATCCCCACCACATACATATATAGGTATCCCCACCACATACATCTATACGTGTCCCCACCACACACATATATAGGTATCCCCACCACATACATCTATAGGTATCCCCACCACGCACATATATAGGTATCCCCACCACATACATATATAGGTATCCCCAACACATACATATATAGGTATCCCCACCACATACATATATAGGTATCCCCACCTCACACATATATAGGTATCCCCACCACATACATATATAGGTATCACCACCACACGTATATAGGTATTCCCGCCACATACATATAGGTATCCCCACCACACACATATAGGTATCCCCACCACACACATATATAGGTATCACCACCACATACATATATAGGTATCCCCAACACATACATATATAGGTATCCCCACCACATACATATATAGGTATCCCCACCACATACATATATAGGTATCCCCACCACATACATCTATAGGTATCCCCACCACAAACATATATAGGTATCCACACCACATACATATATAGGTATCCCCACCACATACATATATAGCTATCCCCACCACATACATATATAGGTATCACCGCCACATACATCTATAGGTATCCCCACCACATACATATATAGGTATCCCCGCCACACACATATATAGGTATTCCCACCACACACATATATAGGTATCACCACCACACACATATATAGGTATCCCCGCCACATACATATGTAGGTATCCCCACCACATACATATATAGGTATCACCACCACACACATATATAGGTATCCCCACCACATACATATATAGGTATCCCATCACATACATATATAGGTATCCCCACCACATACATATATAGGTATCCCCACCACATACATATATAGGTATCCCCATCACATACATCTATATGTATCCCCACCACACACATATATAGGTATCCCCACCACACACATATATAGGTATCCCCACCACGCACATATATAGGTATCCCCACCACATACATATATAGGTATCCCCACCACATACATCTATAGGTATCCCCACCACATACATATATAGGTATCCCCACCACATACATATATAGGTATCCCCACCACATACATATATAGGTATCCCCATCACATACATCTATATGTATCCCCACCACACACATATATAGGTATCCCCACCACATACATATATAGGTATCCCCACCACATACATCTATATGTATCCCCACCACATACATATATAGGTATCCCCACCACATACATATATAGGTATCCCCACCATATACATATATAGGTATCCCCACCACATACATATATAAGTATCCCCACCACATACATCTATAGGTATCCCCACAACATACATATATAGGTATCCCCAACACATACATCTATAGGTATCCCCACCATACACATCTATAGGGATCCCCACCACACATATATATATATATAGGTATCCCCACCATACACATCTATATGTATCACCGCCACACACATATATAGGTAACCCCACCACATACATCTATTGGTATCCCCACCATACACATCTATAGGTATCCCCACCATACACATCTATATGTATCACCGCCACACTCATATATAGGTATCCGCACCACATACATCTATAGGTATTACCACCACATACATGTATAGGTATCCCCACCACACACATATAGGTATCCTCACCACACACATATATAGGTATCCTCACCACACACATATATAGGTATCCCCGTCACATACATCTATAGGTATCACCACCACATACATCTATAGGTATCACCACCACACACATCTATAGGTTTCCCCACCACACACATCTATAGGTATCCTCACCACATACATATATAGGTATCCCCGCCCACACACATATATAGGTATCCTCACCTCACACATCTATAGGTATCCCCACCACACACATATTTAGGTATCCCCACCACACACATATATATAGGTATCCCCGCCACACACATATATAGGTATCCCCACCACATACATATATAGGTCTCCCCACCACATACATATATAGGTATCCCCACCACACACATCTATAGGTATCCCCACCACACACATATATTGGTATCACCACCACATATATATAGAGGTATCCCCGCCACACACATATATAGGTATTCCCGCCACATACATATATAGGTATCCCACCACACACATCTATAGGTATCCCCACCATATACATATATAGGTATCACCACCACACACATATATAGGTATCACCACCACACACATATATAGGTCTCACCACCACATACATCTATAGGTATCACCACCACACCCATCTATATGTATCCCCACCACACACAGATCTATAGGTATCCCCACCAGCCACATATATAGGTATTCCCACAATACACATCTATAGTTATCCCCGCCACACACATATATAGGTATCACCACCACATACATATATAGGTATCCCCACCACACACATATATAGGTATCCCCACCACATACATATATAGGTATCACCACCACATACATATATAGGTATCCCCAACACATACATATATAGGTATCCCCACCATATACTTATATAGGTATCCCCACCACATACATATATAGGTATCCCCAACACATACATATATAGGTATCCCCACCATATACTTATATAGGTATCCCCACCACATACATATATAGGTATCCCCACCACATACATCTATAGGTATCCCCATCACAAACATATATAGGTATCCCCACCACATACATATATAGGTATCCCCACTACATACATATATAGCTATCCCCACCACATACATCTATAGATATCACCGCCACATACATCTATAGGTATCCCCACCACATACATATATAGGTATCCCCGCCACACACATATATATGTATCCCCACCACACACATATATAGGTATCACCACCACACACATATATAGGTATCCCCGGCACATACATATGTAGGTATCCCCAACACATACATATATAGGTATCACCACCACACACATATATAGGTATCCCCACCATATACATATATAGGTATCCCCATCACATACATTTATAGGTATCCCCACCACACACATATATAGGTATCCCCACCACATACATATATAGGTATCCCCACCACATACATATATAGGTATCCCCACCACATACATCTATACGTGTCCCCACCACACACATATATAGGTATCCCCACCACATACATCTATAGGTATCCCCACCACGCACATATATAGGTATCCCCACCACATACATATATAGGTATCCCCACCACATACATATATAGGTATCCCCACCACATACATATATAGGTATCCCCACCTCACACATATATAGGTATCCCCACCACATACATATATAGGTATCACCACCACACATATATAGGTATTCCCGCCACATACATATAGGTATCCTCACCACACACATATAGGTATCCCCACCACACACATATATAGGTATCACCACCACATACATATATAGGTATCCCCAACACATACATATATAGGTATCCCCACCACATACATATATAGGTATCCCCACCACATACATATATAGGTATCCCCACCACATACATCTATAGGTATCCCCACCACAAACATATATAGGTATCCACACCACATACATATATAGGTATCCCCACCACATACATATATAGCTATCCCCACCACATAGATATATAGGTATCACCGCCACATACATCTATAGGTATCCCCACCACATACATATATAGGTATCCCCGCCACACACATATATAGGTATTCCCACCACACACATATATAGGTATCACCACCACACACATATATAGGTATCCCCGCCACATACATATGTAGGTATCCCCACCACATACATATATAGGTATCACCACCACACACATATATAGGTATCCCCACCACATACATATATAGGTATCCCATCACATATATATATAGGTATCCCCACCACATACATATATAGTTATCCCCACCACATACATATATAGGTATCCCCATCACATACATCTATATGTATCCCCCCCACACACATATATAGGTATCCCCACCACATACATATATAGGTATCCCCACCACGCACATATATAGGTATCCCCACCACATACATATATAGGTATCCCCACCACATACATCTATAGGTATCCCCACCACATACATATATAGGTATCCCCACCACATACATATATAGGTATCCCCACCACATACATATATAGGTATCCCCATCACATACATCTATATGTATCCCCACCACACACACATATAGGTATCCCCACCACATACATATATAGGTATCCCCACCACATACATCTATAGGTATCCCCACCACATACATATATAGGTATCCCCACCACATACATATATAGGTATCCCCACCACATACATATATAGGTATCCCCACCACATACATATATAAGTATCCCCACCACATACATCTATAGGTATCCCCACAACATACATATATAGGTATCCCCAACACATACATCTATAGGTATCCCCACCACACCCATCTATATGTATCCCCACCATACACATCTATAGGGATCCCCACCACACATATATATATATAGGTATCCCCACCATACACATCTATATGTATCACCGCCACACACATATATAGGTAACCCCACCACATACATCTATTGGTATCCCCACCATACACATCTATAGGTATCCCCACCATACACATCTATATGTATCACCGCCACACTCATATATAGGTATCCGCACCACATACATCTATAGGTATTACCACCACATACATGTATAGGTATCCCCACCACACACATATAGGTATCCTCACCACACACATATATAGGTATCCTCACCACACACATATATAGGTATCCCCGTCACATGCATCTATAGGTATCACCACCACATACATCTATAGGTATCACCACCACACACATCTATAGGTTTCCCCACCACACACATCTATAGGTATCCTCACCACATACATATATAGGTATCCCCGCCACACACATATATAGGTATCCTCACCTCACACATCTATAGGTATCCCCATCACACACATATATAGGTATCGCCACCACACACATATATAGTTATCCCCACCACACACATCTATATGTATCCCCACCACACACATATATAGGTATCCCCACCACACACATCTATAGGTATCCCCACCAAACACATATATAGGTATCCCCACCACATACATATGTAGGTATCCCCACCACATACATATATAGGTATCACAACCACATACATCTATAGATATCACCACCACATACATATATAGGTATCCCCACCACATACGTCTATAGGTATCCCCGCCACACACATCTATAGGTATCCTCACCACACACATATATAGGTATCCCCACCACATACACCTATAGGCATCCCCACCACACACATATATAGGTATCCCCAACACACACATATATAGGTATCCCCACCACATACATCTATAGGTATCCCCACCACACACATATAGGTATACCCGCCACACACATCTATAGGTATCACCACCACATACATCTATAGGTAACACCACCACAACATCTATAGGTATCCCCACCACATACATATATAGGTATCCCTACCACATACATCTATATGTATCCCCGCCACACACATCTATAGGTATCCTCACCACACACATATATAGGTATCCACGCCACATACATCTATAGGTATCACCACCACACACATCTATAGGTATTACCACCACATACATCTATAGGTATACATACCACATACATCTATAGGTATCCCCACCACATACATCTATAGGTATCCCCGCCACACACATCTGTAGGTATCCTCACCACACACATATATAGGTTTCCCCACTACATACATATATAGGTATCCCCACCACACACATATATAGGCATCACCACCACAAACGTCTATATGTATCCCTACCACATACATCTATAGATAACCCCACCACATACATATATAGGTATCCCCACCACACACATATATAGGTATCGCCACCACACACATATATAGTTATCCCCACCACACACATCTATATGTATCCCCACCACACACATATATAGGTATCCCCACCACACGCATCTATAGGTATCCCCACCAAACACATATATAGGTATCCCCACCACATACATATGTAGTTATCCCCACCACATACATATATAGGTATCACCACCACATACATCTATAGATATCACCACCACATACATCTATAGGTATCCCCACCACATACATCTATAGGTATCCCCGCCACACACATCTATAGGTATCCTCACCACACACATATATAGGTATCCCCACCACATACATCTATAGGTATCCCCACCACACACATATATAGGTATCCCCATCACACACATATATAGGTATCCCCACCACATACATCTATAGGTATCCCCACCACACACATATAGGTATACCCGCCACACACATCTATAGGTATCACCACCACATACATCTATAGGTAACACCACCACAACATCTATAGGTATCCCCACCACATACATATATAGGTATCCCTACCACATACATCTATAGGTATCCCCGCCACACACATCTATAGGTATCCTCACCACACACATATATAGGTATCCCCACCACATACATCTATATGTATCACCACCACACACATCTATAGGTATTACCACCACATACATCTATAGGTATCACCACCACATACATCTATAGGTATACATACCACATACATCTATAGGTATCCCCACCACATACATCTATAGGTATCCCCGCCACACACATCTGTAGGTATCCTCACCACACACATATACAGGTTTCCCCACCACATACATATATAGGTATCCCCATCACACAAATATATAGGTATCACCACCACAAACGTCTATATGTATCCCTACCACATACATCTATAGGTAACCCCACCACATACATATATAGGTATCCCCACCACATACATCTATAGGTATCCCCACCACACACATATATAGGTATCAACACCACACACATATATAGGTATCACCACCACATACATCTATATGTATCCCCACCACATACATATATAGGTATCTCCGCCACATACATATATAGGTATCCCCACCACATACATATATAGGTATCCCCACCACAAACATATATAGGTATCCCCATCACACACATATATAGGTATCCCCACCACACACATATATATAGGTATCCCCGCCACACACATATATAGGTATCCCCACCACATACATATATAGGTCTCCCCACCACATACATCTATAGGTATCCCCACCACACACATCTATAGGTATCCTCACCACATACATATATAGGTATCCCCGCCACACACATATATAGGTATCCTCACCACACACATATATATGTATCCCCACCACACACATATATAGGTATCGCCACCACACACATATATAGGTATCCCCACCACACACATCGATAGGTATCCCCACCACACACATATATAGATATCCCCACCATACACATCTATATGTATAACCGCCACACTCATATATAGGTATCCCCACCACATACATCTATAGGTATCACCACCACATACATGTATATGTATCCACACCACATAAATCTATAGGTATCCCCACCACACACATCAATATGTATCACCACCACATACATATATAGGTATCCCCACCACACACATATATAGGTATCCCCACCACATACATATATAGGTATCCCCACCACACACATATAGGTATCCTCACCACACACATATATAGGTATCCTCACCACACACATATATAGGTCTCCCCGCCACATACATATATAGGTATCACCACCACATACATCTATAGTTATCACCACCACATACATCTATAGGTATCCCCACCACATTCATCTATAGGTATCCCCACCACATACATCTATATGTATCCCCGCCACACACATCTATAGGTATCCTCACGACACACATATATAGGTATCCCCACCACATACATCTATATGTATCCCCACCACACACATATATAGGTATCCCCACCACAAACATATATAGGTATTCCCACCACATACATCTATAGGTATCCCCACCACAAACATATATAGGTATTCCCACCACATACATCTATAGGTATCCCCACCACATACATATATAGGTATCCCCACCACATACATCTATAGGTATCCCCTCCACATACATATATAGGTATCCCCACCACATACATATATAGGTATCCCCAACACACACATCTATAGATATCCCCGCCATACACGTCTATAGGTATCCCCTCCACATACATATATAGGTATCCCCACCAAATACATCCATATGTATCCCCGCCACACACATCTATAGGTATCCTCACCACACACATATATAGGTATCCCCACCACATACATATATAGGTATCCCCACCACACACATATATAGGTATCACCACCACATACATCTATATGTATCCCCACCACGTACATATATAGGTAACCCCACCACATACATATATATGTATCCCCACCACATACATCTATAGGTATCCCCACCACACACATATATAGGTATCACCACCACACACATATATAGGTATCACCACCACATACATCTATAGGTGTCTCCACCACATACATCTATGGGTATAACCACCACACACATATATAGGTATCACCACCACATACATCTATAGGTATCTCCACCAGATACATCTATGGGTATCCCCGCCACATACATATATAGGTATCCCCACCACATACATATATAGGTAGCACCACCATATACATCTATAGGTATCCCCACCACACACATCTATAGGTATCCCCACCACAAACATCTATAGGTATCCCCGCCACACACATCTATAGGTATCACCACCACATACATTTATAGGTATCCCCATCACATACATATATAGGTATCCCCACCACATACTTATATAGGTATCCCCACAATATACATATATAGGTATCCTCACCACATACATATATAGGTATCCCCACCACATACATATATAGGTATCCCCACCACATACATCTATGTGTATCCCCACCACACACATATATAGGTATCCCCACCACATACATATATAGGTATCCCCACCACACACATATATAGGTATCCCCACCACATACATATATAGGTATCCCCACCACATACATCTATATGTATCCCCACCAAACACATATATAGGTATCCCCACCACATACATATATAGGTATCCCCACCACATACATATATAGGTATCCCCACCACATACATATATAGGTATCCCCACCACATACATATATAGGTATCCACACCACATACATCTATAAGTATCCCCATCACATACATATATAGGTATCCCCACCACATACATATATAGGTATCCCCACCACATACATATACAGGTATCCCCACCACATACATCTATAGGTATCCCCACCACATACATATATATGTATCCTCACCACATACATATATAGGTATCCCCGCCACACACATATATAGGTATCCCCACCACACACATATATAGGTATCCCCACCACATACATCTATAGGTATCCCCACCACACACATATATAGGTATCCCCATCACACACATATATAGGTATCCCCACCACATACATCTATAGGTATCCCCACCAAACACATATAGGTATATCCGCCACACACATCTATAGGTATCACCACCACATACATCTATAGGTAACACCACCACAACATCTATAGGTATCCCCACCACATACATATATAGGTATCCCTACCACATACATCTATAGGTATCCCCGCCACACACATCTATAGGTATCCTCACCACACACATATATAGGTATCCCCACCACATACTTCATTAGGTCTCCCTACCACATACATCTATAGGTGTCCCCGCCACACACATATATAGGTATCCTCACCACACACATATATAGGTATCCCCACCACATACTTCATTAGGTATCACCACCACACACATCTATAGGTATTACCACCACATACATCTATAGGTATCACCACCACATACATCTATAGGTATACATACCACATACATCTATAGGTATCCCCACCACATACATATATAGGTATCCCCGCCACACACATCTGTAGGTATCCCCATCACACACATATATAGGTATCACCACCACAAACGTCTATATGTATCCCCACCACATACATCTATAGGTATCCCCACCACACACATATATAGGTATCAACACCACACACATATATAGGTATCACCACCACATACATCTATATGTATCCCCACCACATACATATATAGGTATCTCCGCCACATACATATATAGGTATCCCCGCCACATACATATATAGGTATCCCCGCCACACACATATATAGGTATCCCCATCACACACATATATAGGTATCCCCACCACACACATATATATAGGTATCCCCGCCACACACATATATAGGTATCCCCACCACATACATATATAGGTCTCCCCACCACATACATCTATAGGTATCCCCACCACACACATCTATAGGTATCCTCACCACAAACATATATAGGTATCCCCGCCACACACATATATAGGTATCCTCACCACACACATCTATATGTATCCCCACCACACACATATATAGGTATCGCCACCACACACATATATAGGTATCCCCACCACACACATCTATAGGTATCCCCACCACACACATATATAGATATCCCCACCATACACATCTATATGTATAACCGCGACACTCATATATAGGTATCCCCACCACATACATCTATAGGTATCACCACCACATACATGTATAGGTATCCCCACCACATAAATCTATAGGTAACCCCACCACACACATCAATATGTATCACCACCACATACATATATAGGTATCCCCACCACACACATATATAGGTATCCCCACCACATACATATATAGGTATCCCCACCACACACATATAGGTATCCTCACCACACACATATATAGGTATCCTCACCACACACATATATAGGTCTCCCCGCCACATACATATATAGGTATCACCACCACATACATCTATAGTTATCACCACCACATACATCTATAGGTATCCCCACCACATTCATCTATAGGTGTCCCCACCACATACATCTATATGTATCCCCGCCTCACACATCTATAGGTATCCTCACGACACACATATATAGGTATCCCCACCACATACATCTATAGGTATCCCCACCACACACATATATAGGTATCCCCACCACAAACATATATAGGTATCCCCACCACATACATCTATAGGAAATCCCCACCACATACATATATAGGTATCCCCACCACATACATCTATAGGTATCCCCACCACATACATATATATGTATCCCCACCACATACATATATAGGTATCCCCAACACACACATCTATAGATATCCCCGCCATACACGTCTATAGGTATCCCCTCCACATACATATATAGGTATCCCCACCAAATACATCCATATGTATCCCCGCTACACACATCTATAGGTATCCTCACCACACACATATATAGGTATCCCCACCACATACATATATAGGTATCCCCACCACACACATATATAGGTATCACCACCACATACATCTATATGTATCCCCCACCACGTTCATATATAGGTAACCCCACCACATACAAATATAGGTATCCCCACCACATACATCTATAGGTATCCCCACCACACACATATATAGGTATCACCACCACACACATATATAGGTATCACCACCACATACATCTATAGGTATCTCCACCACATACATCTATGGGTATAACCACCACACACATATATAGGTATCACCACCACATACATATATAGGTATCTCCACCACATACATCTATGGGTATCCCCGCCACATACATATATAGGTATCCCCACCACATACATATATAGGTAGCACCACCATATACATCTATAGGTATCCCCACCACACACATCTATAGGTATCCCCACCACACACATCTATAGGTATCCCCGCCACACACATCTATAGGTATCACCACCACATACATTTATAGGTATCCCCATCACATACATATATAGGTATCCCCACCACATACTTATATAGGTATCCCCACAATATACATCTATAGGTATCCTCACCACATACATATATAGGTATCCCCACCACATACATATATAGGTATTCCCACCACATACATCTATATGTATCCCCACCACACACATATATAGGTATCCCCACCACACACATATATAGGTATCCCCACCACATACATATATAGGTATCCCCACCACATACATCTATATGTATCCCCACCACACACATATATAGGTATCCCCACCACATACATATATAGGTATCCCCACCACATACATATATAGGTATCCCCACCACATACATATATAGGTATCCCCACCACATACATATATAGGTCTCCCCACCACATACATCTATAAGTATCCCCACCACATACATATATAGGTATCCCCACAACATACATATATAGGTATCCCCACCACATACATATAGAGGTAACCCCACCACATACATCTATAGGTATCCCCACCACATACATATATATGTATCCTCACCACATACATATATAGGTATCCCCGCCACACACATATATAGGTATCCTCACCACACACATCTATAGGTATCCCCACCACACACATATATAGGTATCGCCACCACACACATATATAGGTATCCCCACCACACACATATATAGGTATCCCCACCACACACATATATAGCTATCCCCACCACACACATATATAGGTATCCCAACCACACACATCTATTGGTATCCCCACCACACACATATATAGGTATCCCCACCACATACATATATAGGTATCCCCACCACATACATATATAGGTATCACCACCACATACATATATAGGTATCCTCACCACACACATCTATAGGTATCCCACCACACACATATATAGGTATCCCCACCACACACATCTATAGGTATCCCCACCACACATATCTATAGGTATCCCCACTACATACATATATATATGTATCCCCACCACACACATATATAGGTATCCCCACCACATACATATATAGCTATCCCCACCACATACATATATACGTATCACCGCCACATACATCAATAGGTATGCCCACCACATACATATATAGGTATCCCCGCCACACACATATATAGGTATCCCCACCACACACATATATAGGTATCACAACCACACACATATATAGGTATCCCCGCCACATACATATGTAGGTATCCCCACCACATATATATATAGGTATCACCACCACACACATATATAGGTATCCCCACCACATACATATATAGGTATCCCCATCACATACATTTATAGGTATCCCCACCACACACATATATAGGTATCCCCACCACGTACATATATAGGTATCACCACCACATACATATATAGGTATCCCCATCACATACATTTATAGGTATCCCAACCACACACATATATAGGTATCCCCACCACATACATATATAGGTATCCCCACCACATACTTATATAGGTATCCCCACCACATACATCTATAAGTGTCCCCACCACACACATATATAGGTATCCCCACCACACACATCTATAGGTATCCCCACCACGCACATATATATAGGTATCCCCACCACATACATATATAGGTATCCCCACAACACACATATATAGGCATCCCCACCACATACATATATAGGTATCACCACCACACACATATATGTATTCCCGCCACATACATATAGGTATCCCCACCACACACATATAGGTATCCCCACCACACACATCTATAGGTATCACCACCACATACATATATAGGTATCCCCAACACATACATATATAAGTATCCCCACCACATACTTATATAGGTATCCCCACCACATACATATATAGGTATTCCCACCACATACATATATAGGTATCCCCACCACATACATATATAGGTATCCCCACCACATACATATATAGGTATCCCCACCACATACATCTATAAGTATCCCCACCACATACATATATAGGTATCCCCACCACATACATCTATAGGTATCCCCACCACATACATATATAGGTATCCCCGCCACACACATATATAGGTATCCTCACCACACACATCTATAGGTATCCCCACCACACACATATATAGGTATCGCCACCACACACATATATAGGTATCCCCACCACACACATATATAGGTATCCCCACCACACACATATATAGGTATCCCCACCACACACATATATAGGTATCCCAACCACACACATCTATTGGTATCCCCACCACACACATATATAGGTATCCCCACCACATACATATATAGGTATCACCACCACACACATATAGGTATTTCCGCCATATACATATAGGTATCCCCACCACACACATATAGGTATCCCACCACACACATCTATAGGTATCACCACCACATACATATATAGGTATCCCCAACACATACATATATAAGTATCCCCACCACATACTTATATAGGTATCCCCACCACATACATATATAGGTAATCCCACCACATACATATATAGGTATCCCCACCACATACATATATAGGTATCCCCACCACATACATATATAGGTATCCCCATCACACACATCTATAGGTATCACCACCACATACATATATAGGTATCCCCAACACATACATATATAAGTATCCCCACCACATACATTTATAGGTATCACCACCACATACATATATAGGTATCCTCACCACACACATCTATAGGTATCCCACCACACACATATATAGGTATCCCCACCACACACATCTTTAGGTATCCCCACCACACATATCTATAGGTATCCCCACTACATACATATATATATGTATCCCCACCACACACATATATAGGTATCCCCACCACATACATATATAGCTATCCCCACCACATACATATATACGTATCACCGCCACATACATCAATAGGTATCCCCACCACATACATATATAGGTATCCCCGCCACACACATATATAGGTATCCTCACCACACACATCTATAGGTATCCCCACCACACACATATATAGGTATCGCCACCACACACATATATAGGTATCCCCACCACACACATATATAGGTATCCCCACCACACACATATATAGGTATCCCCACCACACACATATATAGGTATCCCAACCACACACATCTATTGGTATCCCCACCACACACATATATAGGTATCCCCACCACATACATATATAGGTATCACCACCACACACATATAGGTATTTCCGCCATATACATATAGGTATCCCCACCACACACATATAGGTATCCCACCACACACATCTATAGGTATCACCACCACATACATATATAGGTATCCCCAACACATACATATATAAGTATCCCCACCACATACTTATATAGGTATCCCCCACCACATACATATATAGGTAATCCCACCACATACATATATAGGTATCCCCACCACATACATATATAGGTATCCCCACCACATACATATATAGGTATCCCCACCACATACATCTATAAGTATCCCCACCACATACATATATAGGTATCCCCACCACATACATCTATAGGTATCCCCACCACATACATATATAGGTATCCCCACCACATACATATATAGGTATCCCCACCACATACATCTATAGGTATCCCCACCACATACATATATATGTATCCTCACCACATACATATATAGGTATCCCCGCCACACACATATATAGGTATCCTCACCACACACATCTATAGGTATCCCCACCACACACATATATAGGTATCGCCACCACACACATATATAGGTATCCCCACCACACACATATATAGGTATCCCCACCACACACATATATAGGTATCCCCACCACACACATATATAGGTATCCCAACCACACACATATATTGGTATCCCCACCACACACATATATAGGTATCCCCCAACACATACATATATAGGTATCCCCACCACATACATATATAGGTATCACCACCACATACATATATAGGTATCCTCACCACACACATCTATATGTATCCCACCACACACATATATAGGTATCCCCACCACACACATCTATAGGTATCCCCACCACACATATCTATAGGTATCCCCACTACATACATATATATGTATCCCCACCACACACATATATAGGTATCCCCGCCACATACATATATAGGTATCCCCGCCACATACATATATAGGTATCCCCACCACATACATATATAGGTATCCCCACCACACACATATATAGATATCCCCACCACACACATATATAGGTATCCCCACCACACACATATATATATGTATCCCCGCCACACATATATATAGGTAGCCCCACCACATACATATATAGGTCTCCCCACCACATACATCTATAGGTATCCCCACCACACACATATATAGGTATCACCACCACATACATATATAGGTATCCCCGCCACACACATATATAGGTATCCCCGCCACATAAATATATAGGTATCCCCACCACACACATATATAGGTATCCCCACCACACACATATATAGGTATCACCACCACATACATATATAGGTATCCCCGCCACACACATATATAGGTATCCCCGCCACATACATATATAGGTATCCCCACCACACACATCTATAGGTATCCCCACCATATACATATATAGGTATCAGCACCACACACATATATAGGTATCCCCACCACACACATATATAGGTATCCCCGCCACATACATATATAGGTATCACCACCACACACATATATAGGTCTCCCCACCACATACATATATAGGTATCCCCACCACACACATCTATATGTATCCCCACCACACACAGATCTATAGGTATCCCCACCACACACATATATAGGTATTCCCACAATACACATCTATAGTTATCCCCGCCACACACATATATAGGTATCCCCACCACATACATATATAGGTATCCCCACCACACACATATATAGGTATCCCCACCACATACATATATAGGTATCACCACCACACACATAAAGGTAGTCCCGCCACATACATATAGGTATCCCCACCACACACATATAGGTATCCCCACCACACACATATATAGGTATCACCACCACATACATATATAGGTATCCCCAACACATACATATATAGGTATCCCCACCACATACATATATACGTATCACCGCCACATACATCAATAGGTATCCCCACCACATACATATATAGGTATCCCCGCCACACACATATATAGGTATCCCCACCACACACATATATAGGTATCACCACCACACACATATATAGGTATCCCCGCCACATAGATATGTAGGTATCCCCACCACATATGTATATAGGTATCACCACCACACACATATATAGGTATCCCCACTACATACATATATAGGTATCCCCATCACATACATTTATAGGTATCCCCACCACACACATAGTTAGGTATCCCCACCACATACATATATAGGTATCACCACCACATACATCTATAGGTATCTCCACCACAAACATATATAGGTATCCCCACCACATACATATATAGGTATCCCCACCACATACATATATAGCTATCCCCACCACATACATCTATACGTATCACCGCCACATACATCAATAGGTATCCCCACCACATACATATATAGGTATCCCCGCCACACACATATATAGGTATCCCCACCACACACATATATAGGTATCACCACCACACACATATATAGGTATCCCCGCCACATAGATATGTAGGTATCCCCACCACATATGTATATAGGTATCACCACCACACACATATATAGGTATCCCCACTACATACATATATAGGTATCCCCATCACATACATTTATAGGTATCCCCACCACACACATAGTTAGGTATCCCCACCACATACATATATAGGTATCACCACCACATACATATATAGGTATCCCCATCACATACATTTATAGGTATCCCCACCACACACATATAGGTATTCCCGCCACATACATATAGGTATCCCCACCACACACATATAGGTATTCCCGCCACATACATATATAGGTTCACCACCACATACATATATAGGTATCCCCAACACATACATATATAAGTATCTCCACCACATACTTATATAGGTATCCCCACCACATACATATATAAGTATTCCCACCACATACATCTATAGGTATCCCCACCACAAACATATATAGGTATCCCCACCACATACATATATAGGTATCCCCACCACATACATATAAAGCTATCCCCACCACATACATATAAAGGTATCACAGCCACATACATTTATAGGTATCCCCACCACACACATTTATAGGTATCCCCACCACACACATAGTTAGGTATTCCAACCACACACATATATAGGTATCCCCGCCACATACATATGTAGGTATCCCCACCACATACATATATAGGTATCACCACCACCCACATATATAGGTATCCCCACCACATACATATATAGGTATTCCCGCCACATACATATATAGGTATCCCCACCACACACATATATTGGTATCCCCACCACACACATATATAGGTATCCCACCACACACATATATATAGGTATCCCCGCCACACACATATATAGGTATCCCCACCACATACATATATAGGTCTCCCCACCACATACATATATAGGTATCCCCACCACACACATATATAGGTATCCCCACCACACACATATATTGGTATCACCACCACATATATATATAGGTATCCCCGCCACACACATATATAGGTATCCCCGCCACATACATATATAGGTATCCCCACCACACACATCTATAGGTATCACCACCACACACATATATAGGTATCACCACCACACACATATATAGGTCACACCACCACATACATCTATAGGTCACACCACCACATACATCTATATGTATCCCCACCACACACATCTATATGTATCCCCACCACACACAGATCTATAGGTATCCCCACCAGCCACATATATAGGTATTCCCACAATACACATCTATAGTTATCCCCGCCACACACATATATAGGTATCACCACCACATACATATATAGGTATCCCCACCACACACATATATAGGTATCCCCACCACAAACATATATAGGTATCACCACCACATACATATATAGGTATCCCCAACACATACATATATAGGTATCCCCACCATATACTTATATAGGTATCCCCACCACATACATATATAGGTATCCCCAACACATACATATATAGGTATCCCCACCATATACCTATATAGGTATCCCCACCACATACATATATAGGTATCCCCACCACATACATCTATAGGTATCCCCATCACAAACATATATAGGTATCCCCACCACATACATATATAGGTATCCCCACTACATACATATATAGCTATCCTCACCACATACATCTATAGATATCACCGCCACATACATCTATAGGTATCCCCACCACATACATATATAGGTATCCCCGCCACACACATATATAGGTATCCCCACCACACACATATATAGGTATCACCACCACACACATATATAGGTATCCCCGCCACATACATATGTAGGTATCCCCACCACATACATATATAGGTATCACCACCACACACATATATAGGTATCCCCACCATATACATATATAGGTATCCCCATCACATACATTTATAGGTATCCCCGCCACACACATATATAGGTATCCCCACCACATACATATATAGGTATCCCCACCAAATACATATATAGGTATCCCCACCACATACATCTATACGTGTCCCCACCACACACATATATAGGTATCCCCACCACATACATCTATAGGTATCCCCACCACGCACATATATAGGTATCCCCACCACATACATATATAGGTATCCCCACCACATACATATATAGGTATCCCCACCACATACATATATAGGTATCCCCACCTCACACATATATAGGTATCCCCACCACATACATATATAGGTATCACCACCACACATATATAGGTATTCCCGCCACATACATATAGGTATCCCCTCCACACACATATAGGTATCCCCACCACACACATATATAGGTATCACCACCACATACATATATAGGTATCCCCAACACATACATATATAGGTATCCCCACCACATACATATATAGGTATCCCCACCACATACATATATAGGTATCCCCACCACATACATCTATAGGTATCCCCACCACAAACATATATAGGTATCCACACCACATACATATATAGGTATCCCCACCACATACATATATAGCTATCCCCACCACATACATATATAGGTATCACCGCCACATACATCTATAGGTATCCCCACCACATACATATATAGGTATCCCCGCCACACACATATATAGGTATTCCCACCACACACATATATAGGTATCACCACCACACACATATATATATGTATCCCCGCCACATACATATGTAGGTATCCCCACCACATACATATATAGGTATCACCACCACACACATATATAGGTATCCCCACCACATACATATATAGGTATCCCATCACATACATATATAGGTATCCCCACCACATACATATATAGGTATTCCCACCACATACATATATAGGTATCCCCATCACATACATCTATATGTATCCCCACCACACACATATATAGGTACCCCCACCACATACATATATAGGTATCCCCACCACGCACATATATAGGTATCCCCACCACATACATATATAGGTATCCCCACCACATACATCTATAGGTATCCTCACCACATACATATATAGTTATCCCCACCACATACATATATAGGTATCCCCACCACATACATATATAGGTATCCCCACCACATACATATATAAGTATCCCCACCACATACATCTATAGGTATCCCCACAACATACATATATAGGTATCCCCAACACATACATCTATAGGTATCCCCACCACACCCATCTATAGGTATCCCCACCATACACATCTATAGGGATCCCCACCACACATATATATATATATAGGTATCCCCACCATACACATCTATATGTATCACCGCCACACACATATATAGGTAACCCCACCACATACATCTATTGGTATCCCCACCATACACATCTATAGGTATCCCCACCATACACATCTATATGTATCACCGCCACACTCATATATAGGTATCCGCACCACATACATCTATAGGTATCACCACCACATACATGTATAGGTATCCCCACCACATACATCTATAGGTATCCCCACCACACACATCTATATGTATCACCACCACATACATATATAGGTATCCCCACCACACACATATATAGGTATCCCCACGACATACATATATAGGTATCCCCACCACACACATATAGGTATCCTCACCACACACATATATAGGTATCCTCACCACACACATATATAGGTATCCCCGTCACATACATCTATAGGTATCACCACCACATACATCTATAGGTATCACCACCACACACATCTATAGGTTTCCCCACCACACACATCTATAGGTATCCTCACCACATACATATATAGGTATCCCCGCCACACACATACATAGGTATCGCCACCACACACATATATAGTTATCCCCACCACACACATCTATATGTATCCCCACCACACACATATATAGGTATCCCCACCACACACATCTAGAGGTATCCCCACCAAACACATATATAGGTATCCCCACCACATACATATGTAGTTATCCCCACCACATACATATATAGGTATCACCACCACATACATCTATAGATATCACCACCACATACATCTATAGCTATCCCCACCACATACGTCTATAGGTATCCCCGCCACACACATCTATAGGTATCCTCACCACACACATATATAGGTATCCCCACCACATACATCTATAGGTATCCCCACCACACACATATATAGGTATCCCCAACACACTCATATATAGGTATCCCCACCACATACATCTATAGGTATCCCCACCACACACATATAGGTATACCCGCCACACACATCTATAGGTATCACCACCACATACATCTATAGGTAACACCACCACAACATCTATAGGTATCCCCACCACATACATATATAGGTATCCCTACCACATACATCTATATGTATCCCCGCCACACACATCTATAGGTATCCTCACCACACACATATATAGGTATCCCCGCCACATACATCTATAGGTATCACCACCACACACATCTATAGGTATTACCACCACATACATCTATAGGTATCACCACCACATACATCTATAGGTATACATACCACATACATCTATAGGTATCCCCACCACATACATCTATAGGTATCCCCGCCACACACATCTGTAGGTATCCTCACCACACACATATATAGGTTTCCCCACCACATACATATATAGGTATCCCCACCACACACATATATAGGTATCACCACCACAAACGTCTATATGTATCCCTACCACATACATCTATAGATAACCCCACCACATACATATATAGGTATCCCCACCACACACATATATAGGTATCGCCACCACACACATATATAGTTATCCCCACCACACACATCTATATGTATCCCCACCACACACATATATAGGTATCCCCACCACACGCATCTATAGGTATCCCCACCAAACACATATATAGGTATCCCCACCACATACATATGTAGATATCCCCACCACATACATATATAGGTATCACCACCACATACATCTATAGATATCACCACCACATACATCTATAGGTATCCCCACCACATACATCTATAGGTATCCCCGCCACACACATCTATAGGTATCCTCACCACACACATATATAGGTATCCCCACCACATACATCTATAGGTATCCCCACCACACACATATATAGGTATCCCCATCACACACATATATAGGTATCCCCACCACATACATCTATAGGTATCCCCACCACACACATATAGGTATACCCGCCACACACATCTATAGGTATCACCACCACATACATCTATAGGTAACACCACCACAACATCTATAGGTATCCCCACCACATACATATATAGGTATCTTTACCACATACATCTATAGGTATCCCCGTCACACACATCTATAGGTATCCTCACCACACACATATATAGGTATCCCCACCACATACATCTATAGGTATCACCACCACACACATCTATAGGTATTACCACCACATACATCTATAGGTATCACCACCACATACATCTATAGGTATACATACCACATACATCTATAGGTATCCCCACCACATACATCTATAGGTATCCCCGCCACACACATCTGTAGGTATCCTCACCACACACATATACAGGTTTCCCCACCACATACATATATAGGTATCCCCATCACACAAATATATAGGTATCACCACCACAAACTTCTATATGTATCCCTACCACATACATCTATAGGTAACCCCACCACATACATATATAGGTATCCCCACCACATACATCTATAGGTATCCCCACCACACACATATATAGGTATCAACACCACACACATATATAGGTATCCCCACCACATACATATATAGGTATCCCCACCACAAACATATATAGGTATCCCCATCACACACATATATAGGTATCCCCACCACACACATATATATAGGTATCCCCGCCACACACATATATAGGTATCCCCACCACATACATATATAGGTCTCCCCACCACATACATCTATAGGTATCCCCACCACACACATCTATAGGTATCCCCACCACACACATATATAGGTATCGCCACCACACACATATATAGGTATCCCCACCACACACATCGATAGGTATCCCCACCACACACATATATAGATATCCCCACCATACACATCTATATGTATAACCGCCACACTCATATATAGGTATCCCCACCACATACATCTATAGGTATCACCACCACATACATGTATATGTATCCCCACCACATAAATCTATAGGTATCCCCACCACACACATCAATATGTATCACCACCACATACATATATAGGTATCCCCACCACACACATATATAGGTATCCCCACCACATACATATATAGGTATCCCCACCACACACATATAGGTATCCTCACCACACACATATATAGGTATCCTCACCACACACATATATAGGTCTCCCCGCCACATACATATATAGGTATCACCACCACATACATCTATAGTTATCACCACCACATACATCTATAGGTATCCCCACCACATTCATCTATAGGTATCCCCACCACATACATCTATATGTATCCCCGCCACACACATCTATAGGTATCCTCACGACACACATATATAGGTATCCCCACCACATACATCTATATGTATCCCCACCACACACATATATAGGTATCCCCACCACAAACATATATAGGTATTCCCACCACATACATCTATAGGTATCCCCACCACATACATATATAGGTATCCCCACCACATACATCTATAGGTATCCCCACCACATACATCTATAGGTATCCCCACCACATACATATATAGGTATCCCCAACACACACATCTATAGATATCCCCGCCATACACGTCTATATGTATCCCCTCCACATACATATATAGGTATCCCCACCAAATACATCCATATGTATCCCCGCCACACACATCTATAGGTATCCTCACCACACACATATATAGGTATCCCCACCACATACATATATAGGTATCCCCACCACACACATATATAGGTATCACCACCACATACATCTATATGTATCCCCACCACGTACATATATAGGTAACCCCACCACATACATATATAGGTATCCCCACCACATACATCTATAGGTATCCCCACCACACACATATATAGGTATCACCACCACACACATATATAGGTATCACCACCACATACATCTATAGGTGTCTCCACCACATACATCTATGGGTATAACCACCACACACATATATAGGTATCACCACCACATACATCTATAGGTATCTCCACCACATACATCTATGGGTATCCCCGCCACATTCATATATAGGTATCCCCACCACATACATATATAGGTAGCACCACCATATACATCTATAGGTATCCCCACCACACACATCTATAGGTATCCCCACCACAAACATCTATAGGTATCCCCGCCACACACATCTATAGGTATCACCACCACATACATCTATAGGTATCCCCATCACATACATATATAGGTATCCCCACCACATACTTATATAGTTATCCCCACAATATACATATATAGGTATCCTCACCACATACATATATAGGTATCCCCACCACATACATATATAGGTATCCCCACCACATACATCTATGTGTATCCCCACCACACACATATATAGGTATCCCCACCACATACATATATAGGTATCCCCACCACACACATATATAGGTATCCCCACCACATACATATATAGGTATCCCCACCACATACATCTATATGTATCCCCACCAAACACATATATAGGTATCCCCACCACATACATATATAGGTATCCCCACCACATACATATATAGGTATCCCCACCACATACATATATAGGTATCCCCACCACATACATATATAGGTATCCACACCACATACATCTATAAGTATCCCCATCACATACATATATAGGTATCCCCACCACATACATATATAGGTATCCCCACCACATACATATACAGGTATCCCCACCACATACATCTATAGGTATCCCCACCACATACATATATATGTATCCTCACCACATACATATATAGGTATCCCCGCCACACACATATATAGGTATCCCCACCACACACATATATAGGTATCCCCACCACATACATCTATAGGTATCCCCACCACACACATATATAGGTATCCCCATCACACACATATATAGGTATCCCCACCACATACATCTATAGGTATCCCCACCACACACATATAGGTATATCCGCCACACACATCTATAGGTATCACCACCACATACATCTATAGGTAACACCACCACAACATCTATAGGTATCCCCACCACATACATATATAGGTATCCCTACCACATACATCTATAGGTATCCCCGCCACACACATCTATAGGTATCCTCACCACACACATATATAGGTATCCCCACCACATACTTCATTAGGTCTCCCTACCACATACATCTATAGGTATCCCCGCCACACAAATCTATAGGTATCCTCACCACACACATATATAGGTATCCCCACCACATACTTCATTAGGTATCACCACCACACACATCTATAGGTATTACCACCACATACATCTATAGGTATCACCACCACATACATCTATAGGTATACATACCACATACATCTATAGGTATCCCCACCACATACATCTATAGGTATCCCCGCCACACACATCTGTAGGTATCCTCACCACACACATATACAGGTTTCCCCACCACATACATATATAGGTATCCCCATCACACACATATATAGGTATCACCACCACAAACGTCTATATGTATCCCCACCACATACATCTATAGGTATCCCCACCACACACATATATAGGTATCAACACCACACACATATATAGGTATCACCACCACATACATCTATATGTATCCCCACCACATACATATATAGGTATCTCCGCCACATACATATATAGGTATCCCCGCCACATACATATATAGGTATCCCCGCCACACACATATATAGGTATCCCCATCACACACATATATAGGTATCCCCACCACACACATATATATAGGTATCCCCGCCACACACATATATAGGTATCCCCACCACATACATATATAGGTCTCCCCACCACATACATCTATAGGTATCCCCACCACACACATCTATAGGTATCCTCACCACAAACATATATAGGTATCCCCGCCACACACATATATAGGTATCCTCACCACACACATCTATATGTATCCCCACCACACACATATATAGGTATCGCCACCACACACATATATAGGTATCCCCACCACACACATCTATAGGTATCCCCACCACACACATATATAGATATCCCCACCATACACATCTATATGTATAACCGCGACACTCATATATAGGTATCCCCACCACATACATCTATAGGTATCACCACCACATACATGTATAGGTATCCCCACCACATAAATCTATAGGTATCCCCACCACACACATCAATATGTATCACCACCACATACATATATAGGTATCCCCACCACACACATATATAGGTATCCCCACCACATACATATATAGGTATCCCCACCACACACATATAGGTATCCTCACCACACACATATATAGGTATCCTCACCACACACATATATAGGTCTCCCCGCCACATACATATATAGGTATCACCACCACATACATCTATAGTTATCACCACCACATACATCTATAGGTATCCCCACCACATTCATCTATAGGTGTCCCCACCACATACATCTATATGTATCACCGCCTCACACATCTATAGGTATCCTCACGACACACATATATAGGTATCCCCACCACATACATCTATAGGTATCCCCACCACACACATATATAGGTATCCCCACCACAAACATATATAGGTATCCCCACCACATACATCTATAGGAAATCCCCACCACATACATATATAGGTATCCCCACCACATACATCTATAGGTATCCCCACCACATACATATATAGGTATCCCCACCACATACATATATAGGTATCCCCAACACACACATCTATAGATATCCCCGCCATACACGTCTATAGGTATCCCCTCCACATACATATATAGGTATCCCCACCAAATACATCCATATGTATCCCCGCTACACACATCTATAGGTATCCTCACCACACACATATATAGGTATCCCCACCACATACATATATAGGTATCCCCACCACACACATATATAGGTATCACCACCACATACATCTATATGTATCCCCACCACGTACATATATAGGTAAACCCACCACATACAAATATAGGTATCCCCACCACATACATCTATAGGTATCCCCACCACACACATATATAGGTATCACCACCACACACATATATAGGTATCACCACCACATACATCTATAGGTATCTCCACCACATACATCTATGGGTATAACCACCACACTCATATATAGGTATCACCACCACATACATCTATAGGTATCTCCACCACATACATCTATGGGTATCCCCGCCACATACATATATAGGTATCCCCACCACATACATATATAGGTAGCACCACCATATACATCTATATGTATCCCCACCACACACATCTATAGGTATCCCCACCACACACATCTATAGGTATCCCCGCCACACACATCTATAGGTATCACCACCACATACATTTATAGGTATCCCCATCACATACATATATAGGTATCCCCACCACATACTTATATAGGTATCCCCACAATATACATCTATAGGTATCCTCACCACATACATATATAGGTATCCCCACCACATACATATATAGGTATTCCCACCACATACATCTATATGTATCCCCACCACACACATATATAGGTATCCCCACCACATACATATATAGGTATCCCCACCACACACATATATAGGTATCCCCACCACATACATATATAGGTATCCCCACCACATACATCTATATGTATCCCCACCACACACATATATAGGTATCCCCACCACATACATATATAGGTATCCCCACCACATACATATATAGGTATCCCCACCACATACATATATAGGTATCCCCACCACATACATATACAGGTCTCCCCACCACATACATCTATAAGTATCCCCACCACATACATATATAGGTATCCCCACCACATACATATATAGGTATCCCCACCACATACATATAGAGGTATCCCCACCACATACATCTATAGGTATCCCCACCACATACATATATATGTATCCTCACCACATACATATATAGGTATCCCCGCCACACACATATATAGATATCCTCACCACACACATCTATAGGTATCCCCACCACACACATATATAGGTATCGCCACCACACACATATATAGGTATCCCCACCACACACATATATAGGTATCCCCACCACACACATATATAGCTATCCCCACCACACACATATATAGGTATCCCAACCACACACATCTATTGGTATCCCCACCACACACATATATAGGTATCCCCACCACATACATATATAGGTATCCCCACCACATACATTTATAGGTATCACCACCACATACATATATAGGTATCCTCACCACACACATCTATAGGTATCCCACCACACACATATATAGGTATCCCCACCACACACATCTTTAGGTATCCCCACCACACATATCTATAGGTATCCCCACTACATACATATATATATGTATCCCCACCACACACATATATAGGTATCCCCACCACATACATATATAGCTATCCCCACCACATACATATATACGTATCACCGCCACATACATCAATAGGTATGCCCACCACATACATATATAGGTATCCCCGCCACACACATATATAGGTATCCCCACCACACACATATATAGGTATCACCACCACACACATATATAGGTATCCCCGCCACATACATATGTAGGTATCCCCACCACATATATATATAGGTATCACCACCACACACATATATAGGTATCCCCACCACATACATATATAGGTATCCCCATCACATACATTTATAGGTATCCCCACCACATACATATATAGGTATCCCCACCACGTACATATATAGGTATCACCACCACATACATATATAGGTATCCCCATCACATACATTTATAGGTATCCCAACCACACACATATATAGGTATCCCCACCACATACATATATAGGTATCCCCACCACATACTTATATAGGTATCCCCACCACATACATCTATAAGTGTCCCCACCACACACATATATAGGTATCCCCACCACACACATCTATAGGTATCCCCACCACGCACATATATATAGGTATCCCCACCACATACATATATAGGTATCCCCACCACACACATATATAGGCATCCCCACCACATACATATATAGGTATCACCACCACACACATATATGTATTCCCGCCACATACATATAGGTATCCCCACCACACACATATAGGTATCCCCACCACACACATCTATAGGTATCACCACCACATACATATATAGGTATCCCCAACACATACATATATAAGTATCCCCACCACATACTTATATAGGTATCCCCACCACATACATATATAGGTATTCCCACCACATACATATATAGGTATCCCCACCACATACATATATAGGTATCCCCACCACATACATATATAGGTATCCCCACCACATACATCTATAAGTATCCCCACCACATACATATATAGGTATCCCCACCACATACATCTATAGGTATCCCCACCACATACATATATAGGTATCCCCGCCACACACATATATAGGTATCCTCACCACACACATCTATAGGTATCCCCACCACACACATATATAGGTATCGCCACCACACACATATATAGGTATCCCCACCACACACATATATAGGTATCCCCACCACACACATATATAGGTATCCCCACCACACACATATATAGGTATCCCAACCACACACATCTATTGGTATCCCCACCACACACATATATAGGTATCCCCACCACATACATATATAGGTATCACCACCACACACATATAGGTATTTCCGCCATATACATATAGGTATCCCCACCACACACATATAGGTATCCCACCACACACATCTATAGGTATCACCACCACATACATATATAGGTATCCCCAACACATACATATATAAGTATCCCCACCACATAGTTATATAGGTATCCCCACCACATACATATATAGGTAATCCCACCACATACATATATAGGTATCCCCACCACATACATATATATGTATCCCCACCACATACATATATATGTATCCCCACCACATACATCTATAAGTATCCCCACCACATACATATATAGGTATCCCCACCACATACATCTATAGGTATCCCCACCACATACATATATAGGTATCCCCACCACATACATATATAGGTATCCCCACCACATACATCTATAGGTATCCCCACCACATACATATATATGTATCCTCACCACATACATATATAGGTATCCCCGCCACACACATATATAGGTATCCTCACCACACACATCTATAGGTATCCCCACCACACACATATATAGGTATCGCCACCACACACATATATAGGTATCCCCACCACACACATATATAGGTATCCCCACCACACACATATATAGGTATCCCCACCACACACATATATAGGTATCCCAACCACACACATATATTGGTATCCCCACCACACACATATATAGGTATCCCCAACACATACATATATAGGTATCCCCACCACATACATATATAGGTATCACCACCACATACATATATAGGTATCCTCACCACACACATCTATAGGTATCCCACCACACACATATATAGGTATCCCCACCACACACATCTATAGGTATCCCCACCACACATATCTATAGGTATCCCCACTACATACATATATATGTATCCCCACCACACACATATATAGGTATCCCCGCCACATACATATATAGGTATCCCCGCCACATACATATATAGGTATCCCCACCACATACATATATAGGTATCCCCACCACACACATATATAGATATCCCCACCACACACATATATAGGTATCCCCACCACACACATATATATATGTATCCCCGCCACACATATATATAGGTAGCCCCACCACATACATATATAGGTCTCCCCACCACATACATCTATAGGTATCCCCACCACACACATATATAGGTATCACCACCACATACATATATAGGTATCCCCGCCACACACATATATAGGTATCCCCGCCACATAAATATATAGGTATCCCCACCACACACATATATAGGTATCCCCACCACACACATATATAGGTATCACCACCACATACATATATAGGTATCCCCGCCACACACATATATAGGTATCCCCGCCACATACATATATAGGTATCCCCACCACACACATCTATAGGTATCCCCACCATATACATATATAGGTATCACCACCACACACATATATAGGTCTCCCCACCACATACATATATAGGTATCCCCACCACACACATCTATATGTATCCCCACCACACACAGATCTATAGGTATCCCCACCACACAAATATATAGGTATTCCCACAATACACATCTATAGTTATCCCCGCCACACACATATATAGGTATCCCCACCACATACATATATAGGTATCCCCACCACACACATATATAGGTATCCCCACCACATACATATATAGGTATCACCACCACACACATAAAGGTAGTCCCGCCACATACATATAGGTATCCCCACCACACACATATAGGTATCCCCACCACACACATATATAGGTATCACCACCACATACATATATAGGTATCCCCAACACATACATATATAGGTATCCCCACCATATACTTATATAGGTAACCCCACCACATACATATATAGGTATCCCCACCACATACATCTATAGGTATCCCCAACACAAACATATATAGGTATCCCCACCACATACATATATAGGTATCCCCACCACATACATATATAGCTATCCCCACCACATACATCTATACGTATCACCGCCACATACATCAATAGGTATCCCCACCACATACATATATAGGTATCCCCGCCACACACATATATAGGTATCCCCACCACACACATATATAGGTATCACCACCACACACATATATAGGTATCCCCGCCACATACATATGTAGGTATCCCCACCACATATGTATATAGGTATCACCACCACACACATTTATAGGTATCCCCACTACATACATATATAGGTATCCCCATCACATACATTTATAGGTATCCCCACCACACACATAGTTAGGTATCCCCACCACATACATATATAGGTATCACCACCACATACATATATAGGTATCCCCATCACATACATTTATAGGTATCCCCACCACACACATATAGGTATTCCCGCCACATACATATAGGTATCCCCACCACACACATATAGGTATCCCCACCACACACATCTATAGGTATCACCACCACATACATATATAGGTATCCCCAACACATACATATATAAGTATCTCCACCACATACTTATATAGGTATCCACACCACATACATATATAAGTATTCCCACCACATACATCTATAGGTATCCCCACCACAAACATATATAGGTATCCCCACCACATACATATATAGGTATCCCCACCACATACATATAAAGCTATCCCCACCACATACATATAAAGGTATCACAGCCACATACATCTATAGGTATCCCCACCACATACATTTATAGGTATCCCCACCACACACATAGTTAGGTATTCCAACCACACACATATATAGGTATCACCACCACACACATATATAGGTATCCCCGCCACATACATATGTAGGTATCCCCACCACATACATATATAGGTATCACCACCACCCACATATATAGGTATCCCCACCACATACATATATAGGTATTCCCGCCACATACATATATAGGTATCCCCACCACACACATATATTGGTATCCCCACCACACACATATATAGGTATCCCACCACACACATATATATAGGTATCCCCGCCACACACATATATAGGTATCCCCGCCACATACATATATAGGTCTCCCCACCACATACATATATAGGTATCCCCACCACACACATCTATAGGTATCCCCACCACACACATATATTGGTATCACCACCACATATATATATAGGTATCCCCGCCACATACATATATAGGTATTCCCGCCACATACATATATAGGTATCCCCACCACACACATCTATAGGTATCCCCACCATATACATATATAGGTATCACCACCACACACATATATAGGTATCACCACCACACACATATATAGGTCACACCACCACATACATCTATAGGTATCCCCACCACACACATCTATATGTATCCCCACCACACACAGATCTATAGGTATCCCCACCAGCCACATATATAGGTATTCCCACAATACACATCTATAGTTATCCCCGCCACACACATATATAGGTATCACCACCACATACATATATAGGTATCCCCACCACACACATATATAGGTATCCCCACCACAAACATATATAGGTATCACCACCACATACATATATAGGTATCCCCAACACATACATATATAGGTATCCCCACCATATACTTATATAGGTATCCCCACCACATACATATATAGGTATCCCCAACACATACATATATAGGTATCCCCACCATATACCTATATAGGTATCCCCACCACATACATATATAGGTATCCCCACCACATACATCTATAGGTATCCCCATCACAAACATATATAGGTATCCCCACCACATACATATATAGGTATCCCCACTACATACATATATAGCTATCCTCACCACATACATCTATAGATATCACCGCCACATACATCTATAGGTATCCCCACCACATACATATATAGGTATCCCCGCCACACACATATATAGGTATCCCCACCACACACATATATAGGTATCACCACCACACACATATATAGGTATCCCCGCCACATACATATGTAGGTATCCCCACCACATACATATATAGGTATCACCACCACACACATATATAGGTATCCCCACCATATACATATATAGGTATCCCCATCACATACATTTATAGGTATCCCCGCCACACACATATATAGGTATCCCCACCACATACATATATAGGTATCCCCACCAAATACATATATAGGTATCCCCACCACATACATCTATACGTGTCCCCACCACACACATATATAGGTATCCCCACCACATACATCTATAGGTATCCCCACCACGCACATATATAGGTATCCCCACCACATACATATATAGGTATCCCCACCACATACATATATAGGTATCCCCACCACATACATATATAGGTATCCCCACCTCACACATATATAGGTATCCCCACCACATACATATATAGGTATCACCACCACACATATATAGGTATTCCCGCCACATACATATAGGTATCCCCTCCACACACATATAGGTATCCCCACCACACACATATATAGGTATCACCACCACATACATATATAGGTATCCCCAACACATACATATATAGGTATCCCCACCACATACATATATAGGTATCCCCACCACATACATATATAGGTATCCCCACCACATACATCTATAGGTATCCCCACCACAAACATATATAGGTATCCACACCACATACATATATAGGTATCCCCACCACATACATATATAGCTATCCCCACCACATACATATATAGGTATCACCGCCACATACATCTATAGGTATCCCCACCACATACATATATAGGTATCCCCGCCACACACATATATAGGTATTCCCACCACACACATATATAGGTATCACCACCACACACATATATATGTATCCCCGCCACATACATATGTAGGTATCCCCACCACATACATATATAGGTATCACCACCACACACATATATAGGTATCCCCACCACATACATATATAGGTATCCCATCACATACATATATAGGTATCCCCACCACATACATATATAGGTATTCCCACCACATACATATATAGGTATCCCCATCACATACATCTATATGTATCCCCACCACACACATATATAGGTACCCCCACCACATACATATATAGGTATCCCCACCACGCACATATATAGGTATCCCCACCACATACATATATAGGTATCCCCACCACATACATCTATAGGTATCCTCACCACATACATATATAGTTATCCCCACCACATACATATATAGGTATCCCCACCACATACATATATAGGTATCCCCACCACATACATATATAAGTATCCCCACCACATACATCTATAGGTATCCCCACAACATACATATATAGGTATCCCCAACACATACATCTATAGGTATCCCCACCACACCCATCTATAGGTATCCCCACCATACACATCTATAGGGATCCCCACCACACATATATATATATATAGGTATCCCCACCATACACATCTATATGTATCACCGCCACACACATATATAGGTAACCCCACCACATACATCTATTGGTATCCCCACCATACACATCTATAGGTATCCCCACCATACACATCTATATGTATCACCGCCACACTCATATATAGGTATCCGCACCACATACATCTATAGGTATCACCACCACATACATGTATAGGTATCCCCACCACATACATCTATAGGTATCCCCACCACACACATCTATATGTATCACCACCACATACATATATAGGTATCCCCACCACACACATATATAGGTATCCCCACGACATACATATATAGGTATCCCCACCACACACATATAGGTATCCTCACCACACACATATATAGGTATCCTCACCACACACATATATAGGTATCCCCGTCACATACATCTATAGGTATCACCACCACATACATCTATAGGTATCACCACCACACACATCTATAGGTTTCCCCACCACACACATCTATAGGTATCCTCACCACATACATCTATAGGTATCCCCGCCACACACATATATAGGTATCCTCACCTCACACATCTATAGGTATCCCCACCACACACATATATAGGTATCGCCACCACACACATATATAGTTATCCCCACCACACACATCTATATGTATCCCCACCACACACATATATAGGTATCCCCACCACACACATCTAGAGGTATCCCCACCAAACACATATATAGGTATCCCCACCACATACATATGTAGGTATCCCCACCACATACATATATAGGTATCACCACCACATACATCTATAGATATCACCACCACATACATCTATAGCTATCCCCACCACATACGTCTATAGGTATCCCCGCCACACACATCTATAGGTATCCTCACCACACACATATATAGGTATCCCCACCACATACATCTATAGGTATCCCCACCACACACATATATAGGTATCCCCAACACACACATATATAGGTATCCCCACCACATACATCTATAGGTATCCCCACCACACACATATAGGTATACCCGCCACACACATCTATAGGTATCACCACCACATACATCTATAGGTAACACCACCACAACATCTATAGGTATCACCACCACATACATATATAGGTATCCCTACCACATACATCTATAGGTATCCCCGCCACACACATCTATAGGTATCCTCACCACACACATATATAGGTATCCCCACCACATACATCTATAGGTATCACCACCACACACATCTATAGGTATTACCACCACATACATCTATAGGTATCACCACCACATACATCTATAGGTATACATACCACATACATCTATAGGTATCCCCACCACATACATCTATAGGTATCCCCGCCACACACATCTGTAGGTATCCTCACCACACACATATATAGGTTTCCCCACCACATACATATATAGGTATCCCCACCACACACATATATAGGTATCACCACCACAAACGTCTATATGTATCCCTACCACATACATCTATAGGTAACCCCACCACATACATATATAGGTATCCCCACCACACACATATTTAGGTATCGCCACCACACACATATATAGTTATCCCCACCACACACATCTATATGTATCCCCACCACACACATATATAGGTATCCCCACCACACACATCTATAGGTATCCCCACCAAACACATATATAGGTATCCCCACCACATACATATGTAGGTATCCCCACCACATACATATATAGGTATCACCACCACATACATCTATAGATATCACCACCACATACATCTATAGGTATCCCCACCACATACATCTATAGGTATCCCCGCCACACACATCTATAGGTATCCTCACCACACACATATATAGGTATCCCCACCACATACATCTATAGGTATCCCCACCACACACATATATAGGTATCCCCATCACACACATTTATAGGTATCCCCACCACATACATCCATAGGTATCCCCACCACACACATATAGGTATACCCGCCACAGACATCTATAGATATCACCACCACATACATCTATAGGTAACACCACCACAACATCTATAGGTATCCCCACCACATACATATATAGGTATCCCTACCACATACATCTATAGGTATCCCCGCCACACACATCTATAGGTATCCTCACCACACACATATATAGGTATCCCCACCACATACATCTATAGGTATCACCACCACACACATCTATAGGTATTACCACCACATACATCTATAGGTATCACCACCACATACATCTATAGGTATACATACCACATACATCTATAGGTATCCCCACCACATACATCTATAGGTATCCCCGCCACACACATCTGTAGGAATCCTCACCACACACATATATAGGTTTCCCCACCACATACATATATAGGTATCCCCACCACACACATATATAGGTATCACCACCACAAACGTCTAAATGTATCCCTACCACATACATCTATAGGTAACCCCACCACATACATATATAGGTATCCCCACAACATACATATATAGGTATCCCCAACACATACATCTATAGGTATCCCCACCACACCCATCTATAGGTATCCCCACCATACACATCTATAGGGATCCCCACCACACATATATATATATAGGTATCCCCACCATACACATCTATATGTATCACCGCCACACACATATATAGGTAACCCCACCACATACATCTATTGGTAACCCCACCATACACATCTATAGGTATCCCCACCATACACATCTATATGTATCACCGCCACACTCATATATAGGTATCCGCACCACATACATCTATAGGTATCACCACCACATACATGTATAGGTATCCCCACCACATACATCTATAGGTATCCCCACCACACACATCTATATGTATCACCACCACATACATATATAGGTATCCCCACCACACACATATATAGGTATCCCCACGACATACATATATAGGTATCCCCACCACACACATATAGGTATCCTCACCACACACATATATAGGTATCCTCACCACACACATATATAGGTATCCCCGTCACATACATCTATAGGTATCACCACCACATACATCTATAGGTATCACCACCACACACATCTATAGGTTTCCCCACCACACACATCTATAGGTATCCTCACCACATACATATATAGGTATCCCCGCCACACACATATATAGGTATCCTCACCTCACACATCTATAGGTATCCCCACCACACACATATATAGGTATCGCCACCACACACATATATAGTTATCCCCACCACACACATCTATATGTATCCCCACCACACACATATATAGGTATCCCCACCACACACATCTAGAGGTATCCCCACCAAACACATATATAGGTATCCCCACCACATACATATGTAGGTATCCCCACCACATACATATATAGGTATCACCACCACATACATCTATAGATATCACCACCACATATATCTATAGCTATCCCCACCACATACGTCTATAGATATCCCCGCCACACACATCTATAGGTATCCTCACCACACACATATATAGGTATCCCCACCACATACATCTATAGGTATCCCCACCACACACATATATAGGTATCCCCAACACACACATATATAGGTATCCCCACCACATACATCTATAGGTATCCCCACCACACACATATAGGTATACCCGCCACACATATCTATAGGTATCACCACCACATACATCTATAGGTAACACCACCACAACATCTATAGGTATCCCCACCACATACATATATAGGTATCCCTACCACATACATCTATAGGTATCCCCGCCACACACATCTATAGGTATCCTCACCACACACATATATAGGTATGCCCACCACATACATCTATAGGTATCACCACCACACACATCTATAGGTATTACCACCACATTCATCTATAGGTATCACCACCACATACATCTATAGGTATACATACCACATACATCTATAGGTATCCCCACCACATACATCTATAGGTATCCCCGCCACACACATAAGTAGGTATCCTCACCACACACATATATAGGTTTCCCCACCACATACATATATAGGTATCCCCACCACACACATATATAGGTATCACCACCAGAAACGACTATATGTATCCCTACCACATACATCTATAGGTAAGCCCACCACATACATATATAGGTATCCCCACCAACACATATATAGGTATCGCCACCACACACATATATAGTTATCCCCACCACACACATCTATATGTATCCCCACCAACACACATATATAGGTATCCCCACCACACACATCTATAGGTATCCCCACCAAACACATATATAGGTATCCCCACCACATACATATGTAGGTATCCCCACCACATACATATATAGGTATCACCACCACATACATCTATAGATATCACCACCACATACATCTATAGGTATCCCCACCACATACATCTATAGGTATCCTCGCCACACACATCTATAGGTATCCTCACCACACACATATATAGGTATCCCCACCACATACATCTATATGTATCCCCACCACACACATATTTAGGTATCCCCATCACACACATATATAGGTATCCCCACCACATACATCCATAGGTATCCCCACCACACACATATAGGTATACCCGCCACACACATCTATAGGTATCACCACCACATACATCTATAGGTAACACCACCACAACATCTATAGGTATACCCACCACATACATATATAGGTATCCCTACCACATACATCTATAGGTATCCCCGCCACACACATCTATAGGTATCCTCACCACACACATATATAGGTATCCCCACCACATACATCTATAGGTATCACCACCACACACATCTATATGTATTACCACCACATACATCTATAGGTATACATACCACATACATCTATAGGTATCCCCACCACATACATCTATAGGTATCCCCGACACACACATCTGTAGGTATCCTCACCACACACATATATAGGTTTCCCCACCACATACATATATAAGTATCTCCACCACACACATATATAGGTATCACCACCACAAACGTCTATATGTATCCCTACCACATACATCTATAGGTAACCCACCACATACATATATAGGTATCCCCACCACATACATCTATAGGTATCCCCACCACACACATATATAGGTATCAACAACACACACATATATATAGGTATCCCCGCCACACACATATAGGTATCCCCACCACATACATATATAGGTCTCCCCACCACATACATCTATAGGTATCCCCACCACACACATCTATAGGTATCCTCACCACATACATATATAGGTATCCCCGCCACACACATATATAGGTATCCTCACCACACACATCTATATGTATCCCCACCACACACATATATAGGTATCGCCACCACACACATATATAGGTATCCCCACCACACACATCTATAGGTATCCCCACCACACACATATATAGGTATCCCCACCATACACATCTATATGTATAACCGCCACACTCATATATAGGTATCCCCACCACATACATCTATAGGTATCACCACCACATACATGTATAGGTATCCCCACCACATAAATCTATAGGTATCCCCACCACATACATCAATATGTATCACCACCACATACATATATAGGTATCCCCACCACACACATATATAGGTATCCCCACCACATACATATATAGGTATCCCCACCACACACATATAGGTATCCTCACCACACACATATATAGGTATCCTCACCACACACATATATAGGTCTCCCCGCCACATACATATATAGGTATCACCACCACATACATCTATAGGTATCTCCACCACATACATCTATAGGTATCCCCACCACATACATATATAGGTATCCCCACCACATACATCTATAGGTATCCCTACCACATACATATATAGGTATCCCCACCACATACATATATAGGTATCCCCAACACACACATCTATAGATATCCCTGCCATACACGTCTATAGGTATCCCCTCCACATACATATATAGGTATCCCCACCAAATACATCCATATGTATCCCCGCCACACACATCTATAGGTATCCTCACCACACACATATATAGGTATCCCCACCACATACATATATAGGTATCCCCACCACACACATATATAGGTATCACCACCACATACATCTATATGTATCCCCACCACGTACATATATAGGTAACCCCACCACATACATATATAGGTATCCCCACCACATACATCTATAGGTATCCCCACCACACACATATATAGGTATCACCACCACACACATATATAGGTATCACCACCACATACATCTATAGGTATCTCCACCACATACATCTATGGGTATAACCACCACACACATATATAGTTATCACCACCACATACATCTATAGGTATCTCCACCACATACATCTATGGGTATCCCCGCCACATACATATATAGGTATCCCCACCACATACATATATAGGTAGCACCACCATATACATATATAGGTATCCACACCACACACATCTATAGGTATCCCCACCACACACATCTATAGGTATCCCCGCCACACACATCTATAGGTATCCCCGCCACACACATCTATAGGTATCCCCATCACATACATATATAGGTATCCCCACCACATACTTATATAGGTATCCCCACAATATACATCTATATGTATCCTCACCACATACATATATAGGTATCCCCACCACATACATATATAGGTATCCCCACCACATACATCTATATGTATCCCCACCACACACATATATAGGTATCCCCACCACATACATATATAGGTATCCCCACCACACACATATATAGGTATCCCCACCACATACATATATAGGTATCCCCACCACATACATCTATATGTATCCCCACCACACACATATATAGGTATCCCCACCACATTCATATATAGGTATCCCCACCACATACATATATAGGTATCCCCACCACATACATATATAGGTATCCCCACCACATACATATATAGGTATCCCCACCACATACATCTATAAGTATCCCCACCACATACATATATAGGTATCCCCACCACATACATATATAGGTATCCCCACCACATACATATATAGGTATCCCCACCACATACATCTATAGGTATCCCCACCACATACATATATATGTATCCTCACCACATACATATATAGGTATCCCCGCCACACACATATATAGGTATCCTCACCACACACATATATAGGTATCCCCACCACACACATATATAGGTATCGCCACCACACACATATATAGGTATCCCCACCACACACATATATAGGTATCCCCACCACACACATATATAGGTATCCCCACCACACACATGTATAGTTATCCCAACCGCACATATCTATTGGTATCCCCACCACACATATCTATTGGTATCCCCACCACATACATATATAGGTATCCCCACCACATACATATATAGGTATCACCACCACATACATATATAGGTATCCTCACCACATACATATATAGGTATCCTCACCACACACATCTATAGGTATCCCACCACACACATATATAGGTATCCCCACCACACATATCTATAGGTATCCCCACTACATACATATATATGTATCCCCACCACACACATATATAGGTATCCCCACCACATACATATATAGCTATCCCCACCACATACATATATAGCTATCCCCACCACATACATCTATAGGTATCCTCACCACATACATATATAGGTATCCCCGCCACACACATATATAGGTATCCCCACCACACACATATATAGGTATCACCACCACACACATATATAGGTATCCCCGCCACATACATATGTAGGTATCCCCACCACATATATATATAGGTATCACCACCACACACATATATAGGTATCCCCACCACATACATATATAGGTATCCCCATCACATACATTTATAGGTATCCCCACCACACACATATATAGGTATCCCCACCACATACATATATAGGTATCACCACCACATATATATATAGGTATCCCCATCACATACATTTATAGGTATCCCCACCACACACATATATAGGTATCCCCACCACATACATATATAGGTATCCCCACCACATACATATATAGGTATCCCCACCACATACATCTATAAGTGTCCCCACCACACACATATATAGGTATCCCCACCACACACATCTATAGGTATCCCCACCACGCACATATATAGGTATCCCCACCACATATATATATAGGTATCCCCACCACATACATCTATAGGTATCCCCACCACATACATATCCACATACATATATAGGTATCCCCACCACATACATATATAGGTATCACCACCACACACATATATGTATTCCCGCCACATACATATAGGTATCCCCACCACACACATATAGGTATCCCCACCACACACATCTATAGGTATCACCACCACATACATATATAGGTATCCCCAACACATACATATATAAGTATCCCCACCACATACTTATATAGGTATCCCCACCACATACATATATAGGTATTCCCACCACATACATATATAGGTATCCCCACCACATACATATATAGGTATCCCCACCACATACATATATAGGTATCCCCACCGCATACATCTATAAGTATCCCCACCACATACATATATAGGTATCCCCACCACATACATCTATAGGTATCCCCACCACATACATATCCACATACATATATAGGTATCCCCACCACACACATATATAGGCATCCCCACCACATACATATATAGGTATCACCACCACACACATATATGTATTCCCGCCACATACATATAGGTATCCCCACCACACACATATAGGTATCCCCACCACACACATCTATAGGTATCACCACCACATACATATATAGGTATCCCCAACACATACATATATAAGTATCCCCACCACATACTTATATAGGTATCCCCACCACATACATATATAGGTATTCCCACCACATACATATATAGGTATCCCCACCACATACATATATAGGTATCCCCACCACATACATATATAGGTATCCCCACCGCATACATCTATAAGTATCCCCACCACATACATATATAGGTATCCCCACCACATACATCTATAGGTATCCCCACCACATACATATCCACATACATATATAGGTATCCCCACCACATACATATATAGGTATCCCCACCACACACATATATAGATATCCCAACCACACACATATATAGGTATCCCCACCACACACATATATATAGGTATCGCCGCCACACATATATATAGGTATCCCCACCACATACATATATAGGTCTCCCCACCACATACATCTATAGGTATCCCCACCACACACATATATAGGTATCACCACCACATACATCTATAGGTATCTCCACCACATACATCTATGGGTATCCCCGCCACATACATACATAGGTATCCCCACCACATACATATATAGGTATCCCCACCACATACATCTATAGGTATCCCCACCACACACATATATAGGTATCACCACCACACATATATATAGGTATCACCACCACATACATCTATAGGTATCTCCACCACATACATCTATGGGTATAACCACCACACACATATATAGGTATCACCACCACATACATCTATAGGTATCTCCACCACATACATCTATGGGTATCCCCGCCACATACATATATAGGTATCCCCACCACATACATATATAGGTATCCCCACCACATACATATATAGGTATCCCCACCACATACATATATAGGTATCTCCACCACATACATCTATGGGTATCCCCGCCACATACATATATAGGTATCCCCACCACACATATCTATAGGTATCCCCACCATATACATATATAGATATCACCACCACACACATATATAGGTATCCCCACCACACACATATATAGGTATCCCCGCCACATACATATATAGGTATCACCACCACACACATATATAGGTCTCCCCACCACATACATATATAGGTATCCCCACCACACACATCTATATGTATCCCCACCACACACAGATCTATAGGTATCCCCACCACACACATATATAGGTATTCCCACAATACACATCTATAGTTATCCCCGCCACACACATATATAGGTATCCCCACAACATACATATATAGGTATCCCCACCACTCACATATATAGGTATCCCAACCACATACATATATAGGTATCACCGCCACATACATCTATAGGTATCCCCACCACATACATATATAGGTATCCCCGCCACACACATATATAGGTATCCACACCACACACATATATAGGTATCACCACCACACACATATATAGGTATCCCCGCCACATACATATGCAGGTATCCCCACCACATATATATAAACGTATCACCACCACACACATATATAGGTATCCCCACCACATACATATATAGGTATCCCCATCACATACATTTATAGGTATCCCCACCACACACATATATAGGTATCCCCACCACATACATATATAGGTATCACCACCACATACATATATAGGTATCCCCATCACATACATTTATAGGTATCCCCACCACACACATATATAGGTATCCCCACCACATACATATATAGGTATCCCCACCACATACATATATAGGTATCCCCTCCACATACATCTATAGGTATCCCCACCACACACATATATAGGTATCACCACCACAAACGTCTATATGTATCCCTACCACATACATATATAGGTAACCCCACCACATACATATATAGGTATCCCCACCACATACATCTATAGGTATCCCCACCACACACATATATATGTATCAACACCACACACATATATAGGTATCACCACCACATACATCTATATGTATTCCCGCCACATACATATAGGTATCCCCACCACACACATATAGGTATCCCCACCACACACATCTATAGGTATCACCACCACATATATATATAGGTATCCCCAACACATACATATATAAGTATCCCCACCACATACTTATATAGGTATCCCCACCACATACATATATAGGTATTCCCACCACATACATATATAGGTATCCCCACCACATACATATATAGGTATCCCCACCACATACATATATAGGTATCCCCACCGCATACATCTATAAGTATCCCCACCACATACATATATAGGTATCCCCACCACATACATCTATAGGTATCCCCACCACATACATATCCACATACATATATAGGTATCCCCACCACACACATATATAGGCATCCCCACCACATACATATATAGGTATCACCACCACACACATATATGTATTCCCGCCACATACATATAGGTATCCCCACCACACACATATAGGTATCCCCACCACACACATCTATAGGTATCACCACCACATACATATATAGGTATCCCCAACACATACATATATAAGTATCCCCACCACATACTTATATAGGTATCCCCACCACATACATATATAGGTATTCCCACCACATACATATATAGGTATCCCCACCACATACATATATAGGTATCCCCACCACATACATATATAGGTATCCCCACCGCATACATCTATAAGTATCCCCACCACATACATATATAGGTATCCCCACCACATACATCTATAGGTATCCCTACCACATACATATCCACATACATATATAGGTATCCCCACCACATACATATATAGGTATCCCCACCACACACATATATAGATATCCCAACCACACACATATATAGGTATCCCCACCACACACATATATATAGGTATCGCCGCCACACATATATATAGGTATCCCCACCACATACATATATAGGTCTCCCCACCACATACATCTATAGGTATCCCCACCACACACATATATAGGTATCACCACCACATACATCTATAGGTATCTCCACCACATACATCTATGGGTATCCCCGCCACATACATATATAGGTATCCCCACCACATACATATATAGGTATCCCCACCACATACATCTATAGGTATCCCCACCACACACATATATAGGTATCACCACCACACACATATATAGGTATCACCACCACATACATCTATAGGTATCTCCACCACATACATCTATGGGTATAACCACCACACACATATATAGGTATCACCACCACATACATCTATAGGTATCTCCACCACATACATCTATGGGTATCCCCGCCACATACATATATAGGTATCCCCACCACATACATATATAGGTATCCCCACCACATACATATATAGGTATCCCCACCACATACATATATAGGTATCTCCACCACATACATCTATGGGTATCCCCGCCACATACATATATAGGTATCCCCACCACACATATCTATAGGTATCCCCACCATATACATATATAGATATCACCACCACACACATATATAGGTATCCCCACCACACACATATATAGGTATCCCCGCCACATACATATATAGGTATCACCACCACACACATATATAGGTCTCCCCACCACATACATATATAGGTATCCCCACCACACACATCTATATGTATCCCCACCACACACAGATCTATAGGTATCCCCACCACACACATATATAGGTATTCCCACAATACACATCTATAGTTATCCCCGCCACACACATATATAGGTATCCCCACAACATACATATATAGGTATCCCCACCACTCACATATATAGGTATCCCAACCACATACATATATAGGTATCACCGCCACATACATCTATAGGTATCCCCACCACATACATATATAGGTATCCCCGCCACACACATATATAGGTATCCCCACCACACACATATATAGGTATCACCACCACACACATATATAGGTATCCCCGCCACATACATATGCAGGTATCCCCACCACATATATATAAACGTATCACCACCACACACATATATAGGTATCCCCACCACATACATATATAGGTATCCCCATCACATACATTTATAGGTATCCCCACCACACACATATATAGGTATCCCCACCACATACATATATAGGTATCACCACCATATACATATATAGGTATCCCCATCACATACATTTATAGGTATCCCCACCACACACATATATAGGTATCCCCACCACATACATATATAGGTATCCCCACCACATACATATATAGGTATCCCCACCACATACATCTATAGGTATCCCCACCACACACATATATAGGTATCACCACCACAAACGTCTATATGTATCCCTACCACATACATATATAGGTATCTCCGCCACATACATATATAGGTATCCCCACCACATACATCTATAGGTATCCCCACCACACACATATATAGGTATCAACACCACACACATATATAGGTATCACCACCACATACATCTATATGTATCCCCACCACATACATATATAGGTATCTCCGCCACATACATATATAGGTATCCCCACCACATACATATATAGGTATCCCCACCACACACATATATAGGTATCCCCACCACACACATATATAGGTATCCCCACCACACACATATATATAGGTATCCCCGCCACACACATATATAGGTATCCCCACCACATACATATATAGGTCTCCCCACCACATACATCTATAGGTATCCCCACCACACACATCTATAGGTATCCTCACCACATACATATATAGGTATCCCTGCCACACACATATATAGGTATCCTCAACACACACATCTATAGGTATCCCCACCACACACATATATAGGTATCGCCACCACACACATATATAGGTATCCCCACCACACACATCTATAGGTATCCCCACAACACACATATATAGGTATCCCCACCACACACATATATAGGTATCCCCACCACACACATCTATAGGTATCCCCACCAAACACATATATAGGTATCCCCACCACATACATATATAGGTATCCCCACCACATTCATATATAGGTATCACCTCCACATACATATATAGGTATCCTCACCACACACATCTATAGGTATCCCACACACACATATATAGGTATCCCCACCACGCACATCTATAGGTATCCCCACCACACACATCTATAGGTATCCCCACTACATACATATATATGTATCCCCACCACTTACATATATAGGTATCCCCGCCACATACATATATAGGTATCCCCACCACATACATATATAGGTATCCCCACCACACACATATATAGGTATCCCCACCACACACATATATAGGTATCCCCACCACACACATATATATAGGTATCCCCGCCACTCACATATATAGGTATCCCCACCACATACATATATAGGTCTCCCCACCACATACATATATAGGTATCCCCACCACACACATCTATAGGTATCCCCACCACACACATATATTGGTATCACCACCACATATATATATAGGCATCCCCGCCACACACATATATGTGTATCCCCGCCACATACATATATAGGTATCCCCACCACACACATCTATAGGTATCCCCACCATTTACATATATAGGTATCACCACCACACACATATATAGGTATCACCACCACACACATATATAGGTCTCCCCACCACATACATCTATAGGTATCCCCACCACACACATCTATATGTATCCCCACCACACACAGATCTATAGGTATCCCCACCACACACATATATAGGTATTCCCACAATACACATCTATAGTTATCCCCGCCACACACATATATAGGTATCACCACCACATACATATATAGGTATCCCCACCACACACATATATAGGTATCCCCACCACATACATATATAGGTATCACCACCACACACATATAGGTATCCCCGCCACATACATATAGGTATCCCCACCACACACATATAGGTATCCCCACCACACACATATATAGGTATCACCACCACATACATCTATAGATATCACCACCACACACATATATAGGTATCACCACCACATACATCTATAGATATCACCACCACATACATCTATAGGTTTCCCCGCCACATACATATATAGGTATCCCCGCCACATACATATGTAGGTATCCCCACCACATACATATATAGGTATCACCACCACCCACATATATAGGTATCCCCACCACATACATATATAGGTATTCCCACCACATACATATATAGGTATCCCCACCACACACATATATTGGTATCCCCACCACACACATATATAGGTACCCCACCACACACATATATATAGGTATCCCCGCCACACACATATATAGGTATCCCCACCACATACATATATAGGTCTCCCCACCACATACATATATAGGTATCCCCACACACACATCTATAGGTATCCCCACCACACACATATATTGGTATCACCACCACATATATATATAGGTATCCCCGCCACACACATATATAGGTATTCCCGCCACATACATATATAGGTATCCCCACCACACACATCTATAGGTATCCCCACCATATACATATATAGGTATCACCACCACACACATATATAGGTATCACCACCACACACATATATAGGTCACACCACCACATACATCTATAGGTATCCCCACCACACACATCTATATGTATCCCCACCACACACAGATCTATAGGTATCCCCACCAGCCACATATATAGGTATTCCCACAATACACATCTATAGTTATCCCCGCCACACACATATATAGGTATCACCACCACATACATATATAGGTATCCCCACCACACACATATATAGGTATCCCCACCACAAACATATATAGGTATCACCACCACATACATATATAGGTATCCCCAACACACACATATATAGGTATCAACACCACACACATATATAGGTATCACCACCACATACATCTATATGTATCCCCACCACATACATATATAGGTATCTCCGCCACATACATATATAGGTATCCCCACCACATACATATATAGGTATCCCCACCACACACATATATAGGTATCCCCACCACACACATATATAGGTATCCCCACCACACACATATATATAGGTATCCCCGCCACACACATATATAGGTATCCCCACCACATACATATATAGGTCTCCCCACCACATACATCTATAGGTATCCCCACCACACACATCTATATGTATCCTCACCACATACATATATAGGTATCCCTGCCACACACATATATAGGTATCCTCAACACACACATCTATAGGTATCCCCACCACACACATATATAGGTATCGCCACCACACACATATATAGGTATCCCCACCACACACATCTATAGGTATCCCCACAACACACATATATAGGTATCCCCACCACACACATATATAGGTATCCCCACCACACACATCTATAGGTATCCCCACCAAACACATATATAGGTATCCCCACCACATACATATATAGGTATCCCCACCACATTCATATATAGGTATCACCTCCACATACATATATAGGTATCCTCACCACACACATCTATAGGTATCCCACACACACATATATAGGTATCCCCACCACGCACATCTATAGGTATCCCCACCACACACATCTATAGGTATCCCCACTACATACATATATATGTATCCCCACCACTTACATATATAGGTATCCCCGCCACATACATATATAGGTATCCCCACCACATACATATATAGGTATCCCCACCACACACATATATAGGTATCCCCACCACACACATATATAGGTATCCCCACCACACACATATATATAGGTATCCCCGCCACTCACATATATAGGTATCCCCACCACATACATATATAGGTCTCCCCACCACATACATATATAGGTATCCCCACCACACACATCTATAGGTATCCCCACCACACACATATATTGGTATCACCACCACATATATATATAGGCATCCCCGCCACACACATATATGTGTATCCCCGCCACATACATATATAGGTATCCCCACCACACACATCTATAGGTATCACCACCACACACATATATAGGTATCACCACCACACACATATATAGGTATCACCACCACACACATATATAGGTCTCCCCACCACATACATCTATAGGTATCCCCACCACACACATCTATATGTATCCCCACCACACACAGATCTATAGGTATCCCCACCACACACATATATAGGTATTCCCACAATACACATCTATAGTTATCCCCGCCACACACATATATAGGTATCACCACCACATACATATATAGGTATCCCCACCACACACATATATAGGTATCCCCACCACATACATATATAGGTATCACCACCACACACATATAGGTATCCCCGCCACATACATATAGGTATCCCCACCACACACATATAGGTATCCCCACCACACACATATATAGGTATCACCACCACATACATCTATAGATATCACCACCACACACATATATAGGTATCACCACCACATACATCTATAGATATCACCACCACATACATCTATAGGTATCCCCGCCACATACATATATAGGTATCCCCGCCACATACATATGTAGGTATCCCCACCACATACATATATAGGTATCACCACCACCCACATATATAGGTATCCCCACCACATACATATATAGGTATTCCCGCCACATACATATATAGGTATCCCCACCACACACATATATTGGTATCCCCACCACACACATATATAGGTATCCCACCACACACATATATATAGGTATCCCCGCCACACACATATATAGGTATCCCCACCACATACATATATAGGTCTCCCCACCACATACATATATAGGTATCCCCACCACACACATCTATAGGTATCCCCACCACACACATATATTGGTATCACCACCACATATATATATAGGTATCCCCGCCACACACATATATAGGTATTCCCGCCACATACATATATAGGTATCCCCACCACACACATCTATAGGTATCCCCACCATATACATATATAGGTATCACCACCACACACATATATAGGTATCACCACCACACACATATATAGGTCACACCACCACATACATCTATAGGTATCCCCACCACACACATCTATATGTATCCCCACCACACACAGATCTATAGGTATCCCCACCAGCCACATATATAGGTATTCCCACAATACACATCTATAGTTATCCCCGCCACACACATATATAGGTATCACCACCACATACATATATAGGTATCCCCACCACACACATATATAGGTATCCCCACCACAAACATATATAGGTATCACCACCACATACATATATAGGTATCCCCAACACATACATATATAGGTATCCCCACCATATACTTATATAGGTATCCCCACCACATACATATATAGGTATCCCCAACACATACATATATAGGTATCCCCACCATATACATATATAGGTATCCCCACCACATACATATATAGGTATTCCCACCACATACATCTATAGGTATCCCCATCACAAACATATATAGGTATCCCCACCACATACATATATAGGTATCCCCACTACATACATATATAGCTATCCTCACCACATACATCTATAGATATCACCGCCACATACATCTATAGGTATCCCCACCACATACATATATAGGTATCCCCGCCACACACATATATAGGTATCCCCACCACACACATATATAGGTATCACCACCACACACATATATAGGTATCCCCGCCACATACATATGTAGGTATCCCCACCACATACATATATAGGTATCACCACCACACACATATATAGGTATCCCCACCATATACATATATAGGTATCCCCATCACATACATTTATAGGTATCCCCGCCACACACATATATAGGTATCCCCACCACATACATATATAGGTATCCCCACCAAATACATATATAGGTATCCCCACCACATACATCTATACGTGTCCCCACCACACACATATATAGGTATCCCCACCACATACATCTATAGGTATCCCCACCACGCACATATATAGGTATCCCCACCACATACATATATAGGTATCCCCACCACATACATATATAGGTATCCCCACCACATACATATATAGGTATCCCCACCTCACACATATATAGGTATCCCCACCACATACATATATAGGTATCACCACCACACATATATAGGTATTCCCGCCACATACATATAGGTATCCCCTCCACACACATATAGGTATCCCCACCACACACATATATAGGTATCACCACCACATACATATATAGGTATCCCCAACACATACATATATAGGTATCCCCACCACATACATATATAGGTATCCCCACCACATACATATATAGGTATCCCCACCACATACATCTATAGGTATCCCCACCACAAACATATATAGGTATCCACACCACATACATATATAGGTATCCCCACCACATACATATATAGCTATCCCCACCACATACATATATAGGTATCACCGCCACATACATCTATAGGTATCCCCACCACATACATATATAGGTATCCCCACCACACACATCTATAGGTATCACCACCACACACATATATAGGTATCACCACCACACACATATATAGGTATCACCACCACACACATATATAGGTCTCCCCACCACATACATCTATAGGTATCCCCACCACACACATCTATATGTATCCCCACCACACACAGATCTATAGGTATCCCCACCACACACATATATAGGTATTCCCACAATACACATCTATAGTTATCCCCGCCACACACATATATAGGTATCACCACCACATACATATATAGGTATCCCCACCACACACATATATAGGTATCCCCACCACATACATATATAGGTATCACCACCACACACATATAGGTATCCCCGCCACATACATATAGGTATCCCCACCACACACATATAGGTATCCCCACCACACACATATATAGGTATCACCACCACATACATCTATAGATATCACCACCACACACATATATAGGTATCACCACCACATACATCTATAGATATCACCACCACATACATCTATAGGTATCCCCGCCACATACATATATAGGTATCCCCGCCACATACATATGTAGGTATCCCCACCACATACATATATAGGTATCACCACCACCCACATATATAGGTATCCCCACCACATACATATATAGGTATTCCCGCCACATACATATATAGGTATCCCCACCACACACATATATTGGTATCCCCACCACACACATATATAGGTATCCCACCACACACATATATATAGGTATCCCCGCCACACACATATATAGGTATCCCCACCACATACATATATAGGTCTCCCCACCACATACATATATAGGTATCCCCACCACACACATCTATAGGTATCCCCACCACACACATATATTGGTATCACCACCACATATATATATAGGTATCCCCGCCACACACATATATAGGTATTCCCGCCACATACATATATAGGTATCCCCACCACACACATCTATAGGTATCCCCACCATATACATATATAGGTATCACCACCACACACATATATAGGTATCACCACCACACACATATATAGGTCACACCACCACATACATCTATAGGTATCCCCACCACACACATCTATATGTATCCCCACCACACACAGATCTATAGGTATCCCCACCAGCCACATATATAGGTATTCCCACAATACACATCTATAGTTATCCCCGCCACACACATATATAGGTATCACCACCACATACATATATAGGTATCCCCACCACACACATATATAGGTATCCCCACCACAAACATATATAGGTATCACCACCACATACATATATAGGTATCCCCAACACATACATATATAGGTATCCCCACCATATACTTATATAGGTATCCCCACCACATACATATATAGGTATCCCCAACACATACATATATAGGTATCCCCACCATATACATATATAGGTATCCCCACCACATACATATATAGGTATTCCCACCACATACATCTATAGGTATCCCCATCACAAACAGATATAGGTATCCCCACCACATACATATATAGGTATCCCCACTACATACATATATAGCTATCCTCACCACATACATCTATAGATATCACCGCCACATACATCTATAGGTATCCCCACCACATACATATATAGGTATCCCCGCCACACACATATATAGGTATCCCCACCACACACATATATAGGTATCACCACCACACACATATATAGGTATCCCCGCCACATACATATGTAGGTATCCCCACCACATACATATATAGGTATCACCACCACACACATATATAGGTATCCCCACCATATACATATATAGGTATCCCCATCACATACATTTATAGGTATCCCCGCCACACACATATATAGGTATCCCCACCACATACATATATAGGTATCCCCACCAAATACATATATAGGTATCCCCACCACATACATCTATACGTGTCCCCACCACACACATATATAGGTATCCCCACCACATACATCTATAGGTATCCCCACCACGCACATATATAGGTATCCCCACCACATACATATATAGGTATCCCCACCACATACATATATAGGTATCCCCACCACATACATATATAGGTATCCCCACCTCACACATATATAGGTATCCCCACCACATACATATATAGGTATCACCACCACACATATATAGGTATTCCCGCCACATACATATAGGTATCCCCTCCACACACATATAGGTATCCCCACCACACACATATATAGGTATCACCACCACATACATATATAGGTATCCCCAACACATACATATATAGGTATCCCCACCACATACATATATAGGTATCCCCACCACATACATATATAGGTATCCCCACCACATACATCTATAGGTATCCCCACCACAAACATATATAGGTATCCACACCACATACATATATAGGTATCCCCACCACATACATATATAGCTATCCCCACCACATACATATATAGGTATCACCGCCACATACATCTATAGGTATCCCCACCACATACATATATAGGTATCCCCGCCACACACATATATAGGTATTCCCACCACACACATATATAGGTATCACCACCACACACATATATATGTATCCCCGCCACATACATATGTAGGTATCCCCACCACATACATATATAGGTATCACCACCACACACATATATAGGTATCCCCACCACATACATATATAGGTATCCCATCACATACATATATAGGTATCCCCACCACATACATATATAGGTATTCCCACCACATACATATATAGGTATCCCCATCACATACATCTATATGTATCCCCACCACACACATATATAGGTACCCCCACCACATACATATATAGGTATCCCCACCACGCACATATATAGGTATCCCCACCACATACATATATAGGTATCCCCACCACATACATCTATAGGTATCCTCACCACATACATATATAGTTATCCCCACCACATACATATATAGGTATCCCCACCACATACATATATAGGTATCCCCACCACATACATATATAAGTATCCCCACCACATACATCTATAGGTATCCCCACAACATACATATATAGGTATCCCCAACACATACATCTATAGGTATCCCCACCACACCCATCTATAGGTATCCCCACCATACACATCTATAGGGATCCCCACCACACATATATATATATATAGGTATCCCCACCATACACATCTATATGTATCACCGCCACACACATATATAGGTAACCCCACCACATACATCTATTGGTATCCCCACCATACACATCTATAGGTATCCCCACCATACACATCTATATGTATCACCGCCACACTCATATATAGGTATCCGCACCACATACATCTATAGGTATCACCACCACATACATGTATAGGTATCCCCACCACATACATCTATAGGTATCCCCACCACACACATCTATATGTATCACCACCACATACATATATAGGTATCCCCACCACACACATATATAGGTATTCCCACGACATACATATATAGGTATCCCCACCACACACATATAGGTATCCTCACCACACACATATATAGGTATCCTCACCACACACATATATAGGTATCCCCGTCACATACATCTATAGGTATCACCACCACATACATCTATAGGTATCACCACCACACACATCTATAGGTTTCCCCACCACACACATCTATAGGTATCCTCACCACATACATATATAGGTATCCCCGCCACACACATATATAGGTATCCTCACCTCACACATCTATAGGTATCCCCACCACACACATATATAGGTATCGCCACCACACACATATATAGTTATCCCCACCACACACATCTATATGTATCCCCACCACACACATATATAGGTATCCCCACCACACACATCTAGAGGTATCCCCACCAAACACATATATAGGTATCCCCACCACATACATATGTAGTTATCCCCACCACATACATATATAGGTATCACCACCACATACATCTATAGATATCACCACCACATACATCTATAGCTATCCCCACCACATACGTCTATAGGTATCCCCGCCACACACATCTATAGGTATCCTCACCACACACATATATAGGTATCCCCACCACATACATCTATAGGTATCCCCACCACACACATATATAGGTATCCCCAACACACACATATATAGGTATCCCCACCACATACATCTATAGGTATCCCCACCACACACATATAGGTATACCCGCCACACACATCTATAGGTATCACCACCACATACATCTATAGGTAACACCACCACAACATCTATAGGTATCCCCACCACATACATTTATAGGTATCCCTACCACATACATCTATAGGTATCCCCGCCACACACATCTATAGGTATCCTCACCACACACATATATAGGTATCCCCACCACATACATCTATAGGTATCACCACCACACACATCTATAGGTATTACCACCACATACATCTATAGGTATCACCACCACATACATCTATAGGTATACATACCACATACATCTATAGGTATCCCCACCACATACATCTATAGGTATCCCCGCCACACACATCTGTAGGTATCCTCACCACACACATATATAGGTTTCCCCACCACATACATATATAGGTATCCCCACCACACACATATATAGGTATCACCACCACAAACGTCTATATGTATCCCTACCACATACATCTATAGGTAACCCCACCACATACATATATAGGTATCCCCACCACACACATATTTAGGTATCGCCACCACACACATATATAGTTATCCCCACCACACACATCTATATGTATCCCCACCACACACATATATAGGTATCCCCACCACACACATCTATAGGTATCCCCACCAAACACATATATAGGTATCCCCACCACATACATATGTAGGTATCCCCACCACATACATATATAGGTATCACCACCACATACATCTATAGATATCACCACCACATACATCTATAGGTATCCCCACCACATACATCTATAGGTATCCCCGCCACACACATCTATAGGTATCCTCACCACACACATATATAGGTATCCCCACCACATACATCTATAGGTATCCCCACCACACACATATATAGGTATCCCCATCACACACATTTATAGGTATCCCCACCACATACATCCATAGGTATCCCCACCACACACATATAGGTATACCCGCCACAGACATCTATAGGTATCACCACCACATACATCTATAGGTAACACCACCACAACATCTATAGGTATCCCCACCACATACATATATAGGTATCCCTACCACATACATCTATAGGTATCCCCGCCACACACATCTATAGGTATCCTCACCACACACATATATAGGTATCCCCACCACATACATCTATAGGTATCACCACCACACACATCTATAGGTATTACCACCACATACATCTATAGGTATCACCACCACATACATCTATAGGTATACATACCACATACATCTATAGGTATCCCCACCACATACATCTATAGGTATCCCCGCCACACACATCTGTAGGTATCCTCACCACACACATATATAGGTTTCCCCACCACATACATATATAGGTATCCCCACCACACACATATATAGGTATCACCACCACAAACGTCTAAATGTATCCCTACCACATACATCTATAGGTAACCCCACCACATACATATATAGGTATCCCCACAACATACATATATAGGTATCCCCAACACATACATCTATAGGTATCCCCACCACACCCATCTATAGGTATCCCCACCATACACATCTATAGTGATCCCCACCACACATATATATATATATAGGTATCCCCACCATACACATCTATATGTATCACCGCCACACACATATATAGGTAACCCCACCACATACATCTATTGGTAACCCCACCATACACATCTATAGGTATCCCCACCATACACATCTATATGTATCACCGCCACACTCATATATAGGTATCCGCACCACATACATCTATAGGTATCACCACCACATACATGTATAGGTATCCCCACCACATACATCTATAGGTATCCCCACCACACACATCTATATGTATCACCACCACATACATATATAGGTATCCCCACCACACACATATATATGTATCCCCACGACATACATATATAGGTATCCCCACCACACACATATAGGTATCCTCACCACACACATATATAGGTATCCTCACCACACACATATATAGGTATCCCCGTCACATACATCTATAGGTATCACCACCACATACATCTATAGGTATCACCACCACACACATCTATAGGTTTCCCCACCACACACATCTATAGGTATCCTCACCACATACATATATAGGTATCCCCGCCACACACATATATAGGTATCCTCACCTCACACATCTATAGGTATCCCCACCACACACATATATAGGTATCGCCACCACACACATATATAGTTATCCCCACCACACACATCTATATGTATCCCCACCACACACATATATAGGTATCCCCACCACACACATCTAGAGGTATCCCCACCAAACACATATATAGGTATCCCCACCACATACATATGTAGGTATCCCCACCACATACATATATAGGTATCACCACCACATACATCTATAGATATCACCACCACATATATCTATAGCTATCCCCACCACATACGTCTATAGATATCCCCGCCACACACATCTATAGGTATCCTCACCACACACATATATAGGTATCCCCACCACATACATCTATAGGTATCCCCACCACACACATATATAGGTATCCCCAACACACACATATATAGGTATCCCCACCACATACATCTATAGGTATCCCCACCACACACATATAGGTATACCCGCCACACATATCTATAGGTATCACCACCACATACATCTATAGGTAACACCACCACAACATCTATAGGTATCCCCACCACATACATATATAGGTATCCCTACCACATACATCTATAGGTATCCCCGCCACACACATCTATAGGTATCCTCACCACACACATATATAGGTATGCCCACCACATACATCTATAGGTATCACCACCACACACATCTATAGGTATTACCACCACATTCATCTATAGGTATCACCACCACATACATCTATAGGTATACATACCACATACATCTATAGGTATCCCCACCACATACATCTATAGGTATCCCCGCCACACACATAAGTAGGTATCCTCACCACACACATATATAGGTTTCCCCACCACATACATATATAGGTATCCCCACCACACACATATATAGGTATCACCACCAGAAACGTCTATATGTATCCCTACCACATACATCTATAGGTAAGCCCACCACATACATATATAGGTATCCCCACCACACACATATATAGGTATCGCCACCACACACATATATAGTTATCCCCACCACACACATCTATATGTATCCCCACCACACACATATATAGGTATCCCCACCACACACATCTATAGGTATCCCCACCAAACACATATATAGGTATCCCCACCACATACATATGTAGGTATCCCCACCACATACATATATAGGTATCACCACCACATACATCTATAGATATCACCACCACATACATCTATAGGTATCCCCACCACATACATCTATAGGTATCCCCGCCACACACATCTATAGGTATCCTCACCACACACATATATAGGTATCCCCACCACATACATCTATATGTATCCCCACCACACACATATTTAGGTATCCCCATCACACACATATATAGGTATCCCCACCACATACATCCATAGGTATCCCCACCACACACATATAGGTATACCCGCCACACACATATATAGGTATCACCACCACATACATCTATAGGTAACACCACCACAACATCTATAGGTATCCCCACCACATACATATATAGGTATCCCTACCACATACATCTATAGGTATCCCCGCCACACACATCTATAGGTATCCTCACCACACACATATATAGGTATCCCCACCACATACATCTATAGGTATCACCACCACACACATCTATAGGTATTACCACCACATACATCTATAGGTATACATACCACATACATCTATAGGTATCCCCACCACATACATCTATAGGTATCCCCGACACACACATCTGTAGGTATCCTCACCACACACATATATAGGTTTCCCCACCACATACATATATAAGTATCCCCACCACACACATATATAGGTATCACCACCACAAACGTCTATATGTATCCCTACCACATACATCTATAGGTAACCCCACCACATACATATATAGGTATCCCCACCACATACATCTATAGGTATCCCCACCACACACATATATAGGTATCAACACCACACACATATATATAGGTATCCCCGCCACACACATATATAGGTATCCCCACCACATACATATATAGGTCTCCCCACCACATTCATCTATAGGTATCCCCACCACACACATCTATAGGTATCCTCACCACATACATATATAGGTATCCCCGCCACACACATATATAGGTATCCTCACCACACACATCTATATGTATCCCCACCACACACATATATAGGTATCGCCACCACACACATATATAGGTATCCCCACCACACACATCTATAGGTATCCCCACCACACACATATATAGGTATCCCCACCATACACATCTATATGTATAACCGCCACACTCATATATAGGTATCCCCACCACATACATCTATAGGTATCACCACCACATACATGTATAGGTATCCCCACCACATAAATCTATAGGTATCCCCACCACATACATCAATATGTATCACCACCACATACATATATAGGTATCCCCACCACACACATATATAGGTATCCCCACCACATACATATATAGGTATCCCCACCACACACATATAGGTATCCTCACCACACACATATATAGGTATCCTCACCACACACATATATAGGTCTCCCCGCCACATACATATATAGGTATCACCACCACATACATCTATAGGTATCTCCACCACATACATCTATAGGTATCCCCACCACATACATATATAGGTATCCCCACCACATACATCTATAGGTATCCCCACCACATACATATATAGGTATCCCCACCACATACATATATAGGTATCCCCAACACACACATCTATAGATATCCCCGCCATACACGTCTATAGGTATCCCCTCCACATACATATATAGGTATCCCCACCAAATACATCCATATGTATCCCCGCCACACACATCTATAGGTATCCTCACCACACACATATATAGGTATCCCCACCACAAACATATATAGGTATCCCCACCACACACATATATAGGTATCACCACCACATACATCTATATGTATCCCCACCACGTACATATATAGGTAACCCCACCACATACATATATAGGTATCCCCACCACATACATCTATAGGTATCCCCACCACACACATATATAGGTATCACCACCACACACATATATAGGTATCACCACCACATACATCTATAGGTATCTCCACCACATACATCTATGGGTATAACCACCACACACATATATAGGTATCACCACCACATACATCTATAGGTATCTCCACCACATACATCTATGGGTATCCCCGCCACATACATATATAGGTATCCCCACCACATACATATATAGGTAGCACCACCATATACATATATAGGTATCCACACCACACACATCTATAGGTATCCCCACCACACACATCTATAGGTATCCCCGCCACACACATCTATAGGTATCCCCGCCACACACATCTATAGGTATCCCCATCACATACATATATAGGTATCCCCACCACATACTTATATAGGTATCCCCACAATATACATCTATATGTATCCTCACCACATACATATATAGGTATCCCCACCACATACATATATAGGTATCCCCACCACATACATCTATATGTATCCCCACCACACACATATATAGGTATCCCCACCACATACATATATAGGTATCCCCACCACACACATATATAGGTATCCCCACCACATACATATATAGGTATCCCCACCACATACATCTATATGTATCCCCACCACACACATATATAGGTATCCCCACCACATTCATATATAGGTATCCCCACCACATACATATTTAGGTATCCCCACCACATACATATATAGGTATCCCCACCACATACATATATAGGTATCGCCACCACATACATCTATAAGTATCTCCACCACATACATCTATGGGTATCCCCGCCACATACATATATAGGTATCCCCACCACATACATATATAGGTATCCCCACCACATACATATATAGGTATCCCCACCACATACATATATATGTATCCTCACCACATACATATATAGGTATCCCCGCCACACACATATATAGGTATCCTCACCACACACATCTATAGGTATCCCCACCACACACATATATAGGTATCGCCACCACACACATATATAGGTATCCCCACCACACACATATATAGGTATCCCCACCACACACATATATAGGTATCCCCACCACACACATGTATAGGTATCCCAACCGCACATATCTATTGGTATCCCCACCACACATATCTATTGGTATCCCCACCACATACATATATAGGTATCCCCACCACATACATATATAGGTATCACCACCACATACATATATAGGTATCCTCACCACATACATATATAGGTATCCTCACCACACACATCTATAGGTATCCCACCACACACATATATAGGTATCCCCACCACACATATCTATAGGTATCCCCACTACATACATATATATGTATCCCCACCACACACATATATAGGTATCCCCACCACATACATATATAGCTATCCCCACCACATACATATATAGCTATCCCCACCACATACATCTATAGGTATCCTCACCACATACATATATAGGTATCCCCGCCACACACATATATAGGTATCCCCACCACACACATATATAGGTATCACCACCACACACATATATAGGTATCCCCGCCACATACATATGTAGGTATCCCCACCACATATATATATAGGTATCACCACCACACACATATATAGGTATCCCCACCACATACATATATAGGTATCCCCATCACATACATTTATAGGTATCCCCACCACACACATATATAGGTATCCCCACCACATACATATATAGGTATCACCACCACATATATATATAGGTATCCCCATCACATACATTTATAGGTATCCCCACCACACACATATATAGGTATCCCCACCACATACATATATAGGTATCCCCACCACATACATATATAGGTATCCCCACCACATACATCTATAAGTGTCCCCACCACACACATATATAGGTATCCCCACCACACACATCTATAGGTATCCCCACCACGCACATATATAGGTATCCCCACCACATATATATATAGGTATCCCCACCACATACATCTATAGGTATCCCCACCACATACATATCCACATACATATATAGGTATCCCCACCACATACATATATAGGTATCACCACCACACACATATATGTATTCCCGCCACATACATATAGGTATCCCCACCACACACATATAGGTATCCCCACCACACACATCTATAGGTATCACCACCACATACATATATAGGTATCCCCAACACATACATATATAAGTATCCCCACCACATACTTATATAGGTATCCCCACCACATACATATATAGGTATTCCCACCACATACATATATAGGTATCCCCACCACATACATATATAGGTATCCCCACCACATACATATATAGGTATCCCCACCGCATACATCTATAAGTATCCCCACCACATACATATATAGGTATCCCCACCACATACATATATAGGTATCCCCACCACATACATATCCACATACATATATAGGTATCCCCACCACACACATATATAGGCATCCCCACCACATACATATATAGGTATCACCACCACACACATATATGTATTCCCGCCACATACATATAGGTATCCCCACCACACACATATAGGTATCCCCACCACACACATCTATAGGTATCACCACCACATACATATATAGGTATCCCCAACACATACATATATAAGTATCCCCACCACATACTTATATAGGTATCCCCACCACATACATTTATAGGTATTCCCACCACATACATATATAGGTATCCCCACCACATACATATATAGGTATCCCCACCACATACATATATAGGTATCCCCACCGCATACATCTATAAGTATCCCCACCACATACATATATAGGTATCCCCACCACATACATCTATAGGTATCCCCACCACATACATATCCACATACATATATAGGTATCCCCACCACATACATATATAGGTATCCCCACCACACACATATATAGATATCCCAACCACACACATATATAGGTATCCCCACCACACACATATATATAGGTATCGCCGCCACACATATATATAGGTATCCCCACCACATACATATATAGGTCTCCCCACCACATACATCTATAGGTATCCCCACCACACACATATATAGGTATCACCACCACATACATCTATAGGTATCTCCACCACATACATCTATGGGTATCCCCGCCACATACATATATAGGTATCCCCACCACATACATATATAGGTATCCCCACCACATACATCTATAGGTATCCCCACCACACACATATATAGGTATCACCACCACACACATATATAGGTATCACCACCACATACATCTATAGGTATCTCCACCACATACATCTATGGGTATAACCACCACACACATATATAGGTATCACCACCACATACATCTATAGGTATCTCCACCACATACATCTATGGGTATCCCCGCCACATACATATATAGGTATCCCCACCACATACATATATAGGTATCCCCACCACATACATATATAGGTATCCCCACCACATACATATATAGGTATCTCCACCACATACATCTATGGGTATCCCCGCCACATACATATATAGGTATCCCCACCACACATATCTATAGGTATCCCCACCATATACATATATAGATATCACCACCACACACATATATAGGTATCCCCACCACACACATATATAGGTATCCCCGCCACATACATATATAGGTATCACCACCACACACATATATAGGTCTCCCCACCACATACATATATAGGTATCCCCACCACACACATCTATATGTATCCCCACCACACACAGATCTATAGGTATCCCCACCACACACATATATAGGTATTCCCACAATACACATCTATAGTTATCCCCGCCACACACATATATAGGTATCCCCACAACATACATATATAGGTATCCCCACCACTCACATATATAGGTATCCCAACCACATACATATATAGGTATCACCGCCACATACATCTATAGGTATCCCCACCACATACATATATAGGTATCCCCGCCACACACATATATAGGTATCCCCACCACACACATATATAGGTATCACCACCACACACATATATAGGTATCCCCGCCACATACATATGCAGGTATCCCCACCACATATATATAAACGTATCACCACCACACACATATATAGGTATCCCCACCACATACATATATAGGTATCCCCATCACATACATTTATAGGTATCCCCACCACACACATATATAGGTATCCCCACCACATACATATATAGGTATCACCACCACATACATATATAGGTATCCCCATCACATACATTTATAGGTATCCCCACCACACACATATATAGGTATCCCCACCACATACATATATAGGTATCCCCACCACATACATATATAGGTATCCCCACCACATACATCTATAGGTATCCCCACCACACACATATATAGGTATCACCACCACAAACGTCTATATGTATCCCTACCACATACATATATAGGTAACCCCACCACATACATATATAGGTATCCCCACCACATACATCTATAGGTATCCCCACCACACACATATATAGGTATCAACACCACACACATATATAGGTATCACCACCACATACATCTATATGTATTCCCGTCACATACATATAGGTATCCCCACCACACACATATAGGTATCCCCACCACACACATCTATAGGTATCACCACCACATACATATATAGGTATCCCCAACACATACATATATAAGTATCCCCACCACATACTTATATAGGTATCCCCACCACATACATATATAGGTATTCCCACCACATACATATATAGGTATCCCCACCACATACATATATAGGTATCCCCACCACATACATATATTGGTATCCCCACCGCATACATCTATAAGTATCCCCACCACATACATATATAGGTATCCCCACCACATACATCTATAGGTATCCCCACCACATACATATCCACATACATATATAGGTATCCCCACCACACACATATATAGGCATCCCCACCACATACATATATAGGTATCACCACCACACACATATATGTATTCCCGCCACATACATATAGGTATCCCCACCACACACATATAGGTATCCCCACCACACACATCTATAGGTATCACCACCACATACATATATAGGTATCCCCAACACATACATATATAAGTATCCCCACCACATACTTATATAGGTATCCCCACCACATACATATATAGGTATTCCCACCACATACATATATAGGTATCCCCACCACATACATATATAGGTATCCCCACCACATACATATATAGGTATCCCCACCGCATACATCTATAAGTATCCCCACCACATACATATATAGGTATCCCCACCACATACATCTATAGGTATCCCCACCACATACATATCCACATACATATATAGGTATCCCCACCACATACATATATAGGTATCCCCACCACACACATATATAGATATCCCAACCACACACATATATAGGTATCCCCACCACACACATATATATAGGTATCGCCGCCACACATATATATAGGTATCCCCACCACATACATATATAGGTCTCCCCACCACATACATCTATAGGTATCCCCACCACACACATATATAGGTATCACCACCACATACATCTATAGGTATCTCCACCACATACATCTATGGGTATCCCCGCCACATACATATATAGGTATCCCCACCACATACATATATAGGTATCCCCACCACATACATCTATAGGTATCCCCACCACACACATATATAGGTATCACCACCACACACATATATACGTATCACCACCACATACATCTATAGGTATCTCCACCACATACATCTATGGGTATAACCACCACACACATATATAGGTATCACCACCACATACATCTATAGGTATCTCCACCACATACATCTATGGGTATCCCCGCCACATACATATATAGGTATCCCCACCACATACATATATAGGTATCCCCACCACATACATATATAGGTATCCCCACCACATATATATATAGGTATCTCCACCACATACATCTATGGGTATCCCCGCCACATACATATATAGGTATCCCCACCACACATATCTATAGGTATCCCCACCATATACATATATAGATATCACCACCACACACATATATAGGTATCCCCACCACACACATATATAGGTATCCCCGCCACATACATATATAGGTATCACCACCACACACATATATAGGTCTCCCCACCACATACATATATAGGTATCCCCACCACACACATCTATATGTATCCCCACCACACACAGATCTATAGGTATCCCCACCACACACATATATAGGTATTCCCACAATACACATCTATATTTATCCCCGCCACACACATATATAGGTATCCCCACAACATACATATATAGGTATCCCCACCACTCACATATATAGGTATCCCAACCACATACATATATAGGTATCACCGCCACATACATCTATAGGTATCCCCACCACATACATATATAGGTATCCCCGCCACACACATATATAGGTATCCCCACCACACACATATATAGGTATCACCACCACACACATATATAGGTATCCCCGCCACATACATATGCAGGTATCCCCACCACATATATATAAACGTATCACCACCACACACATATATAGGTATCCCCACCACATACATATATAGGTATCCCCATCACATACATTTATAGGTATCCCCACCACACACATATATAGGTATCCCCACCACATACATATATAGGTATCACCACCACATACATATATAGGTATCCCCATCACATACATTTATAGGTATCCCCACCACACACATATATAGGTATCCCCACCACATACATATATAGGTATCCCCACCACATACATATATAGGTATCCCCACCACATACATCTATAGGTATCCCCACCACACACATATATAGGTATCACCACCACAAACGTCTATATGTATCCCTACCACATACATATATAGGTAACCCCACCACATACATATATAGGTATCCCCACCACATACATCTATAGGTATCCCCACCACACACATATATAGGTATCAACACCACACACATATATAGGTATCACCACCACATACATCTATATGTATCCCCACCACATACATATATAGGTATCTCCGCCACATACATATATAGGTATCCCCACCACATACATATATAGGTATCCCCACCACACACATATATAGGTATCCCCACCACACACATATATAGGTATCCCCACCACACACATATATATAGGTATCCCCGCCACACACATATATAGGTATCCCCACCACATACATATATAGGTCTCCCCACCACATACATCTATAGGTATCCCCACCACACACATCTATAGGTATCCTCACCACATACATATATAGGTATCCCTGCCACACACATATATAGGTATCCTCAACACACACATCTATAGGTATCCCCACCACACACATATATAGGTATCGCCACCACACACATATATAGGTATCCCCACCACACACATCTATAGGTATCCCCACAACACACATATATAGGTATCCCCACCACACACATATATAGGTATCCCCACCACACACATCTATAGGTATCCCCACCAAACACATATATAGGTATCCCCACCACATACATATATAGGTATCCCCACCACATTCATATATAGGTATCACCTCCACATACATATATAGGTATCCTCACCACACACATCTATAGGTATCCCACACACACATATATAGGTATCCCCACCACGCACATCTATAGGTATCCCCACCACACACATCTATAGATATCCCCACTACATACATATATATGTATCCCCACCACTTACATATATAGCTATCCCCGCCACATACATATATAGGTATCCCCACCACATACATATATAGGTATCCCCACCACACACATATATAGGTATCCCCACCACACACATATATAGGTATCCCCACCACACACATATATATAGGTATCCCCGCCACTCACATATATAGGTATCCCCACCACATACATATATAGGTCTCCCCACCACATACATATATAGGTATCCCCACCACACACATCTATAGGTATCCCCACCACACACATATATTGGTATCACCACCACATATATATATAGGCATCCCCGCCACACACATATATGTGTATCCCCGCCACATACATATATAGGTATCCCCACCACACACATCTATAGGTATCCCCACCATTTACATATATAGGTATCACCACCACACACATATATAGGTATCACCACCACACACATATATAGGTCTCCCCACCACATACATCTATAGGTATCCCCACCACACACATCTATATGTATCCCCACCACACACAGATCTATAGGTATCCCCACCACACACATATATAGGTATTCCCACAATACACATCTATAGTTATCCCCGCCACACACATATATAGGTATCACCACCACATACATATATAGGTATCCCCACCACACACATATATAGGTATCCCCACCACATACATATATAGGTATCACCACCACACACATATAGGTATCCCCGCCACATACATATAGGTATCCCCACCACACACATATAGGTATTCCAACCACACACATATATAGGTATCACCACCACATACATCTATAGATATCACCACCACATACATCTATAGGTATCCCCACCACATACATCTATAGGTATCCCCGCCACATACATATATAGGTATCCCCACCACATACATATATAGGTATCCCCACCACACACATATATAGGTATCCCCACCACACACATATATAGGTATCCCCACCACACACATATATATAGGTATCCCCGCCACACACATATATAGGTATCCCCACCACATACATATATAGGTCTCCCCACCACATACATCTATAGGTATCCCCACCACACACATCTATAGGTATCCTCACCACATACATATATAGGTATCCCTGCCACACACATATATAGGTATTCCCACCACACACATCTATAGGTATCCCCACCACACACATATATAGGTATCCCCACCACACACATATATAGGTATCCCCACCACACACATCTATAGGTATCCCCACCAAACACATATATAGGTATCCCCACCACATACATATATAGGTATCCCCACCACATTCATATATAGGTATCACCTCCACATACATATATAGGTATCCTCACCACACACATCTATAGGTATCCCACACACACATATATAGGTATCCCCACCACACACATCTATAGGTATCCCCACCACACACATCTATAGGTATCCCCACTACATACATATATATGTATCCCCACCACTTACATATATAGGTATCCCCGCCACATACATATATAGGTATCCCCACCACATACATATATAGGTATCCCCACCACACACATATATAGGTATCCCCACCACACACATATATAGGTATCCCCACCACACACATATATATAGGTATCCCCGCCACTCACATATATAGGTATCCCCACCACATACATATATAGGTCTCCCCACCACATACATATATAGGTATCCCCACCACACACATCTATAGGTATCCCCACCACACACATATATTGGTATCACCACCACATATATATATAGGTATCCCCGCCACACACATATATGTGTATCCCCGCCACATACATATATAGGTATCCCCACCACACACATCTATAGGTATCCCCACCATATACATATATAGGTATCACCACCACACACATATATAGGTATCATCACCACACACATATATAGGTCTCCCCACCACATACATCTATAGGTATCCCCACCACACACATCTATATGTATCCCCACCACACACAGATCTATAGGTATCCCCACCACACACATATATAGGTATTCCCACAATACACATCTATAGTTATCCCCGCCACACACATATATAGGTATCACCACCACATACATATATAGGTATCCCCACCACACACATATATAGGTATCCCCACCACATACATATATAGGTATCACCACCACACACATATAGGTATCCCCGCCACATACATATAGGTATCCCCACCACACACATATAGGTATCCCCACCACACACATATATAGGTATCACCACCACATACATCTATAAATATCACCACCACCACATACATCTATAGGTATCCCCACCACATACATCTATAGGTATCCCCGCCACACACATCTATAGGTATCCTCACCACACACATATATAGGTATCCCCACCACATACATCTATATGTATTCCCACCGCACACATATATAGGTATCCCCACCACACACATATATAGGTATCCCCACCACATACATCTATAGGTATCCCCACACACACATATAGGTATACCCGCCACACACATCTATAGGTATCCTACCACACACATATATAGGTATCCCCACCACAACATCTACAGGTATCCCCACCACATACATATATAGGTATCCCCACCACATACATCTATAGGTATCCCCGCCACACACATCTATAGGTATCCTCACCACACACATATATAGGTATCCCCACCACATACATCTATAGGTATCACCGCCACATACATCTATAGGTATCCCCACCACATACATATATAGGTATCTCCGCCACACACATATATAGGTATCCCCACCACATACATCTATAGGTATCCCCATCACAAACATATATAGGTATCCCCACTACATACATATATAGGTATCCCCACCACATACATATATAGCTATCCCCACCACATACATCTATAGGTATCACCGCCACATACATCTTTAGGTATCCCCACCACATACATATATAGGTATCCCCGCCACACACATATATAGGTATCCCCACCGCACACATATATAGGTATCACCACCACACACATATATAGGTATCCCCGCCACATACATATGTAGGTATCCCCACCACATACATATATAGGTATCACCACCACACACATATATAGGTATCCCCACCATATACATATATAGGTATCCCCATCACATACATTTATAGGTATCCCCACCACACACATATATAGGTATCCCCACCACACACATATATAGGTATCCCCACCACACACATATATATAGGTATCCCCGCCACACACATATATAGGTATCCCCACCACATACATATATAGGTCTCCCCACCACATACATCTATAGGTATCCCCACCGCACACATCTATAGGTATCCTCACCACATACATATATAGGTATCCCTGCCACACACATATATAGGTATCCTCACCACACACATCTATAGGTATCCCCACCACACACATATATAGGTATCGCCACCACACACATATATAGGTATCCCCACCACACACATCTATAGGTATCCCCACCACACACATATATAGGTATCCCCACCACACACATATATAGGTATCCCCACCAAACACATATATAGGTATCCCCACCACATACATATATAGGTATCCCCACCACATTCATATATAGGTATCACCTCCACATACATATATAGGTATCCTAACCACACACATCTATAGGTATCCCACACACACATATATAGGTATCCCCACCACACACATCTATAGGTATCCCCACCACACACATCTATAGGTATCCCCACTACATACATATATATGTATCCCCACCACTTACATATATAGGTATCCCCGCCACATACATATATAGGTATCCCCACCACATACATATATAGGTATCCCCACCACACACATATATAGGTATCCCCACCACACACATATATAGGTATCCCCACCACACACATATATATAGGTATCCCCGCCACTCACATATATAGGTATCCCCACCACATACATATATAGGTCTCCCCACCACATACATATATAGGTATCCCCACCACACACATCTATAGGTATCCCCACCATATACATATATAGGTATCACCACCACACACATATATAGTTATCACCACCACACACATATATAGGTCTCCCCACCACATACATCTATAGGTATCCCCACCACACACATCTATATGTATCCCCACCACACACAGATCTATAGGTATCCCCCACCACACACATATATAGGTATTCCCACAATACACATCTATAGTTATCCCCGCCACACACATATATAGGTATCACCACCACATACATATATAGGTATCCCCACCACACACATATAAAGGTATCCCCACCACATACATATATAGGTATCACCACCACACACATATAGCTATCCCCGCCACATACATATAGGTATCCCCACCACACACATATAGGTATCCCCACCACACACATATATAGGTATCACCACCACATACATCTATAGATATCACCACCACATACATCTATAGGTATCCCCACCACATACATCTATAGGTATCCTCACCACACACATATATAGGTATCCCCACCTCATACATCTATATGTATTCCCACCACACACATATATAGGTATCCCCACCACACACATATATAGGTATCCCCACCACATACATCTATAGGTATCCCCACACACAAATAAAGGTATACCCGCCACACACATCTATAGGTATCCCCACCACACACATATATAGGTATCCCCACCACAACATCTACAGGTATCCCCACCACATACATATATAGGTATCCCCACCACATACATCTATAGGTATCCCCGCCACGCACATCTATAGGTATCCTCACCACACACATATATAGGTATCCCCACCACATACATATATAGCTATCCCCATCACATACATCTATAGGTATCACCGCCACATACATCTATAGGTATCCCCACCACATACATATATAGGTATCCCCGCCACACACATATATAGGTATCCCCACCACATACATCTATAGGTATCCCCATCACAAACATATATAGGTATCCCCACCACAAACATATATAGGTATCCCCACCACATACATATAGAGCTATCCCCACCACATACACATATAGGTATCACCGCCACATACATCTATAGGTATCCCCACCACATATATATATAGGTATCCCCGCCACACACATATATAGGTATCCCCACCACACACATATATAGGTATCACCACCACACACATATATAGGTATCCCCGCCACATACATATGTAGGTATCCCCACCACATACATATATAGGTATCACCACCACACACATATATAGGTATCCCCACCATATACATATATAGGTATCCCCATCACATACATTTATAGGTATCCCCACCACACACATATATAGGTATCCCCACCACATACATATATAGGTATCCCCACCACATACATATATAGGTATCCCCACCACATACATCTATAAGTGTCCCCACCACACACATATATAGGTATCCCCACCACATACATCTATAGGTATCCCCACCACGCACATATATAGGTATCCCCACCACATACATATATAGGTATCCCCACCACATACATATATAGGTATCCCCACCACATACATATATAGGTATCCCCACCACACACATATATAGGTATCCCCACCACATACATATATAGGTATCACCACCACACACATATAGGTATTCCCGCCACATACATATAGGTATCCCCACCAAACACATATAGGTATCCCCACCACACACATCTATAGGTACCACCACCACATACATATATAGGTATCCCCAACACATACATATATAGGTATCCCCACCACATACATATATAGGTATCCCCACCACATACATATATAGGTATCCCCACCACATACATCTATAGGTTTCACAACCACAAACATATATAGGTATCCACACCACATACATATATAGGTATCCCCACCACATACATATATAGCTATCCCCACCACATACATATATAGGTATCACCGCCACATACATCTATAGGTATCCCCACCACATACATATATAGGTATCCCCGCCACACACATATTTAGCTATCCCCACCACACTCATATATAGGTATCACCACCACACACATAAATAGGTATCCCCGCCACATACATATGTAGGTATCCCCACCACATACATATATAGGTATCACCACCACACACATATATAGGTATCCCCACCACATACATATATAGGTATCCCATCACATACATATATATGTATCCCCACCACATACATATATAGGTATCCCCATCACATACATATATAGGTATCCCCATCACATACATCTATATGTATCCCCACCACACACATATATAGGTATCCACACCACATACATCTATAGGTATCCCCACCACGCACATATATAGGTATCCCCACCACATACATATATAGGTATCCCCACCACATACATCTATAGGCATCCCCACCACATACATAGATAGGTATCCCCACCACATACATATATATGTATCCGCACCACATACATATATAGGTATCCCCACCACATACATATATAAGTATCCCCACCACATACATCTATAGGTATCCCCACCACATACATATATAGGTATCCCCAACACATACATCTATAGGTATCCCCACCACACACATCTATATGTATCCCCACCATACACATCTATAGGGATCCCCACCACACATATATATATAGGTATCCCCACCATACACATCTATATGTATCACCGCCACACACATATATAGGTAACCCCACCACATACATCTATTGGTATCCCCACCATACACATCTATAGGTATCCCCAACATACACATCTATATGTATCACCGCCACACTCATATATAGGTATCTCCACCACACACATATATAGGTATCCCCACCACATACATATATAGGTATCACCACCACACACATATAGGTATCCCCGCCACATACATATAGGTATCCCCACCACACACATATAGGTATCCCCACCACACACATATATAGGTATCAACACCACATACATCTATATATATCACCACCACATACATCTTTAGGTATCCCCACCACATACATCTATAGGTATCCCCGCCACACACATCTATAGGTATCCTCACCACACACATATATAGGTATCCCCACCACATACATCTATATGTATTCCCACCACACACATATATAGGTATCCCCACCACACACATATATAGGTATCCCCACCACATACATCTATAGGTATCCTCACACCCACATAAAGGTATACCCGCCACACACATCTATAGGTATCCCCACCACACACATATATAGGTATCCCCACCACAACATCTACAGGTATCCCCACCACATACATATATAGGTATCCCCACCACATACATCTATAGGTATCCCCGCCACACACATCTATAGGTATCCTCACCACACACATATATAGGTATCCCCACCACATACATATATAGCTATCCCCATCACATACATCTATAGGTATCACCGCCACATACATCTATAGGTATCCCCACCACATACATATATAGGTATCCCCGCCACACACATATATAGGTATCCCCACCACATACATCTATAGGTATCCCCATCACAAACATATATAGGTATCCCCACCACATACAGATATAGGTATCCCCACCACATACATATATAGCTATCCCCAACACATACATCTATAGGTATCACCGCCACATACATCTATAGGTATCCCCACCACATACATATATAGGTATCCCCGCCACACACATATATAGGTATCCCCACCACACACATATATAGGTATCACCACCACACACATATATAGGTATCCCCGCCACATACATATGTAGGTATCCCCACCACATACATATATAGGTATCACCACCACACAAATATATAGGTCTCCCCATCACATACATCTATAGGTATCCCCACCACACACATCTATATGTATCCGCACCACACACAGATCTATAGGTATCCCCACCACACACATATATAGGTATTCCCACAATACACATCTATAGTTATCCCCGCCACACACATATATAGGTATCACCACCACATACATATATAGGTATCCCCACCACACACATATATAGGTATCCCCACCACATACATATATAGGTATCACCACCACACACATATAGCTATCCCCGCCACATACATATAGGTATCCCCACCACACACATATAGGTATCCCCACCACACACATATATAGGTATCACCACCACATACATCTATAGATATCACCACCACATACATCTATAGGTATCCCCACCACATACATCTATAGGTATCCTCACCACACACATATATAGGTATCCCCACCACATACATCTATATGTATTCCCACCACACACATATATAGGTATCCCCACCACACACATGTATAGGTATCCCCACCACATACATCTATAGGTATCCCCACACACACATAAAGGTATACCCGCCACACACATATATAGGTATCCCCACCACACACATATATAGGTATCCCCACCACAACATCTACAGGTATCCCCACCACATACATATATAGGTATCCCCACCACATACATCTATAGGTATCCCCGCCACACACATCTATAGGTATCCTCACCACACACATATATAGGTATCCCCACCACATACATATATAGCTATCCCATCACATACAGCTATAGGTATCACCGCCACATACATCTATAGGTATCCCCACCACATACATATATAGGTATCCCCGCCACACACATATATAGGTATCCCCACCACATACATCTATAGGTATCCCCATCACAAACATATATAGGTATCCCCACCACATACATATATAGGTATCCCCACCACATACATATATAGCTATCCCCACCACATACATCTATAGGTATCACCGCCACATACATCTATAGGTATCCCCACCACATACATATATAGGTATCCCCGCCACACACATATATAGGTATCCCCACCACACACATATATAGGTATCACCACCACACACATATATAGGTATCCCCGCCACATACATATGTAGGTATCCCCACCACATACATATATAGGTATCACCACCACACACATATATAGGTATCCCCACCATATACATATATAGGTATCCCCATCACATACATTTATAGGTATCCCCACCACACACATATATAGGTATCCCCACCACATACATATATAGGTATCCCCACCACATACATATATAGGTATCCCCACCACATACATCTATAAGTGTACCCACCACACACATATATAGGTATCCCCACCACATACATCTATAGGTATCCCCACCACGCACATATATAGGTATCCCCACCACATACATATATAGGTATCCCCACCACATACATATATAGGTATCCCCACCACATACATATATAGGTATCCCCACCACACACATATATAGGTATCCCCACCACATACATAGATAGGTATCACCACCACACACATATAGGTATTCCCGCCACATACATATAGGTATCCCCACCAAACACATATAGGTATCCCCACCACACACATCTATAGGTACCACCACCACATACATATATAGGTATCCCCAACACATACATATATAGGTATCCCCACCACATACATATATAGGTATCCCCACCACATACATATATAGGTATCCCCACCACATACATCTATAGGTATCACAACCACAAACATATATAGGTATCCACACCACATACATATATAGGTATCCCCACCACATACATATATAGCTATCCCCACCACATACATATATAGGTATCACCGCCACATACATCTATAGGTATCCCCACCACATACATATATAGGTATCCCCGCCACACACATATTTAGCTATCCCCACCACACTCATATATAGGTATCACCACCACACACATAAATAGGTATCCCCGCCACATACATATGTAGGTATCCCCACCACATACATATATAGGTATCACCACCACACACATATATAGGTATCCCCACCACATACATATATAGGTATCCCATCACATACATATATAGGTATCCCCACCACATACATATATAGGTATCCCCACCACATACATATATAGGTATCCCCATCACATACATCTATATGTATCCCCACCACACACATATATAGGTATCCCCACCACATACATCTATAGGTATCCCCACCACGCACATATATAGGTATCCCCACCACATACATATATAGGTATCCCCACCACATACATCTATAGGCATCCCCACCACATACATATATAGGTATCCCCACCACATACATATATATGTATCCGCACCACATACATATATAGGTATCCCCACCACATACATATATAAGTATCCCCACCACATACATCTATAGGTATCCCCACCACATACATATATAGGTATCCCCAACACATACATCTATAGGTATCCCCACCACACACATCTATATGTATCCCCACCATACACATCTATAGGGATCCCCACCACACATATATATATAGGTATCCCCACCATACACATCTATATGTATCACCGCCACACACATATATAGGTAACCCCACCACATACATCTATTGGTATCCCCACCATACACATCTATAGGTATCCCCAACATACACATCTATATGTATCACCGCCACACTCATATATAGGTGTCCCCACCACACACATATATAGGTATCCCCACCACATACATATATAGGTATCACCACCACACACATATAGGTATCCCCGCCCCATACATATAGGTATCCCCACCACACACATATAGGTATCCCCACCACACACATATATAGGTATCAACACCACATACATCTATAGATATCACCACCACATACATCTATAGGTATCCCCACCACATACATCTATAGGTATCCCCGCCACACACATCTATAGGTATCCTCACCACACACATATATAGGTATCCCCACCACATACATCTATATGTATTCCCACCACACACATATATAGGTATCCCCACCACACACATATATAGGTATCCCCACCACATACATCTATAGGTATCCCCACACACACATAAAGGTATACCCGCCACACACATCTATAGGTATCCCCACCACACACATATATAGGTATCCCCACCACAACATCTACAGGTATCCCCACCACATACATATATAGGTATCCCACCACATACATCTATAGGTATCCCCGCCACACACATCTATAGGTATCCTCACCACACACATATATAGGTATCCCCACCACATACATATATAGCTATCCCCATCACATACATCTATAGGTATCACCGCCACATACATCTATAGGTATCCCCACCACATACATATATAGGTATTCCCGCCACACACATATATAGGTATCCCCACCACATACATCTATTGGTATCCCCATCACAAACATATATAGGTATCCCCACCACATACATATATAGGTATCCCCACCACATACATATATAGCTATCCCCACCACATACATCTATAGGTATCACCGCCACATACATCTATAGGTATCCCCACCACATACATATATAGGTATCCCCGCCACACACATATATAGGTATCCCCACCACACACATATATAGGTATCACCACCACACACATATATAGGTATCCCCGCCACATACATATGTAGGTATCCCCACCACATACATATATAGGTATCACCACCACACACATATATAGGTATCCCCACCATATACATATATAGGTATCCCCATCACATACATTTATAGGTATCCCCACCACACACATATATAGGTATCCCCACCACATACATATATAGGTATCCCCACCATACACATCTATATGTATCACCGCCACACACATATATAGGTAACCCCACCACATACATCTATTGGTATCCCCACCATACACATCTATAGGTATCCCCAACATACACATCTATATGTATCACCGCCACACTCATATATAGGTGTCCCCACCACACACATATATAGGTATCCCCACCACATACATATATAGGTATCACCACCACACACATATAGGTATCCCCGCCCCATACATATAGGTATCCCCACCACACACATATAGGTATCCCCACCACACACATATATAGGTATCAACACCACATACATCTATAGATATCACCACCACATACATCTATAGGTATCCCCACCACATACATCTATAGGTATCCCCGCCACACACATCTATAGGTATCCTCACCACACACATATATAGGTATCCCCACCACATACATCTATATGTATTCCCACCACACACATATATAGGTATCCCCACCACACACATATATAGGTATCCCCACCACATACATCTATAGGTATCCCCACACACACATAAAGGTATACCCGCCACACACATCTATAGGTATCCCCACCACACACATATATAGGTATCCCCACCACAACATCTACAGGTATCCCCACCACATACATATATAGGTATCCCACCACATACATCTATAGGTATCCCCGCCACACACATCTATAGGTATCCTCACCACACACATATATAGGTATCCCCACCACATACATATATAGCTATCCCCATCACATACATCTATAGGTATCACCGCCACATACATCTATAGGTATCCCCACCACATACATATATAGGTATTCCCGCCACACACATATATAGGTATCCCCACCACATACATCTATTGGTATCCCCATCACAAACATATATAGGTATCCCCACCACATACATATATAGGTATCCCCACCACATACATATATAGCTATCCCCACCACATACATCTATAGGTATCACCGCCACATACATCTATAGGTATCCCCACCACATACATATATAGGTATCCCCGCCACACACATATATAGGTATCCCCACCACACACATATATAGGTATCACCACCACACACATATATAGGTATCCCCGCCACATACATATGTAGGTATCCCCACCACATACATATATAGGTATCACCACCACACACATATATAGGTATCCCCACCATATACATATATAGGTATCCCCATCACATACATTTATAGGTATCCCCACCACACACATATATAGGTATCCCCACCACATACATATATAGGTATCCCCACCACATACATATATAGGTATCCCCACCACATACATCTATAAGTGTCCCCACCACAAACATATATAGGTATCCCCACCACATACATCTATAGGTATCCCCACCACGCACATATATAGGTATCCCCACCACATACATATATAGGTATCCCCACCACATACATATATAGGTATCCCCACCACATACATATATAGGTATCCCCACCACACACATATATAGGTATCCCCACCACATACATATATAGGTATCACCACCACACACATATAGGTATTCCCGCCACATACATATAGGTATCCCCACCAAACACATATAGGTATCCCCACCACACACATCTATAGGTACCACCACCACATACATATATAGGTATCCCCAACACATACATATATAGGTATCACCACCACATACATATATAGGTATCCCCACCACATACATCTATAGGTATCACAACCGCAAACATATATAGGTATCCACACCACATACATATATAGGTATCCCCACCACATACATATATAGCTATCCCCACCACATACATATATAGGTATCACCGCCACATACATCTATAGGTATCCCCAACACATACATATATAGGTATCCCCGCCACACACATATTTAGCTATCCCCACCACACTCATATATAGGTATCACCACCACACACATAAATAGGTATCCCCGCCACATACATATGTAGGTATCCCCACCGCATACATATATAGGTATCACCACCACACACATATATAGGTATCCCCACCACATACATATATAGGTATCCCATCACATACATATATAGGTATCCCCAACACATACATATATAGGTATCCCCACCACATACATATATAGGTATCCCCATCACATACATCTATATGTATCCCCACCACACACATATATAGGTATCCCCACCACATACATCTATAGGTATCCCCACCACGCACATATATAGGTATCCCCACCACATACATATATAGGTATCCCCACCACATACATCTATAGGCATCCCCACCACATACATATATAGGTATCCCCACCACATACATATATACGTATCCGCACCACATACATATATAGGTATCCCCACCACATACATATATAAGTATCCCCACCACATACATCTATAGGTATCCTCACCACATACATATATAGGTATCCCCAACACATACATCTATAGGTATCCCCACCACACACATCTATATGTATCCCCACCATACACATCTATAGGGATCCCCACCACACATATATATATAGGTATCCCCACCATACACATCTAAATGTATCACCGCCACACACATATATAGGTAACCCCACCACATACATCTATTGGTATCCCCACCATATACATCTATAGGTATCCCCAACATACACATCTATATGTATCACCGCCACACTCATATATAGGTATCCCCACCACACACATATATAGGTATCCCCACCACATACATATATAGGTATCACCACCACACACATATAGGTATCCCCGCCACATACATATAGGTATCCCCACCACACACATATAGGTATCCCCACCACACACATATATAGGTATCACCACCACATACATCTATAGATATCACCACCACATACATCTATAGGTATCCCCACCACATACATCTATAGGTATCCCCGCCACACACATCTATAGGTATCCTCACCACACACATATATAGGTATCCCCACCACATACATCTATATGTATTCCCACCACACACATATATAGGTATCCCCACCACACACATATATAGGTATCCCCACCACATACATCTATAGGTATCCCCACACACACATAAAGGTATACCCGCCACACACATCTATAGGTATCCCCACCACACACATATATAGGTATCCCCACCACAACATCTACAGGTATCCCCACCACATACATATATAGGTATCCCCACCACATACATCTATAGGTATCCCCGCCACACACATCTATAGGTATCCTCACCACACACATATATAGGTATCCCCACCACATACATATATAGCTATCCCCATCACATACATCTATAGGTATCACCGCCACATACATCTATAGGTATCCCCACCACATACATATATAGGTATCCCCGCCACACACATATATAGGTATCCCCACCACATACATCTATAGGTATCCCCATCACAAACATATATAGGTATCCCCACCACATACATATATAGGTATCCCCACCACATACATATATAGCTATCCCCACCACATACATATATAGGTATCACCGCCACATACATCTATAGGTATCCCCACCACATACATATATAGGTATCCCCGCCACACACATATATGGGTATTCCCACCACACACATATATAGGTATCACCACCACACACATATATAGGTATCCCCGCCACATACATATGTAGGTATCCCCACCACATACATATATAGGTATCACCACCACACACATATATACGTATCCCCACCACATACATATATAGGTATCCCATCACATACATATATAGGTATCCCCACCACATACATATATAGGTATCCCCACCACATACATATATAGGTATCCCCATCACATACATCTATATGTATCCCCACCAGACACATATATAGGTATCCCCACCACATACATATATAGGTATTCCCATCACGCACATATATAGGTATCCCCACCACATACATATATAGGTATCCCCACCACATACATCTATAGGTATCCCCACCACATACATATATAGGTATCCCCACCACATACATATATAGGTATCCCCACCACATACATATATAGGTATCCCCACCACATACATATATAGGTATCCCCATCACATACATCTATATGTATCCCCACCACACACATATATAGGTATCCCCACCACATACATATATAGGTATCCCCACCACATACATCTATAGGTATCCCCACCACATACATATATAGGTATCCCCACCACATACATATATAGGTATCCCCACCACATACATATATAGGTATCCCCACCACATACATATATAAGTATCCCCACCACATACATCTATAGGTATCCCCACAACATACATATATAGGTATCCCCAACACATACATCTATAGGTATCCCCACCACACCCATCTATAGGTATCCCCACCATACACATCTATAGGGATCCCCACCACACATATATATATATAGGTATCCCCACCATACACATCTATATGTATCACCGCCACACACATATATAGGTAACCCCACCACATACATCTATTGGTATCCCCACCATACACATCTATAGGTATCCCCACCATACACATCTATATGTATCACCGCCACACTCATATATAGGTATCCGCACCACATACATCTATAGGTATTACCACCACATACATGTATAGGTATCCCCACCACACACATATAGGTATCCTCACCACACACATATATAGGTATCCTCACCATATACATATATAGGTATCCCCATCACATACATTTATAGGTATCCCCACCACACACATATATAGGTATCCCCACCACATACATATATAGGTATCCCCACCACATACATATATAGGTATCCCCACCACATACATCTATAAGTGTCCCCACCACACACATATATAGGTATCCCCACCACATACATCTATAGGTATCCCCACCACGCACATATATAGGTATCCCCACCACATACATATATAGGTATCCCCACCACATACATATATAGGTATCCCCACCACATACATATATAGGTATCCCCACCACACACATATATAGGTATCCCCACCACATACATATATAGGTATCACCACCACACACATATAGGTATTCCCGCCACATACATATAGGTATCCCCACCAAACACATATAGGTATCCCCACCACACACATCTATAGGTACCACCACCACATACATATATAGGTATCCCCAACACATACATATATAGGTATCCCCACCACATACATATATAGGTATCCCCACCACATACATATATAGGTATCCCCACCACATACATCTATAGGTATCACAACCACAAACATATATAGGTATCCACACCACATACATATATAGGTATCACAACCACAAACATATATAGGTATCCACACCACATACATATATAGGTATCCCCACCACATACATATATAGCTATCCCCACCACATACATATATAGGTATCACCGCCACATACATCTATAGGTATCCCCTCCACATACATATATAGGTATCCCCGCCACACACATATTTAGCTATCCCCACCACACTCATATATAGGTATCACCACCACACACATAAATAGGTATCCCCGCCACATACATATGTAGGTATCCCCACCACATACATATATAGGTATCACCAACACACACATGTATAGGTATCCCCACCACATACATATATAGGTATCCCATCACAAACATATATAGGTATCCCCACCACATACATATATAGGTATCCCCACCACATACATATATAGGTATCCCGATCACATACATCTATATGTATCCCCACCACACACATATATAGGTATCCCCACCACATACATCTATAGGTATCCCCACCACGCACATATATAGGTATCCCCACCACATATATATATAGGTATCCCCACCACATACATCTATAGGCATCCCCACCACATACATATATAGGTATCCCCACCACATACATATATAGGTATCCGCACCACATACATATATAGGTATTCCCACCACATACATATATAAGTATCCCCACCACATACATCTATAGGTATCCCCACCACATACATATATAGGTATCCCCAACAATTACATCTATAGGTATCCCCACCACACACATCTATATGTATCCCCACCATACACATCTATAGGGATCCCCACCACACATATATATAGGTATCCCCACCATACACATCTATATGTATCACCGCCACACACATATATAGGTAACCCCACCACATACATCTATTGGTATCCCCACCATACACATCTATAGGTATCCCCAACATACACATCTATATGTATCACCGCCACACTCATATATAGGTATCCCCACCACATACATATATAGATATCCCCGCCACACACATATATATGTATCCCCGCCACATACATATATAGGTATCCCCGCCACATACATATATAGGTATCCCCACCACACACATCTATAAGTATTCCCACCATATACATATATAGGTATCACCACCACACACATATATAGGTATCCCCACCACACACATATATAGGTATCCCCGCCACATACATATATAGGTATCACCACCACACACATATATAGGTCTCCCAACCACATACATCTATAGGTATCCCCACCATACACATCTATATGTATCCCCACCACACACAGATCTATAGGTATCCCCACCACACACATATATAGGTATTCCCACAATACACATCTATAGTTATCCCCGCCACACACATATATAGGTATCCCCACCACATACATATATAGGTATCCCCACCACACACATATATAGGTATCCCCACCACATACATATATAGGTATCACCACCACGCACATATAGGTATCCCCGCCACATACGTATAGGTATCCCCACCACACACATATAGGTATCCCCACCACACACATATATAGGTATCCACCACCACATACATATATAGGTATCCCCAACACATACATATATAGGTATCCCCACCATATACTTATATAGGTATCCCCACCACATACATATATAGGTATCACCACCACATACATCTATAGGTATCCCCACCACAAACATATATAGGTATCCCCACCACATACATATATAGGTATCCCCACCACATACATATATAGCTATCCCCACCACATACATATATAGGTATCACCGCCACATACATCTATAGGTATCCCCACCACATACGTATATAGGTATCCCCTCCACACACATATATAGGTATCCCCACCACAAACATATATAGGTATCACCACCACACACATATATAGGTATCCCCGCCACATACATATTTAGGTATCCCCACCACATACATATATAGGTATCACCACCACACACATATATAGGTATCCCCACCATATACATATATAGGTATCCCCATCACATACATTTATAGGTATCCCCACCACACACATATACAGGTATCCCCACCACATACATATATAGGTATCCCCACCACATACATATATAGGTATCCCCACCACATACATCTATAAGTGTCCCCGCCATACACATATATAGGTATCCTCACCACACACATCTATAGGTATCCCCACCACACACATATATAGGTATCGCCACCACACACATATATAGGTATCCCCACCACACACATATATAGGTATCCCCACCACACACATCTATATGTATCACCACCACATACATATATAGGTATCCCCACCACACACATATATAGGTATCCCCACGACATACATATATAGGTATCCCCACCACACACATATAGGTATCCTCATCACACACATATATAGGTATCCTCACCACACACATATATAGGTATCCCCGTCACATACATATATAGGTATCACCACCACATACATCTATATATATCACCACCACATACATCTATAGGTATCCCCACCACATACATCTATAGGTATCCCCGCCACACACATCTATAGGTATCCTCACCACACACATATATAGGTATCCCCACCACAAACATCTATATGTATTCCCACAACACACATATATAGGTATCCCCACCACACACATATATAGGTATCCCCACCACATACATCTATAGGTATCCCCACCACACACATATAGGTATACCCGCCACACACATCTATAGGTATCACCACCACATACATCTATAGGTATCCCCACCACATACATCTATAGGTATCCCCGCCACACACATCTATAGGTATCCCTCACCACACACATATATAGGTATCCCCACCACATACATATATAGGTATCACCACCACACACATCTATAGGTATTACCACCACATACATCTATAGGTATCACCACCACATACATCTATAGGTATACATACCACATACATCTATAGGTATCCCCACCACATACATATATAGGTATCACCACCACACACATCTGTAAGTATCCTCACCACACACATATATAGGTTTCCCCACCACATACATATATAGGTATCCCCACCACACACATATATAGGTATCACCACCACAAACGTCTATATGTATCCCTACCACATACATCTATAGGTAACCCCACCACATACATATATAGGTATCCCCACCACATACATCTATAGGTATCCCCACCACACACATATATAGGTATCAACACCACACACATATATAGGTATCACCACCACATACATCTATAGGTATCCCCACCACATACATATATAGGTATCTCCGCCACATACATATATAGGTATTACCACCACATACATATATAGGTATCCCCACCACACACATATATAGGTATCCCCACCACACACATATATATGTATCCCCACCACACACATATATATAGGTATCCCCGCCACACACATATATAGGTATCCCCACCACATACATATATAGGTCTCCCCACCACATACATCTATAGGTATCCCCACCACACACATCTATAGGTATCCTCACCACATACATATATAGGTATCCCCGCCACACACATATATAGGTATCCTCACCACACACATCTATAGGTATCCCCACCACACACATATATAGGTATCGCCACCACACACATATATAGGTATCCCCACCACACACATCTATAGGTATCCCCACCACACACATATATAGGTATCCCCACCACACACATATATAGGTATCCCCACCACACACATCCATAGGTATCCCCACCAAACACATATATAGGTATCCCCACCACATACATATATAGGTATCCCCACCACATACATATATAGGTATCACCACCACATACATATATAGGTATCCTCACCACACACATCTATAGGTATCCCACCACACACATATATAGGTATCCCCACCACACACATCTATAGGTATCCCCACCACACACATCTATAGGTATCCCCACTACATACATATATATGTATCCCCACCACATACATATATAGGTATCCCCACCACATACATATATAGGTATCCCCACCACATACATATATAGGTATCCCCACCACACACATATATAGGTATCCCCACCACACACATATATAGGTATCCCCACCACACACATATATATAGGTATCCCCGCCACACACATATATAGGTATCCCCACCACATACATATATAGGTCTCCCCACCACATACATATATAGGTATCCCCACCACACACATCTATAGGTATCCCCACCACACACATATATTGGTATCACCACCACATATATATATAGGTATCCCCGCCACACACATATATAGGTATTCACGCCACATACATATATAGGTATCCCTACCACACACATCTATAGGTATCCCCACCATATACATATATAGGTATCACCACCACACACATATATAGGTATCACCACCACACACATATATAGGTCTCACCACCACATACATCTATAGGTATCCCCACCACACCCATCTATATGTATCCCCACCACACACAGATCTATAGGTATCCCCACCAGCCACATATATAGGTATTCCCACAATACACATCTATAGTTATCCCCGCCACACACATATATAGGTATCACCACCACATACATATATAGGTATCCCCACCACACACATATATAGGTATCCCCACCACATACATATATAGGTATCACCACCACATACATATATAGGTATCCCCAACACATACATATATAGGTATCCCCACCATATACTTATATAGGTATCCCCACCACATACATATATAGGTATCCCCACCACATACATATATAGGTATCCCCCACCACATACATCTATAAGTGTCTCCGCCATACACATATATAGGTATCCTCACCACACACATCTACAGGTATCCCCACCACACACATATATAGGTATCGCCACCACACACATATATAGGTATCCCCACCACACACATATATAGGTATCCCCACCACACACATCTATATGTATCACCACCACATACATATATAGGTATCCCCACCACACACATATATAGGTATCCCCACGACATACATATATAGGTATCCCCACCACACACATATAGGTATCCTCATCACACACATATATAGGTATCCTCACCACACACATATATAGGTATCCCCGTCACATACATCTATAGGTATCACCACCACATACATCTATATATATCACCACCACATACATCTATAGGTATCCCCACCACATACATCTATAGGTATCCCCGCCACACACATCTATAGGTATCCTCACCACACACATATATAGGTATCCCCACCACAAACATCTATATGTATTCCCACAACACACATATATAGGTATCCCCACCACACACATATATAGGTATCCCCACCACATACATCTATAGGTATCCCCACCACACACATATAGGTATACCCGCCACACACATCTATAGGTATCACCACCACATACATCTATAGGTATCCCCACCACATACATCTATAGGTATCCCCGCCACACACATCTATAGGTATCCTCACCACACACATATATAGGTATCCCCACCACATACATATATAGGTATCACCACCACACACATCTATAGGTATTACCACCACATACATCTATAGGTATCACCACCACATACATCTATAGGAATACATACCACATACATCTATAGGTATCCCCACCACATACATATATAGGTATCACCACCACACACATCTGTAAGTATCCTCACCACACACATATATAGGTTTCCCCACCACATACATATATAGGTATCCCCACCACACACATATATAGGTATCACCACCACAAACGTCTATATGTATCCCTACCACATACATCTATAGGTAACCCCACCACATACATATATAGGTATCCCCACCACATACATCTATAGGTATCCCCACCACACACATATATAGGTATCAACACCACACACATATATAGGTATCACCACCACATACATCTATAGGTATCCCCACCACATACATATATAGGTATCTCCGCCACATACATATATAGGTATCCCCACCACATACATATATAGGTATCCCCACCACACACATATATAGGTATCCCCACCACACACATATATATGTATCCCCACCACACACATATATATAGGTATCCCCGCCACACACATATATAGGTATCCCCACCACATACATATATAGGTCTCCCCACCACATACATCTATAGGTATCCCCACCACACACATATATAGGTATCCTCACCACATACATATATAGGTATCCCCGCCACACACATATATAGGTATCCTCACCACACACATCTATAGGTATCCCCACCACACACATATATAGGTATCGCCACCACACACATATATAGGTATCCCCACCACACACATCTATAGGTATCCCCACCACACACATATATAGGTATCCCCACCACACACATATATAGGTATCCCCACCACACACATCTATAGGTATCCACACCAAACACATATATAGGTATCCCCACCACATACATATATAGGTATCCCCACCACATACATATATAGGTATCACCACCACATACATATATAGGTATCTTCACCACACACATCTATAGGTATCCCACCACACACATATATAGGTATCCCCACCACACACATCTATAGGTATCCCCACCACACACATCTATAGGTATCCCCACTACATACATATATATGTATCCCCACCACATACATATATAGGTATCCCCACCACATACATATATAGGTATCCCCACCACATACATATATAGGTATCCCCACCACACACATATATAGGTATCCCCACCACACACATACATAGGTATCCCCACCACACACATATATATAGGTATTCCCGCCACACACATATATAGGTATCCCCACCACATACATATATAGGTCTCCCCACCACATACATATATAGGTATCCCCACCACACACATCTATAGGTATCCCCACCACACACATATATTGGTATCACCACCACATATATATATAGGTATCCCCGCCACACACATATATAGGTATTCCCGCCACATACATATATAGGTATCCCCACCACACACATCTATAGGTATCCCCACCATATACATATATAGGTATCACCACCACACACATATATAGGTATCACCACCACACACATATATAGGTCTCACCACCACATACATCTATAGGTATCCCCACCACACCCATCTATATGTATCCCCACCACACACAGATCTATAGGTATCCCCACCAGCCACATATATAGGTATTCCCACAATACACATCTATAGTTATCCCCGCCACACACATATATAGGTATCACCACCACATACATATATAGGTATCCCCACCACACACATATATAGGTATCCCCACCACATACATATATAGGTATCACCACCACATACATATATAGGTATCCCCAACACATACATATATAGGTATCCCCACCATATACTTATATAGGTATCCCCACCACATACATATATAGGTATCCCCACCACATACATATATAGGTATCCCCACCACATACATCTATAAGTGTCCCCGCCATACACATATATAGGTATCCTCACCACACACATCTATAGGTATCCCCACCACACACATATATAGGTATCGCCACCACACACATATATAGGTATCCCCACCACACACATATATAGGTATCCCCACCACACACATCTATATGTATCACCACCACATACATATATAGGTATCCCCACCACACACATATATAGGTATCCCCACGACATACATATATAGGTATCCCCACCACACACATATAGGTATCCTCATCACACACATATATAGGTATCCTCACCACACACATATATAGGTATCCCCGTCACATACATCTATAGGTATCACCACCACATACATCTATATATATCACCACCACATACATCTATAGGTATCCCCACCACATACATCTATAGGTATCCCCGCCACACACATCTATAGGTATCCTCACCACACACATATATAGGTATCCCCACCACAAACATCTATATGTATTCCCACAACACACATATATAGGTATCCCCACCACACACATATATAGGTATCCCCACCACATACATCTATAGGTATCCCCACCACACACATATAGGTATACCCGCCACACACATCTATAGGTATCACCACCACATACATCTATAGGTATTACCACCACATACATCTATAGGTATCACCACCACACACATATATAGGCATCCCCACCACATACATATATAGGTATCACCACCACACACATATATGTATTCCCGCCACATACATATAGGTATCCCCACCACACACATATAGGTATCCCCACCACACACATCTATAGGTATCACCACCACATACATATATAGGTATCCCCAACACATACATATATAAGTTTCCCCACCACATACTTATATAGGTATCCCCACCACATACATATATAGGTATTCCCACCACATACATATATAGGTATCCCCACCACATACATATATAGGTATCCCCACCACATACATATATAGGTATCCCCACCGCATACATCTATAAGTATCCCCACCACATACATATATAGGTATCCCCACCACATACATCTATAGGTATCCCCACCACATACATATCCACATACATATATAGGTATCCCCACCACATACATATATAGGTATCCCCACCACACACATATATAGATATCCCAACCACACACATATATAGGTATCCCCACCACACACATATATATAGGTATCGCCGCCACACATATATATAGGTATCCCCACCACATACATATATAGGTCTCCCCACCACATACATCTATAGGTATCCCCACCACACACATATATAGGTATCACCACCACATACATCTATAGGTATCTCCACCACATACATCTATGGGTATCCCCGCCACATACATATATAGGTATCCCCACCACATACATATATAGGTATCCCCACCACATACATCTATAGGTATCCCCACCACACACATATATAGGTATCACCACCACACACATATATAGGTATCACCACCACATACATCTATAGGTATCTCCACCACATACATCTATGGGTATAACCACCACACACATATATAGGTATCACCACCACATACATCTATAGGTATCTCCACCACATACATCTATGGGTATCCCCGCCACATACATATATAGGTATCCCCACCACATACATAGATAGGTATCCCCACCACATACATATATAGGTATCCCCACCACATACATATATAGGTATCTCCACCACATACATCTATGGGTATCCCCGCCACATACATATATAGGTATCCCCACCACACATATCTATAGGTATCCCCACCATATACATATATAGATATCACCACCACACACATATATAGGTATCCCCACCACACACATATATAGGTATCCCCGCCACATACATATATAGGTATCACCACCACACACATATATAGGTCTCCCCACCACATACATATATAGGTATCCCCACCACACACATCTATATGTATCCCCACCACACACAGATCTATAGGTATCCCCACCACACACATATATAGGTATTCCCACAATACACATCTATAGTTATCCCCGCCACACACATATATAGGTATCCCCACAACATACATATATAGGTATCCCCACCACTCACATATATAGGTATCCCAACCACATACATATATAGGTATCACCGCCACATACATCTATAGGTATCCCCACCACATACATATATAGGTATCCCCGCCACACACATATATAGGTATCCCCACCACACACATATATAGGTATCACCACCACACACATATATAGGTATCCCCGCCACATACATATGCAGGTATCCCCACCACATATATATAAACGTATCACCACCACACACATATATAGGTATCCCCACCACATACATATATAGGTATCCCCATCACATACATTTATAGGTATCCCCACCACACACATATATAGGTATCCCCACCACATACATATATAGGTATCACCACCACATACATATATAGGTATCCCCATCACATACATTTATAGGTATCCCCACCACACACATATATAGGTATCCCCACCACATACATATATAGGTATCCCCACCACATACATATATAGGTATCCCCACCACATACATCTATAGGTATCCCCACCACACACATATATAGGTATCACCACCACAAACGTCTATATGTATCCCTACCACATACATATATAGGTAACCCCACCACATACATATATAGGTATCCCCACCACATACATCTATAGGTATCCCCACCACACACATATATAGGTATCAACACCACACACATATATAGGTATCACCACCACATACATCTATATGTATCCCCACCACATACATATATAGGTATCTCCGCCACATACATATATAGGTATCCCCACCACATACATATATAGGTATCTCCGCCACATACATATATAGGTATCCCCACCACATACATATATAGGTATCCCCACCACACACATATATAGGTATCCCCACCACACACATATATAGGTATCCCCACCACACACATATATATAGGTATCCCCGCCACACACATATATAGGTATCCCCACCACATACATATATAGGTCTCCCCACCACATACATCTATAGGTATCCCCACCACACACATCTATAGGTATCCTCACCACATACATATATAGGTATCCCTGCCACACACATATATAGGTATCCTCAACACACACATCTATAGGTATCCCCACCACACACATATATAGGTATCGCCACCACACACATATATAGGTATCCCCACCACACACATCTATAGGTATCCCCACAACACACATATATAGGTATCCCCACCACACACATATATAGGTATCCCCACCACACACATCTATAGGTATCCCCACCAAACACATATATAGGTATCCCCACCACATACATATATAGGTATCCCCACCACATTCATATATAGGTATCACCTCCACATACATATATAGGTATCCTCACCACACACATCTATAGGTATCCCACACACACATATATAGGTATCCCCACCACGCACATCTATAGGTATCCCCACCACACACATCTATAGGTATCCCCACTACATACATATATATGTATCCCCACCACTTACATATATAGGTATCCCCGCCACATACATATATAGGTATCCCCACCACATATATATATAGGTATCCCCACCACACACATATATAGGTATCCCCACCACACACATATATAGGTATCCCCACCACACACATATATATAGGTATCCCCGCCACTCACATATATAGGTATCCCCACCACATACATATATAGGTCTCCCCACCACATACATATATAGGTATCCCCACCACACACATCTATAGGTATCCCCACCACACACATATATTGGTATCACCACCACATATATATATAGGCATCCCCGCCACACACATATATGTGTATCCCCGCCACATACATATATAGGTATCCCCACCACACACATCTATAGGTATCCCCACCATTTACATATATAGGTATCACCACCACACACATATATAGGTATCACCACCACACACATATATAGGTCTCCCCACCACATACATCTATAGGTATCCCCACCACACACATCTATATGTATCCCCACCACACACAGATCTATAGGTATCCCCACCACACACATATATAGGTATTCCCACAATACACATCTATAGTTATCCCCGCCACACACATATATAGGTATCACCACCACATACATATATAGGTATCCCCACCACACACATATATAGGTATCCCCACCACATACATATATAGGTATCACCACCACACACATATAGGTATCCCCGCCACATACATATAGGTATCCCCACCACACACATATAGGTATCCCGACCACACACATATATAGGTATCACCACCACATACATCTATAGATATCACCACCACATACATCTATAGGTATCCCCACCACATACATCTATAGGTATCCCCGCCACATACATATATAGGTATCCCCACCACATACATATATAGGTATCCCCACCACACACATATATAGGTATCCCCACCACACACATATATAGGTATCCCCACCACACACATATATATAGGTATCCCCGCCACACACATATATAGGTATCCCCACCACATACATATATAGGTCTCCCCACCACATACATCTATAGGTATCCCCACCGCACACATCTATAGGTATCCTCACCACATACATATATAGGTATCCCTGCCACACACATATATAGGTATCCCCACCACACACATCTATAGGTATCCCCACCACACACATATATAGGTATCCCCACCACACACATATATAGGTATCCCCACCACACACATCTATAGGTATCCCCACCAAACACATATATAGGTATCCCCACCACATACATATATAGGTATCCCCACCACATTCATATATAGGTATCACCTCCACATACATATATAGGTATCCTCACCACACACATCTATAGGTATCCCACACACACATATATAGGTATCCCCACCACACACATCTATAGGTATCCCCACCACACACATCTATAGGTATCCCCACTACATACATATATATGTATCCCCACCACTTACATATATAGGTATCCCCGCCACATACATATATAGGTATCCCCACCACATACATATATATGTATCCCCACCACACACATATATAGGTATCCCCACCACACACATATATAGGTATCCCCACCACACACATATATATAGGTATCCCCGCCACTCACATATATAGGTATCCCCACCACATACATATATAGGTCTCCCCACCACATACATATATAGGTATCCCCACCACACACATCTATAGGTATCCCCACCACACACATATATTGGTATCACCACCACATATATATATAGGTATCCCCGCCACACACATATATGTGTATCCCCACCACATACATATATAGGTATCCCCACCACACACATCTATAGGTATCCCCACCATATACATATATAGGTATCACCACCACACACATATATAGGTATCATCACCACACACATATATAGGTCTCCCCACCACATACATCTATAGGTATCCCCACCACACACATCTATATGTATCCCCACCACACACAGATCTATAGGTATCCCCACCACATACATATATAGGTATTCCCACAATACACATCTATAGTTATCCCCGCCACACACATATATAGGTATCACCACCACATACATATATAGGTATCCCCACCACACACATATATAGGTATCCCCACCACATACATATATAGGTATCACCACCACACACATATAGGTATCCCCGCCACATACATATAGGTATCCCCACCACACACATATAGGTATCCCCACCACACACATATATAGGTATCACCACCACATACATCTATAAATATCACCACCACCTCATACATCTATAGGTATCCCCACCACATACATCTATAGGTATCCCCGCCACACACATCTATAGGTATCCTCACCACACACATATATAGGTATCCCCACCACATACATCTATATGTATTCCCACCGCACACATATATAGGTATCCCCACCACACACATATATAGGTATCCCCACCACATACATCTATAGGTATCCCCACACACACATATAGGTATACCCGCCACACACATCTATAGGTATCCTACCACACACATATATAGGTATCCCCACCACAACATCTACAGGTATCCCCACCACATACATATATAGGTATCCCCACCACATACATCTATAGGTATCCCCGCCACACACATCTATAGGTATCCTCACCACACACATATATAGGTATCCCCACCACATACATCTATAGGTATCACCGCCACATACATCTATAGGTATCCCCACCACATACATATATAGGTATCTCCGCCACACACATATATAGGTATCCCCACCACATACATCTATAGGTATCCCCATCACAAACATATATAGGTATCCCCACCACATACATATATAGGTATCCCCACCACATACATATATAGCTATCCCCACCACATACATCTATAGGTATCACCGCCACATACATCTTTAGGTATCCCCACCACATACATATATAGGTATCCCCGCCACACACATATATAGGTATCCCCACCGCACACATATATAGGTATCACCACCACACACATATATAGGTATCCCCGCCACATACATATGTAGGTATCCCCACCACATACATATATAGGTATCACCACCACACACATATATAGGTATCCCCACCATATACATATATAGGTATCCCCATCACATACATTTATAGGTATCCCCACCACACACATATATAGGTATCCCCACCACACACATATATAGGTATCCCCACCACACACATATATATAGGTATCCCCGCCACACACATATATAGGTATCCCCACCACATACATATATAGGTCTCCCCACCACATACATCTATAGGTATCCCCACCGCACACATCTATAGGTATCCTCACCACATACATATATAGGTATCCCTGCCACACACATATATAGGTATCCTCACCACACACATCAATAGGTATCCCCACCACACACATATATAGGTATCGCCACCACACACATATATAGGTATCCCCACCACACACATCTATAGGTATCCCCACCACACACATATATAGGTATCCCCACCACACACATATATAGGTATCCCCACCAAACACATATATAGGTATCCCCACCACATACATATATAGGTATCCCCACCACATTCATATATAGGTATCACCTCCACATACATATATAGGTATCCTCACCACACACATCTATAGGTATCCCACACACACATATATAGGTATCCCCACCACACACATCTATAGGTATCCCCACCACACACATCTATAGGTATCCCCACTACATACATATATATGTATCCCCACCACTTACATATATAGGTATCCCCGCCACATACATATATAGGTATCCCCACCACATACATATATAGGTATCCCCACCACACACATATATAGGTATCCCCACCACACACATATATAGGTATCCCCACCACACACATATATATAGGTATCCCCGCCACTCACATATATAGGTATCCCCACCACATACATATATAGGTCTCCCCACCACATACATATATAGGTATCCCCACCACACACATCTATAGGTATCCCCACCATACACATATATAGGTATCACCACCACATGTATATATAGGTATCCCCGCCACACACATATATGTGTATCCCCGCCACATACATATATAGGTATCCCCACCACACACATCTATAGGTATCCCCACCATATACATATATAGGTATCACCACCACACACATATATAGGTATCACCACCACACACATATATAGGTCTCCCCACCACATACATCTATAGGTATCCCCACCACACACATCTATATGTATCCCCACCACACACAGATCTATAGGTATCCCCACCACACACATATATAGGTATTCCCACAATACACATCTATAGTTATCCCCGCCACACACATATATAGGTATCACCACCACATACATATATAGGTATCCCCACCACACACATATAAAGGTATCCCCACCACATACATATATAGGTATCACCACCACACACATATAGCTATCCCCGCCACATACATATAGGTATCCCCACCACACACATATAGGTATCCCCACCACACACATATATAGGTATCACCACCACATACATCTATAGATATCACCACCACATACATCTATAGGTATCCCCACCACATACATCTATAGGTATCCTCACCACACACATATATAGGTATCCCCACCACATACATCTATATGTATTCCCACACATATATAGGTATCCCCACCACACACATATATAGGTATCCCCACCACATACATCTATAGGTATCCCCACACACAAATAAAGGTATACCCGCCACACACATCTATAGGTATCCCCACCACACACATATATAGGTATCCCCACCACAACATCTACAGGTATCCCCACCACATACATATATAGGTATCCCCACCACATACATCTATAGGTATCCCCGCCACGCACATCTATAGGTATCCTCACCACACACATATATAGGTATCCCCACCACATACATATATAGCTATCCCCATCACATACATCTATAGGTATCACCGCCACATACATCTATAGGTATCCCCACCACATACATATATAGGTATCCCCGCCACACACATATATAGGTATCCCCACCACATACATCTATAGGTATCCCCATCACAAACATATATAGGTATCCCCACCACAAACATATATAGGTATCCCCACCACATACATATATAGCTATCCCCACCACATACACATATAGGTATCACCGCCACATACATCTATAGGTATCCCCACCACATACATATATAGGTATCCCCGCCACACACATATATAGGTATCCCCACCACACACATATATAGGTATCACCACCACACACATATATAGGTATCCCCGCCACATACATATGTAGGTATCCCCACCACATACATATATAGGTATCACCACCACACACATATATAGGTATCCCCACCATATACATATATAGGTATCCCCATCACATACATTTATAGGTATCCCCACCACACACATATATAGGTATCCCCACCACATACATATATAGGTATCCCCACCACATACATATATAGGTATCCCCACCACATACATCTATAAGTGTCCCCACCACACACATATATAGGTATCCCCACCACATACATCTATAGGTATCCCCACCACGCACATATATAGGTATCCCCACCACATACATATATAGGTATCCCCACCAGATACATATATAGGTATCCCCACCACATACATATATAGGTATCCCCACCACACACATATATAGGTATCCCCACCACATACATATATAGGTATCACCACCACACACATATAGGTATTCCCGCCACATACATATAGGTATCCCCACCAAACACATATAGGTATCCCCACCACACACATCTATAGGTACCACCACCACATACATATATAGGTATCCCCAACACATACATATATAGGTATCCCCACCACATACATATATAGGTATCCCCACCACATACATATATAGGTATCCCCACCACATACATCTATAGGTATCACAACCACAAACATATATAGGTATCCACACCACATACATATATAGGTATCCCCACCACATACATATATAGCTATCCCCACCACATACATATATAGGTATCACCGCCACATACATCTATAGGTATCCCCACCACATACATATATAGGTATCCCCGCCACACACATATTTAGCTATCCCCACCACACTCATATATAGGTATCACCACCACACACATAAATAGGTATCCCCGCCACATACATATGTAGGTATCCCCACCACATACATATATAGGTATCACCACCACACACATATATAGGTATCCCCACCACATACATATATAGGTATCCCATCACATACATATATAGGTATCCCCACCACATACATATATAGGTATCCCCATCACATACATATATAGGTATCCCCATCACATACATCTATATGTATCCCCACCACACACATATATAGGTATCCCCACCACATACATCTATAGGTATCCCCACCACGCACATATATAGGTATCCCCACCACATACATATATAGGTATCCCCACCACATACATCTATAGGCATCCCCACCACATACATAGATAGGTATCCCCACCACATACATATATATGTATCCGCACCACATACATATATAGGTATCCCCACCACATACATATATAAGTATCCCCACCACATACATCTATAGGTATCCCCACCACATACATATATAGGTATCCCCAACACATACATCTATAGGTATCCCCACCACACACATCTATATGTATCCCCACCATACACATCTATAGGGATCCCCACCACACATATATATATAGGTATCCCCACCATACACATCTATATGTATCACCGCCACACACATATATAGGTAACCCCACCACATACATCTATTGGTATCCCCACCATACACATCTATAGGTATCCCCAACATACACATCTATATGTATCACCGCCACACTCATATATAGGTATCCCCACCACACACATATATAGGTATCCCCACCACATACATATATAGGTATCACCACCACACACATATAGGTATCCCCGCCACATACATATAGGTATCCCCACCACACACATATAGGTATCCCCACCACACACATATATAGGTATCAACACCACATACATCTATAGATATCACCACCACATACATCTTTAGGTATCCCCACCACATACATCTATAGGTATCCCCGCCACACACATCTATAGGTATCCTCACCACACACATATATAGGTATCCCCACCACATACATCTATATGTATTCCCACCACACACATATATAGATATCCCCACCACACACATATATAGGTATCCCCACCACATACATCTATAGGTATCCTCACACCCACATAAAGGTATACCCGCCACACACATCTATAGGTATCCCCACCACACACATATATAGGTATCCCCACCACAACATCTACAGGTATCCCCACCACATACATATATAGGTATCCCCACCACATACATCTATAGGTATCCCCGCCACACACATCTATAGGTATCCTCACCACACACATATATAGGTATCCCCACCACATACATATATAGCTATCCCCATCACATACATCTATAGGTATCACCGCCACATACATCTATAGGTATCCCCACCACATACATATATAGGTATCCCCGCCACACACATATATAGGTATCCCCACCACATACATCTATAGGTATCCCCATCACAAACATATATAGGTATCCCCACCACATACAGATATAGGTATCCCCACCACATACATATATAGCTATCCCCACCACATACATCTATAGGTATCACCGCCACATACATCTATAGGTATCCCCACCACATACATATATAGGTATCCCCGCCACACACTTATATAGGTATCCCCACCACACACATATATAGGTATCACCACCACACACATATATAGGTATCCCCGCCACATACATATGTAGGTATCCCCACCACATACATATATAGGTATCACCACCACACAAATATATAGGTCTCCCCACCACATACATCTATAGGTATCCCCACCACACACATCTATATGTATCCCCACCACACACAGATCTATAGGTATCCCCACCACACACATATATAGGTATTCCCACAATACACATCTATAGTTATCCCCGCCACACACATATATAGGTATCACCACCACATACATATATAGGTATCCCCACCACACACATATATAGGTATCCCCACCACATACATATATAGGTATCACCACCACACACATATAGCTATCCCCGCCACATACATATAGGTATCCCCACCACACACATATAGGTATCCCCACCACACACATATATAGGTATCACCACCACATACATCTATAGATATCACCACCACATACATCTATAGGTATCCCCACCACATACATCTATAGATATCCTCACCACACACATATATAGGTATCCCCACCACATACATCTATATGTATTCCCACCACACACATATATAGGTATCCCCACCACACACATGTATAGGTATCCCCACCACATACATCTATAGGTATCCCCACACACACATAAAGGTATACCCGCCACACACATCTATAGGTATCCCCACCACACACATATATAGGTATCCCCACCACAACATCTACAGGTATCCCCACCACATACATATATAGGTATCCCCACCACATACATCTATAGGTATCCCCGCCACACACATCTATAGGTATCCTCACCACACACATATATAGGTATCCCCACCACATACATATATAGCTATCCCCATCACATACAGCTATAGGTATCACCGCCACATACATCTATAGGTATCCCCACCACATACATATATAGGTATCCCCGCCACACACATATATAGGTATCCCCACCACATACATCTATAGGTATCCCCATCACAAACATATATAGGTATCCCCACAACATACATATATAGGTATCCCCACCACATACATATATAGCTATCCCCACCACATACATCTATAGGTATCACCGCCACATACATCTATAGGTATCCCCACCACATACATATATAGGTATCCCCGCCACACACATATATAGGTATCCCCACCACACACATATATAGGTATCACCACCACACACATATATAGGTATCCCCGCCACATACATATGTAGGTATCCCCACCACATACATATATAGGTATCACCACCACACACATATATAGGTATCCCCACCATATACATATATAGGTATCCCCATCACATACATTTATAGGTATCCCCACCACACACATATATAGGTATCCCCACCACATACATATATAGGTATCCCCACCACATACATATATAGGTATCCCCACCACATACATCTATAAGTGTACCCACCACACACATATATAGGTATCCCCACCACATACATCTATAGGTATCCCCACCACGCACATATATAGGTATCCCCACCACATACATATATAGGTATCCCCACCACATACATATATAGGTATCCCCACCACATACATATATAGGTATCCCCACCACACACATATATAGGTATCCCCACCACATACATATATAGGTATCACCACCACACACATATAGGTATTCCCGCCACATACATATAGGTATCCCCACCAAACACATATAGGTATCCCCACCACACACATCTATAGGTACCACCACCACATACATATATAGGTATCCCCAACACATACATATATAGGTATCCCCACCACATACATATATAGGTATCCCCACCACATACATATATAGGTATCCCCACCACATACATCTATAGGTATCACAACCACAAACATATATAGGTATCCACACCACATACATATATAGGTATCCCCACCACATACATATATAGCTATCCCCACCACATACATATATAGGTATCACCGCCACATACATCTATAGGTATCCCCACCACATACATATATAGGTATCCCCGCCACACACATATTTAGCTATCCCCACCACACTCATATATAGGTATCACCACCACACACATAAATAGGTATCCCCGCCACATACATATGTAGGTATCCCCACCACATACATATATAGGTATCACCACCACACACATATATAGGTATCCCCACCACATACATATATAGGTATCCCATCACATACATATATAGGTATCCCCACCACATACATATATAGGTATCCCCACCACATACATATATAGGTATCCCCATCACATACATCTATATGTATCCCCACCACACACATATATAGGTATCCCCACCACATACATCTATAGGTATCCCCACCACGCACATATATAGGTATCCCCACCACATACATATATAGGTATCCCCACCACATACATCTATAGGCATCCCCACCACATACATATATAGGTATCCCCACCACATACATATATATGTATCCGCACCACATACATATATAGGTATCCCCACCACATACATATATAAGTATCCCCACCACATACATCTATAGGTATCCCCACCACATACATATATAGGTATCCCCAACACATACATCTATAGGTATCCCCACCACACACATCTATATGTATCCCCACCATACACATCTATAGGGATCCCCACCACACATATATATATAGGTATCCCCACCATACACATCTATATGTATCACCGCCACACACATATATAGGTAACCCCACCACATACATCTATTGGTATCCCCACCATACACATCTATAGGTATCCCCAACATACACATCTATATGTATCACCGCCACACTCATATATAGGTGTCCCCACCACACACATATATAGGTATCCCCACCACATACATATATAGGTATTACCACCACACACATATAGGTATCCCCGCCCCATACATATAGGTATCCCCACCACACACATATAGGTATCCCCACCACACACATATATAGGTATCAACACCACATACATCTATAGATATCACCACCACATACATCTATAGGTATCCCCACCACATACATCTATAGGTATCCCCGCCACACACATCTATAGGTATCCTCACCACACACATATATAGGTATCCCCACCACATACATCTATATGTATTCCCACCACACACATATATAGGTATCCCCACCACACACATATATAGGTATCCCCACCACATACATCTATAGGTATCCCCACACACACATAAAGGTATACCCGCCACACACATCTATAGGTATCCCCACCACACACATATATAGGTATCCCCACCACAACATCTACAGGTATCCCCACCACATACATATATAGGTATCCCACCACATACATCTATAGGTATCCCCGCCACACACATCTATAGGTATCCTCACCACACACATATATAGGTATCCCCACCACATACATATATAGCTATCCCCATCACATACATCTATAGGTATCAACGCCACATACATCTATAGGTATCCCCACCACATACATATATAGGTATTCCCGCCACACACATATATAGGTATCCCCACCACATACATCTATAGGTATCCCCATCACAAACATATATAGGTATCCCCACCACATACATATATAGGTATCCCCACCACATACATATATAGCTATCCCCACCACATACATCTATAGGTATCACCGCCACATACATCTATAGGTATCCCCACCACATACATATATAGGTATCCCCGCCACACACATATATAGGTATCCCCACCACACACATATATAGGTATCACCACCACACACATATATAGGTATCCCCGCCACATACATATGTAGGTATCCCCACCACATACATATATAGGTATCACCACCACACACATATATAGGTATCCCCACCATATACATATATAGGTATCCCCATCACATACATTTATAGGTATCCCCACCACACACATATATAGGTATCCCCACCACATACATATATAGGTATCCCCACCACATACATATATAGGTATCCCCACCACATACATCTATAAGTGTCCCCACCACAAACATATATAGGTATCCCCACCACATACATCTATAGGTATCCCCACCACGCACATATATAGGTATCCCCACCACATACATATATAGGTATCCCCACCACATACATATATAGGTATCCCCACCACATACATATATAGGTATCCCCACCACACACATATATAGGTATCCCCACCACATACATATATAGGTATCACCACCACACACATATAGGTATTCCCGCCACATACATATAGGTATCCCCACCAAACACATATAGGTATCCCCACCACACACATCTATAGGTACCACCACCACATACATATATAGGTATCCCCAACACATACATATATAGGTATCCCCACCACATACATATATAGGTATACCCACCACATACATCTATAGGTATCACAACCGCAAACATATATAGGTATCCACACCACATACATATATAGGTATCCCCACCACATACATATATAGCTATCCCCACTACATACATATATAGGTATCACCGCCACATACATCTATAGGTATCCCCACCACATACATATATAGGTATCCCCGCCACACACATATTTAGCTATCCCCACCACACTCATATATAGGTATCACCACCACACACATAAATAGGTATCCCCGCCACATACATATGTAGGTATCCCCACCACATACATATATAGGTATCACCACCACACACATATATAGGTATCCCCACCACATACATATATAGGTATCCCATCACATACATATATAGGTATCCCCAACACATACATATATAGGTATCCCCACCACATACATATATAGGTATCCCCATCACATACATCTATATGTATCCCCACCACACACATATATAGGTATCCCCACCACATACATCTATAGGTATCCCCACCACGCACATATATAGGTATCCCCACCACATACATATATAGGTATCCCCACCACATACATCTATAGGCATCCCCACCACATACATATATAGGTATCCCCACCACATACATATATACGTATCCGCACCACATACATATATAGGTATCCCCACCACATACATATATAAGTATCCCCACCACATACATCTATAGGTATCCCCACCACATACATATATAGGTATCCCCAACACATACATCTATAGGTATCCCCACCACACACATCTATATGTATCCCCACCATACACATCTATAGGGATCCCCACCACACATATATATATAGGTATCCCCACCATACACATCTAAATGTATCACCGCCACACACATATATAGGTAACCCCACCACATACATCTATTGGTATCCCCACCATATACATCTATAGGTATCCCCAACATACACATCTATATGTATCACCGCCACACTCATATATAGGTATCCCCACCACACACATATATAGGTATCCCCACCACATACATATATAGGTATCACCACCACACACATATAGGTATCCCCGCCACATACATATAGGTATCCCCACCACACACATATAGGTATCCCCACCACACACATATATAGGTATCACCACCACATACATCTATAGATATCACCACCACATACATCTATAGGTATCCCCACCACATACATCTATAGGTATCCCCGCCACACACATCTATAGGTATCCTCACCACACACATATATAGGTATCCCCACCACATACATCTATATGTATTCCCACCACACACATATATAGGTATCCCCACCACACACATATATAGGTATCCCCACCACATACATCTATAGGTATCCCCACACACACATAAAGGTATACCCGCCACACACATCTATAGGTATCCCCACCACACACATATATAGGTATCCCCACCACAACATCTACAGGTATCCCCACCACATACATATATAGGTATCCCCACCACATACATCTATAGGTATCCCCGCCACACACATCTATAGGTATCCTCACCACACACATATATAGGTATCCCCACCACATACATATATAGCTATCCCCATCACATACATCTATAGGTATCACCGCCACATACATCTATAGGTATCCCCACCACATACATATATAGGTATCCCCGCCACACACATATATAGGTATCCCCACCACATACATCTATAGGTATCCCCATCACAAACATATATAGGTATCCCCACCACATACATATATAGGTATCCCCACCACATACATATATAGGTATCCCCACCACATACATATATAGGTATCACCGCCAAATACATCTATAGGTATCCCCACCACATACATATATAGGTATCCCCGCCACACACATATATGGGTATTCCCACCACACACATATATAGGTATCACCACCACACACATATATAGGTATCCCCGCCACATACATATGTAGGTATCCCCACCACATACATATATAGGTATCACCACCACACACATATATACGTATCCCCACCACATACATATATAGGTATCCCATCACATACATATATAGGTATCCCCACCACATACATATATAGGTATCCCCACCACATACATATATAGGTATCCCCATCACATACATCTATATGTATCCCCACCACACACATATATAGGTATCCCCACCACATACATATATAGGTATTCCCACCACGCACATATATAGGTATCCCCACCACATACATATATAGGTATCCCCACCACATACATCTATAGGTATCCCCACCACATACATATATAGGTATCCCCACCACATACATATATAGGTATCCCCACCACATACATATATAGGTATCCCCACCACATACATATATAGGTATCCCCATCACATACATCTATATGTATCCCCACCACACACATATATAGGTATCCCCACCACATACATATATAGGTATCCCCACCACATACATCTATAGGTATCCCCACCACATACATATATAGGTATCCCCACCACATACATATATAGGTATCCCCACCACATACATATATAGGTATCCCCACCACATACATATATAAGTATCCCCACCACATACATCTATAGGTATCCCCACAACATACATATATAGGTATCCCCAACACATACATCTATAGGTATCCCCACCACACCCATCTATAGGTATCCCCACCATACACATCTATAGGGATCCCCACCACACATATATATATATAGGTATCCCCACCATACACATCTATATGTATCACCGCCACACACATATATAGGTAACCCCACCACATACATCTATTGGTATCCCCACCATACACATCTATAGGTATCCCCACCATACACATCTATATGTATCACCGCCACACTCATATATAGGTATCCGCACCACATACATCTATAGGTATTACCACCACATACATGTATAGGTATCCCCACCACACACATATAGGTATCCTCACCACACACATATATAGGTATCCTCACCATATACATATATAGGTATCCCCATCACATACATTTATAGGTATCCCCACCACACACATATATAGGTATCCCCACCACATACATATATAGGTATCCCCACCACATACATATATAGGTATCCCCACCACATACATCTATAAGTGTCCCCACCACACACATATATAGGTATCCCCACCACATACATCTATAGGTATCCCCACCACGCACATATATAGGTATCCCCACCACATGCATATATAGGTATCCCCACCACATACATATATAGGTATCCCCACCACATACATATATAGGTATCCCCACCACACACATATATAGGTATCCCCACCACATACATATATAGGTATCACCACCACACACATATAGGTATTCCCGCCACATACATATAGGTATCCCCACCAAACACATATAGGTATCCCCACCACACACATCTATAGGTACCACCACCACATACATATATAGGTATCCCCAACACATACATATATAGGTATCCCCACCACATACATATATAGGTATCCCCACCACATACATATATAGGTATCCCCACCACATACATCTATAGGTATCACAACCACAAACATATATAGGTATCCACACCACATACATATATAGGTATCCCCACCACATACATATATAGCTATCCCCACCACATACATATATAGGTATCACCGCCACATACATCTATAGGTATCCCCTCCACATACATATATAGGTATCCCCGCCACACACATATTTAGCTTTCCCCACCACACTCATATATAGGTATCACCACCACACACATAAATAGGTATCCCCGCCACATACATATGTAGGTATCCCCACCACATACATATATAGGTATCACCAACACACACATATATAGGTATCCCCACCACATACATATATAGGTATCCCATCACAAACATATATAGGTATCCCCACCACATACATATATAGGTATCCCCACCACATACATATATAGGTATCCCGATCACATACATCTATATGTATCCCCACCACACACATATATAGGTATCCCCACCACATACATCTATAGGTATCCCCACCACGCACATATATAGGTATCCCCACCACATATATATATAGGTATCCCCACCACATACATCTATAGGCATCCCCACCACATACATATATAGGTATCCCCACCACATACATATATAGGTATCCGCACCACATACATATATAGGTATTCCCACCACATACATATATAAGTATCCCCACCACATACATCTATAGGTATCCCCACCACATACATATATAGGTATCCCCAACAATTACATCTATAGGTATCCCCACCACACACATCTATATGTATCCCCACCATACACATCTATAGGGATCCCCACCACACATATATATAGGTATCCCCACCATACACATCTATATGTATCACCGCCACACACATATATAGGTAACCCCACCACATACATCTATTGGTATCCCCACCATACACATCTATAGGTATCCCCAACATACACATCTATATGTATCACCGCCACACTCATATATAGGTATCCCCACCACATACATATATAGATATCCCCGCCACACACATATATATGTATCCCCGCCACATACATATATAGGTATCCCCGCCACATACATATATAGGTATCCCCACCACACACATCTATAAGTATTCCCACCATATACATATATAGGTATCACCACCACACACATATATAGGTATCCCCACCACACACATATATAGGTATCCCCGCCACATACATATATAGGTATCACCACCACACACATATATAGGTCTCCCAACCACATACATATATAGGTATCACCACCACGCACATATAGGTATCCCCGCCACATACGTATATGTATCCCCACCACACACATATAGGTATCCCCACCACACACATATATAGGTATCACCACCACATACATATATAGGTATCCCCAACACATACATATATAGGTATCACCACCACACACATATATAGGTATCCCCACCACATACATATATAGGTATCACCACCACATACATCTATAGGTATCCCCACCATACACATCTATATGTATCCCCACCACACACAGATCTATAGGTATCCCCACCACACACATATATAGGTATTCCCACAATACACATCTATAGTTATCCCCGCCACACACATATATAGGTATCCCCACCACATACATATATAGGTATCCCCACCACACACATATATAGGTATCCCCACCACATACATATATAGGTATCACCACCACGCACATATAGGTATCCCCGCCACATACGTATATGTATCCCCACCACACACATATAGGTATCCCCACCACACACATATATAGGTATCACCACCACATACATATATAGGTATCCCCAACACATACATATATAGGTATCCCCACCATATACTTATATAGGTATCCCCACCACATACATATATAGGTATCACCACCACATACATCTATAGGTATCCCCACCACAAACATATATAGGTATCCCCACCACATACATATATAGGTATCCCCACCACATACATATATAGCTATCCCCACCACATACATATATAGGTATCACCGCCACATACATCTATAGGTATCCCCACCACATACGTATATAGGTATCCCCTCCACACACATATATAGGTATCCCCACCACAAACATATATAGGTATCACCACCACACACATATATAGGTATCCCCGCCACATACATATTTAGGTATCCCCACCACATACATATATAGGTATCACCACCACACACATATATAGGTATCCCCACCATATACATATATAGGTATCCCCATCACATACATTTATAGGTATCCCCACCACACACATATACAGGTATCCCCACCACATACATATATAGGTATCCCCACCACATACATATATAGGTATCCCCACCACATACATCTATAAGTGTCCCCGCCATACACATATATAGGTATCCTCACCACACACATCTATAGGTATCCCCACCACACACATATATAGGTATCGCCACCACACACATATATAGGTATCCCCACCACACACATATATAGGTATCCCCACCACACACATCTATATGTATCACCACCACATACATATATAGGTATCCCCACCACACACATATATAGGTATCCCCACGACATACATATATAGGTATCCCCACGACATACATATATAGGTATCCCCACCACACACATATAGGTATCCTCATCACACACATATATAGGTATCCTCACCACACACATATATAGGTATCCCCGTCACATACATATATAGGTATCACCACCACATACATCTATATATATCACCACCACATACATCTATAGGTATCCCCACCACATACATCTATAGGTATCCCCGCCACACACATCTATAGGTATCCTCACCACACACATATATAGGTATCCCCACCACAAACATCTATATGTATTCCCACAACACACATATATAGGTATCCCCACCACACACATATATAGGTATCCCCACCACATACATCTATAGGTATCCCCACCACACACATATAGGTATACCCGCCACACACATCTATAGGTATCACCACCACATACATCTATAGGTATCCCCACCACATACATCTATAGGTATCCCCGCCACACACATCTATAGGTATCCTCACCACACACATATATAGGTATCCCCACCACATACATATATAGGTATCACCACCACACACATCTATAGGTATTACCACCACATACATCTATAGGTATCACCACCACATACATCTATAGGTATACATACCACATACATCTATAGGTATCCCCACCACATACATATATAGGTATCACCACCACACACATCTGTAAGTATCCTCACCACACACATATATAGGTTTCCCCACCACATACATATATAGGTATCCCCACCACACACATATATAGGTATCACCACCACAAACGTCTATATGTATCCCTACCACATACATCTATAGGTAACCCCACCACATACATATATAGGTATCCCCACCACATACATCTATAGGTATCCCCACCACACACATATATAGGTATCAACACCACACACATATATAGGTATCACCACCACATACATCTATAGGTATCCCCACCACATACATATATAGGTATCTCCGCCACATACATATATAGGTATCCCCACCACATACATATATAGGTATCCCCACCACACACATATATAGGTATCCCCACCACACACATATATATGTATCCCCACCACACACATATATATAGGTATCCCCGCCACACACATATATAGGTATCCCCACCACATACATATATAGGTCTCCCCACCACATACATCTATAGGTATCCCCACCACACACATCTATAGGTATCCTCACCACATACATATATAGGTATCCCCGCCACACACATATATAGGTATCCTCACCACACACATCTATAGGTATCCCCACCACACACATATATAGGTATCGCCACCACACACATATATAGGTATCCCCACCACACACATCTATAGGTATCCCCACCACACACATATATAGGTATCCCCACCACACACATATATAGGTATCCCCACCACACACATCTATAGGTATCCCCACCAAACACATATATAGGTATCCCCACCACATACATATATAGGTATCCCCACCACATACATATATAGGTATCACCACCACATACATATATAGGTATCCTCACCACACACATCTATAGGTATCCCACCACACACATATATAGGTATCCCCACCACACACATCTATAGGTATCCCCACCACACACATCTATAGGTATCCCCACTACATACATATATATGTATCCCCACCACATACATATATAGGTATCCCCACCACATACATATATAGGTATCCCCACCACATACATATATAGGTATCCCCACCACACACATATATAGGTATCCCCACCACACACATATATAGGTATCCCCACCACACACATATATATAGGTATCCCCGCCACACACATATATAGGTATCCCCACCACATACATATATAGGTCTCCCCACCACATACATATATAGGTATCCCCACCACACACATCTATAGGTATCCCCACCACACACATATATTGGTATCACCACCACATATATATATAGGTATCCCCGCCACACACATATATAGGTATTCACGCCACATACATATATAGGTATCCCTACCACACACATCTATAGGTATCCCCACCATATACATATATAGGTATCACCACCACACACATATATAGGTATCACCACCACACACATATATAGGTCTCACCACCACATACATCTATAGGTATCCCCACCACACCCATCTATATGTATCCCCACCACACACAGATCTATAGGTATCCCCACCAGCCACATATATAGGTATTCCCACAATACACATCTATAGTTATCCCCGCCACACACATATATAGGTATCACCACCACATACATATATAGGTATCCCCACCACACACATATATAGGTATCCCCACCACATGCATATATAGGTATCACCACCACATACATATATAGGTATCCCCAACACATACATATATAGGTATCCCCACCATATACTTATATAGGTATCCCCACCACATACATATATAGGTATCCCCACCACATACATATATAGGTATCCCCACCACATACATCTATAAGTGTCTCCGCCATACACATATATAGGTATCCTCACCACACACATCTACAGGTATCCCCACCACACACATATATAGGTATCGCCACCACACACATATATAGGTATCCCCACCACACACATATATAGGTATCCCCACCACACACATCTATATGTATCACCACCACATACATATATAGGTATCCCCACCACACACATATATAGGTATCCCCACGACATACATATATAGGTATCCCCACCACACACATATAGGTATCCTCATCACACACATATATAGGTATCCTCACCACACACATATATAGGTATCCCCGTCACATACATCTATAGGTATCACCACCACATACATCTATATATATCACCACCACATACATCTATAGGTATCCCCACCACACACATATATAGGTATCCCCACCACATACATCTATAGGTATCCCCACCACACACATATAGGTATACCCGCCACACACATCTATAGGTATCACCACCACATACATCTATAGGTATCCCCACCACATACATCTATAGGTATCCCCGCCACACACATCTATAGGTATCCTCACCACACACATATATAGGTATCCCCACCACATACATATATAGGTATCACCACCACACACATCTATAGGTATTACCACCACATACATCTATAGGTATCACCACCACATACATCTATAGGAATACATACCACATACATCTATAGGTATCCCCACCACATACATATATAGGTATCACCACCACACACATCTGTAAGTATCCTCACCACACACATATATAGGTTTCCCCACCACATACATATATAGGTATCCCCACCACACACATATATAGGTATCACCACCACAAACGTCTATATGTATCCCTACCACATACATCTATAGGTAACCCCACCACATACATATATAGGTATCCCCACCACATACATCTATAGGTATCCCCACCACACACATATATAGGTATCAACACCACACACATATATAGGTATCACCACCACATACATCTATAGGTATCCCCACCACATACATATATAGGTATCTCCGCCACATACATATATAGGTATCCCCACCACATACATATATAGGTATCCCCACCACACACATATATAGGTATCCCCACCACACACATATATATGTATCCCCACCACACACATATATATAGGTATCCCCGCCACACACATATATAGGTATCCCCACCACATACATATATAGGTCTCCCCACCACATACATCTATAGGTATCCCCACCACACACATATATAGGTATCCTCACCACATACATATATAGGTATCCCCGCCACACACATATATAGGTATCCTCACCACACACATCTATAGGTATCCCCACCACACACATATATAGGTATCGCCACCACACACATATATAGGTATCCCCACCACACACATCTATAGGTATCCCCACCACACACATATATAGGTATCCCCACCACACACATATATAGGTATCCCCACCACACACATCTATAGGTATCCCCACCAAACACATATATAGGTATCCCCACCACATACATATATAGGTATCCCCACCACATACATATATAGGTATCACCACCACATACATATATAGGTATCCTCACCACACACATCTATAGGTATCCCACCACACACATATATAGGTATCCCCACCACACACATCTATAGGTATCCCCACCACACACATCTATAGGTATCCCCACTACATACATATATATGTATCCCCACCACATACATATATAGGTATCCCCACCACATACATATATAGGTATCCCCACCACATACATATATAGGTATCCCCACCACACACATATATAGGTATCCCCACCACACACATACATAGGTATCCCCACCACACACATATATATAGGTATCCCCGCCACACACATATATAGGTATCCCCACCACATACATATATAGGTCTCCCCACCACATACATATATAGGTATCCCCACCACACACATCTATAGGTATCCCCACCACACACATATATTGGTATCACCACCACATATATATATAGGTATCCCCGCCACACACATATATAGGTATTCCCGCCACATACATATATAGGTATCCCCACCACACACATCTATAGGTATCCCCACCATATACATATATAGGTATCACCACCACACACATATATAGGTATCACCACCACACACATATATAGGTCTCACCACCACATACATCTGTAGGTATCCCCACCACACCCATCTATATGTATCCCCACCACACACAGATCTATAGGTATCCCCACCAGCCACATATATAGGTATTCCCACAATACACATCTATAGTTATCCCCGCCACACACATATATAGGTATCACCACCACATACATATATAGGTATCCCCACCACACACATATATAGGTATCCCCACCACATACATATATAGGTATCACCACCACATACATATATAGGTATCCCCAACACATACATATATAGGTATCCCCACCATATACTTATATAGGTATCCCCACCACATACATATATAGGTATCCCCACCACATACATATATAGGTATCCCCACCACATACATATATAAGTGTCCCCGCCATACACATATATAGGTATCCTCACCACACACATCTATAGGTATCCCCACCACACACATATATAGGTATCGCCACCACACACATATATAGGTATCCCCACCACACACATATATAGGTATCCCCACCACACACATCTATATGTATCACCACCACATACATATATAGGTATCCCCACCACACACATATATAGGTATCCCCACGACATACATATATAGGTATCCCCACCACACACATATAGGTATCCTCATCACACACATATATAGGTATCCTCACCACACACATATATAGGTATCCCCGTCACATACATCTATAGGTATCACCACCACATACATCTATATATATCACCACCACATACATCTATAGGTATCCCCACCACATACATCTATAGGTATCCCCGCCACACACATCTATAGGTATCCTCACCACACACATATATAGGTATCCCCACCACAAACATCTATATGTATTCCCACAACACACATATATAGGTATCCCCACCACACACATATATAGGTATCCCCACCACATACATCTATAGGTATCCCCACCACACACATATAGGTATACCCGCCACACACATCTATAGGTATCACCACCACATACATCTATAGGTATCCCCACCACATACATCTATAGGTATCCCCGCCACACACATCTATAGGTATCCTCACCACACACATATATAGGTATCCCCACCACATACATATATAGGTATCACCACCACACACATCTATAGGTATTACCACCACATACATCTATAGGTATCACCACCACATACATCTATAGGTATACATACCACATACATCTATAGGTATCCCCACCACATACATCTATAGGTATCACCACCACACACATCGGTAAGTATCCTCACCACACACATATATAGGTTTCCCCACCACATACATATATAGGTATCCCACCACACACATATATAGGTATCACCACCACAAACGTCTATATGTATCCCTACCACATACATCTATAGGTAACCCCACCACATACATATATAGGTATCCCCACCACATACACCTATAGGTATCCCCACCACACACATATATAGGTATCAACACCACACACATATATAGGTATCACCACCACATACATCTATAGGTATCCCCACCACATACATATATAGGTATCTCCGCCACATACATATATAGGTATCCCCACCACATACATATATAGGTATCCCCACCACACACATATATAGGTATCCCCACCACACACATATATATGTATCCCCACCACACACATATATATAGGTATCCCCGCCACACACATATATAGGTATCCCCACCACATACATATATAGGTCTCCCCACCACATACATATATATGTATCCCCACCACACACATATATAGGTATCCTCACCACATACATATATAGGTATCCCCGCCACACACATATATAGGTATCCTCACCACACACATCTATAGGTATCCCCACCACACACATATATAGGTATCGCCACCACACACATATATAGGTATCCCCACCACACACATCTATAGGTATCCCCACCACACACATATATAGGTATCCCCACCACACACATATATAGGTATCCCCACCACACACATCTATAGGTATCCCCACCAAACACATATATAGGTATCCCCACCACATACATATATAGGTATCCCCACCACATACATATATAGGTATCACCACCACATACATATATAGGTATCACCACCACACACATCTATAGGTATCCCACCACACACATATATAGGTATCCCCACCACACACATCTATAGGTATCCCCACCACACACATCTATAGGTATCCCCACTACATACATATATATGTATCCCCACCACATACATATATAGGTATCCCCACCACATACATATATAGGTATCCCCACCACATACATATATAGGTATCCCCACCACACACATATATAGGTATCCCCACCACACACATATATAGGTATCCCCACCACACACATATATATAGGTATCCCCACCACACACATATATAGGTATCCCCACCACATACATATATAGGTCTCCCCACCACATATATATATAGGTATCCCCACCACACACATCTATAGGTATCCCCACCACACACATATATTGGTATCACCACCACATATATATATAGGTATCCCCGCCACACACATATATAGGTATTCCCGCCACATACATATATAGGTATCCCCACCACACACATCTATAGGTATCCCCACCATATACATATATAGGTATCACCACCACACACATATATAGGTATCACCACCACACACATATATAGGTCTCACCACCACATACATCTATAGGTATCCCCACCACACCCATCTATATGTATCCCCACCACACACAGATCTATAGGTATCCCCACCAGCCACATATATAGGTATTCCCACAATACACATCTATAGTTATCCCCGCCACACACATATATAGGTATTACCACCACATACATATATAGGTATCCCCACCACACACATATATAGGTATCCCCACCACATACATATATAGGTATCACCACCACATACATATATAGGTATCCCCAACACATACATATATAGGTATCCCCACCATATACTTATATAGGTATCCCCACCACATACATATATAGGTATCCCCAACACATACATATATAGGTATCCCCACCATATACTTATATAGGTATCCCCACCACATACATATATAGGTATCCCCACCACATACATCTATAGGTATCCCCATCACAAACATATATAGGTATCCCCACCACATACATATATAGGTATCCCCACTACATACATATATAGCTATCCCCACCACATACATCTATAGATATCACCGCCACATACATCTATAGGTATCCCCACCACATACATATATAGGTATCCCCGCCACACACATATATAGGTATCCCCACCACACACATATATAGGTATCACCACCACACACATATATAGGTATCCCCGCCACATACATATGTAGGTATCCCCAACACATACATATATAGGTATCACCACCACACACATATATAGGTATCCCCACCATATACATATATAGGTATCCCCATCACATACATTTATAGGTATCCCCACCACACACATATATAGGTATCCCCACCACATACATATATAGGTATCCCCACCACATACATATATAGGTATCCCCACCACATACATCTATACGTGTCCCCACCACACACATATATAGGTATCCCCACCACATACATCTATAGGTATCCCCACCACGCACATATATAGGTATCCCCACCACATACATATATAGGTATCCCCACCACATACATATATAGGTATCCCCACCACATACATATATAGGTATCCCCACCTCACACATATATAGGTATCCCCACCACATACATATATAGGTATCACCACCACACATATATAGGTATTCCCGCCACATACATATAGGTATCCCCACCACACACATATAGGTATCCCCACCACACACATATATAGGTATCACCACCACATACATATATAGGTATCCCCAACACATACATATATAGGTATCCCCACCACATACATATATAGGTATCCCCACCACATACATATATAGGTATCCCCACCACATACATCTATAGGTATCCCCACCACAAACATATATAGGTATCCACACCACATACATATATAGGTATCCCCACCACATACATATATAGCTATCCCCACCACATACATATATAGGTATCACCGCCACATACATCTATAGGTATCCCCACCACATACATATATAGGTATCCCCGCCACACACATATATAGGTATTCCCACCACACACATATATAGGTATCACCACCACACACATATATAGGTATCCCCGCCACATACATATGTAGGTATCCCCACCACATACATATATAGGTATCACCACCACACACATATATACGTATCCCCACCACATACATATATAGGTATCCCATCACATACATATATAGGTATCCCCACCACATACATATATAGGTATCCCCACCACATACATATATAGGTATCCCCATCACATACATCTATATGTATCCCCACCACACACATATATAGGTATCCCCACCACATACATATATAGGTATCCCAACCACGCACATATATAGGTATCCCCACCACATACATATATAGGTATCCCCACCACATACATATATAGGTATCCCCACCACATACATATATAGGTATCCCCACCACATACATATATAGGTATCCCCACCACATACATATATAGGTATCCCCATCACATACATCTATATGTATCCCCACCACACACATATATAGGTATCCCCACCACATACATATATAGGTATCCCCACCACATACATCTATAGGTATCCCCACCACATACATATATAGGTATCCCCACCACATACATATATAGGTATCCCCACCACACCCATCTATAGGTATCCCCACCATACACATCTATAGGGATCCCCACCACACATATATATATATAGGTATCCCCACCATACACATCTATATGTATCACCGCCACACACATATATAGGTAACCCCACCACATACATCTATTGGTATCCCCACCATACACATCTATAGGTATCCCCACCATACACATCTATATGTATCACCGCCACACTCATATATAGGTATCCGCACCACATACATATATAGGTATTACCACCACATACATGTATAGGTATCCCCACCACACACATATAGGTATCCTCACCACACACATATATAGGTATCCTCACCACACACATATATAGGTATCCCCGTCACATACATCTATAGGTATCACCACCACATACATCTATAGGTATCACCACCACACACATCTATAGGTTTCCCCACCACACACATCTATAGGTATCCTCAACACATACATATATAGGTATCCCCGCCACACACATATATAGGTATCCTCACCTCACACATCTATAGGTATCCCCATCACACACATATATAGGTATCGCCACCACACACATATATAGTTATCCCCACCACACACATCTATATGTATCCCCACCACACACATATATAGGTATCCCCACCACACACATCTATAGGTATCCCCACCAAACACATATATAGGTATCCCCACCACATACATATGTAGGTATCCCCACCACATACATATATAGGTATCACAACCACATACATCTATAGATATCACCACCACATACATATATAGGTATCCCCACCACATACGTCTATAGGTATCCCCGCCACACACATCTATAGGTATCCTCACCACACACATATATAGGTATCCCCACCACATACACCTATAGGTATCCCCACCACACACATATATAGGTATCCCCAACACACACATATATAGGTATCCCCACCACATACATCTATAGGTATCCCCACCACACACATATATAGGTATCGCCACCACACACATATATAGTTATCCCCACCACACACATCTATATGTATCCCCACCACACACATATATAGGTATCCCCACCACACGCATCTATAGGTATCCCCACCAAACACATATATAGGTATCCCCACCACATACATATGTAGGTATCCCCACCACATACATATATAGGTATCACCACCACATACATATATAGATATCACCACCACATACATCTATAGGTATCCCCACCACATACATCTATAGGTATCCCCGCCACACACATCTATAGGTATCCTCACCACACACATATATAGGTATCCCCACCACATACATCTATAGGTATCCCCACCACACACATATATAGGTATCCCCATCACACACATATATAGGTATCCCCACCACATACATCTATAGGTATCCCCACCACACACATATAGGTATACCCGCCACACACATCTATAGGTATCACCACCACATACATCTATAGGTAACACCACCACAACATCTATAGGTATCCCCACCACATACATATATAGGTATCCCTACCACATACATCTATAGGTATCCCCGCCACACACATATATAGGTATCCTCACCACACACATATATAGGTATCCCCACCACTTACATCTATAGGTATCACCACCACACACATCTATAGGTATTACCACCACATACATCTATAGGTATCACCACCACATACATCTATAGGTATACATACCACATACATCTATAGGTATCCCCACCACATACATCTATAGGTATCCCCGCCACACACATCTGTAGGTATCCTCACCACACACATATACAGGTTTCCCCACCACATACATATATAGGTATCCCCATCACACAAATATATAGGTATCACCACCACAAACGTCTATATGTATCCCTACCACATACATCTATAGGTAACCCCACCACATACATATATAGGTATGCCCACCACATACATCTATAGGTATCCCCACCACACACATATTTAGGTATCAACACCACACACATATATAGGTATCACCACCACATACATCTATATGTATCCCCACCACATACATATATAGGTATCTCCGCCACATACATATATAGGTATCCCCACCACATACATATATAGGTATCCCCACCACAAACATATATAGGTATCCCCATCACACACATATATAGGTATCCCCACCACACACATATATATAGGTATCCCCGCCACACACATATATAGGTATCCCCACCACATACATATATAGGTCTCCCCACCACATACATCTATAGGTATCCCCACCACACACATCTATAGGTATCCTCACCACATACATATATAGGTATCCCCGCCAAACACATATATAGGTATCCTCACCACACACATATATATGTATCCCCACCACACACATATATAGGTATCGCCACCACACACATATATAGGTATCCCCACCACACACATCTATAGGTATCCCCACCACACACATATATAGATATCCCCACCATACACATCTATATGTATAACCGCCACACTCATATATAGGTATCCCCACCACATACATCTATAGGTATCACCACCACATACATGTATATGTATCCCCACCACATAAATCTATAGGTATCCCCACCACACACATCAATATGTATCACCACCACATACATATATAGGTATCCCCACCACACACATATATAGGTATCCCCACCACATACATATATAGGTATCCCCACCACACACATATAGGTATCCTCACCACACACATATATAGGTATCCTCACCACACACATATATAGGTCTCCCCGCCACATACATATATAGGTATCACCACCACATACATCTATAGTTATCACCACCACATACATCTATAGGTATCCCCACCACATTCATCTATAGGTATCCCCACCACATACATCTATATGTATCCCCGCCACACACATCTATAGGTATCCTCACGACACACATATATAGGTATCCCCACCACATACATCTATATGTATCCCCACCACACACATATATAGGTATCCCCACCACAAACATATATAGGTATTCCCACCACATACATCTATAGGTATCCCCAACACATACATATATAGGTATCCCCACCACATACATCTATAGGTATCCCCACCACATGCATATATAGGTATCCCCACCACATACATATATAGGTATCCCCAACACACACATCTATAGATATCCCCGCCATACACGTCTATAGGTATCCCCTCCACATATATATATAGGTATCCCCACCAAATACATCCATATGTATCCCCGCCACACACATCTATAGGTATCCTCACCACACACATATATAGGTATCCCCACCACATACATATATAGGTATCCCCACCACACACATATATAGGTATCACCACCACATACATCTATATGTATCCCCACCACGTACATATATAGGTAACCCCACCACATACATATATAGGTATCCCCACCACATACATCTATAGGTATCCCCACCACACACATATATAGGTATCACCACCACACACATATATAGGTATCACCACCACATACATCTATAGGTATCTCCACCACATACATCTATGGGTATAACCACCACACACATATATAGGTATCACCACCACATACATCTATAGGTATCTCCACCACATACATCTATGGGTATCCCCGCCACATACATATATAGGTATCCCCACCACATACATATATAGGTAGCACCACCATATACATCTATAGGTATCCCCACCACACACATCTATAGGTATCCCCACCACAAACATCTATAGGTATCCCCGCCACACACATCTATAGGTATCACCACCACATACATTTATAGGTATCCCCATCACATACATATATAGGTATCCCCACCACATACTTATATAGGTATCCCCACAATATACATATATAGGTATCCTCACCACATACATATATAGGTATCCCCACCACATACATATATAGGTATCCCCACCACATACATCTATGTGTATCCCCACCACACACATATATAGGTATCCCCACCACATACATATATAGGTATCCCCACGACACACATATATAGGTATCCCCACCACATACATATATAGGTATCCCCACCACATACATCTATATGTATCCCCACCACACACATATATAGGTATCCCCACCACATACATATATAGGTATCCCCACCACATACATATATAGGTATCCCCACCACATACATATATAGGTATCCCCACCACATACATATATAGGTATCCACACCACATACATCTATAAGTATCCCCATCACATACATATATAGGTATCCCCACCACATACATATATAGGTATCCCCACCACATACATATATAGGTATCCCCACCACATACATCTATAGGTATCCCCACCACATACATATATATGTATCCTCACCACATACATATATAGGTATCCCCGCCACACACATATATAGGTATCCCCACCACACACATATATAGGTATCCCCACCACATACATCTATAGGTATCCCCACCACACACATATATAGGTATCCCCATCACACACATATATAGGTATCCCCACCACATACATCTATAGGTATCCCCACCACACACATATAGGTAACACCACCACAACATCTATAGGTATCCCCACCACATACATCTATAGGTAACACCACCACAACATCTATAGGTATCCCCACCACATACATATATAAGTATCCCTACCACATACATCTATAGGTATCCCCGCCACACACATCTATAGGTATCCTCACCACACACATATATAGGTATCCCCACCACATACTTCATTAGGTATCACCACCACACACATCTATAGGTATTACCACCACATACATCTATAGGTATCACCACCACATACATCTATAGGTATACATACCACATACATCTATAGGTATCACCACCACATACATCTATAGGTATCCCCGCCACACACATATGTAGGTATCCTCACCACACACATATACAGGTTTCCCCACCACATACATATATAGGTATCCCCATCACACACATATATAGGTATCACCACCACAAACGTCTATATGTATCCCTACCACATACATCTATAGGTAACCCCACCACATACATATATAGGTATCCCCACCACATACATCTATAGGTATCCCCACCACACACATATATAGGTATCAACACCACACACATATATAGGTATCACCACCACATACATCTATATGTATCCCCACCACATACATATATAGGTATCTCCGCCACATACATATATAGGTATCCCCGCCACATACATATATAGGTATCCCCGCCACACACATATATAGGTATCCCCATCACACACATATATAGGTATCCCCACCACACACATATATATAGGTATCCCCGCCACACACATATATAGGTATCCCCACCACATACATATATAGGTCTCCCCACCACATACATCTATAGGTATCCCCACCACACACATCTATAGGTATCCTCACCACAAACATATATAGGTATCCCCGCCACACACATATATAGGTATCCTCACCACACACATCTATATGTATCCCCACCACACACATATATAGGTATCGCCACCACACACATATATAGGTATCCCCACCACACACATCTATAGGTATCCCCACCACACACATATATAGATATCCCCACCATACACATCTATATGTATAACCGCGACACTCATATATAGGTATCCCCACCACATACATCTATAGGTATCACCACCACATACATGTATAGGTATCCCCACCACATAAATCTATAGGTATCCCCACCACACACATCAATATGTATCACCACCACATACATATATAGGTATCCCCACCACACACATATATAGGTATCCCCACCACATACATATATAGGTATCCCCACCACACACATATAGGTATCCTCACCACACACATATATAGGTATCCTCACCACACACATATATAGGTCTCCCCGCCACATACATATATAGGTATCACCACCACATACATCTATAGTTATCACCACCACATACATCTATAGGTATCCCCACCACATTCATCTATAGGTATCCCCACCACATACATCTATATGTATCCCCGCCTCACACATCTATAGGTATCCCCACCACAAACATATATAGGTATCCCCACCACATACATCTATAGGAAATCCCCACCACATACATATATAGGTATCCCCACCACATACATCTATAGGTATCCCCACCACATACATATATAGGTATCCCCACCACATACATATATAGGTATCCCCAACACACACATCTATAGATATCCCCGCCATACACGTCTATAGGTATCCCCTCCACATACATATATAGGTATCCCCACCAAATACATCCATATGTATCCCCGCTACACACATCTATAGGTATCCTCACCACACACATATATAGGTATCCCCACCACATACATATATAGGTATCCCCACCACACACATATATAGGTATCACCACCACATACATCTATATGTATCCCCACCACACACATATATAGGTATCACCACCACACACATATATATAGGTATCACCACCACATACATCTATAGGTATCTCCACCACATACATCTATGGGTATAACCACCACACACATATATAGGTATCACCACCACATACATCTATAGGTATCTCCACCACATACATCTATGGGTATCCCCGCCACATACATATATAGGTATCCCCACCACATACATATATAGGTAGCACCACCATATACATCTATAGGTATCCCCACCACACACATCTATAGGTATCCCCACCACACACATCTATATGTATCCCCGCCACACACATCTATAGGTATCACCACCACATACATTTATAGGTATCCCCATCACATACATATATAGGTATCCCCACCACATACTTATATAGGTATCCCCACAATATACATCTATAGGTATCCTCACCACATACATATATAGGTATCCCCACCACATACATATATAGGTATTCCCACCACATACATCTATATGTATCCCCACCACACACATATATAGGTATCCCCACCACATACATATATAGGTATCCCCACCACACACATATATAGGTATCCCCACCACATACATATATAGGTATCCCCACCACATACATCTATATGTATCCCCACCACACATATATATAGGTATCCCCACCACATACATATATAGGTATCCCCACCACATACATATATAGGTATCCCCACCACATACATATATAGGTATCCCCACCACATACATATATAGGTCTCCCCACCACATACATCTATAAGTATCCCCACCACATACATATATAGGTATCCCCACCACATACATATATAGGTATCCCCACCACATACATATAGAGGTATCCCCACCACATACATCTATAGGTATCCCCACCACATACATATATATGTATCCTCACCACATACATATATAGGTATCCCCGCCACACACATATATAGGTATCCTCACCACACACATCTATAGGTATCCCCACCACACACATATATAGGTATCGCCACCACACACATATATAGGTATCAACACCACACACATATATAGGTATCCCCACCACACACATATATAGCTATCCCCACCACACACATATATAGGTATCCCAACCACACACATCTATTGGTATCCCCACCACACACATATATAGGTATCCCCACCACATACATATATAGGTATCCCCACCACATACATATATAGGTATCACCACCACATACATATATAGGTATCCTCACCACACACATCTATAGGTATCCCACCACACACATATATAGGTATCCCCACCACACACATCTATAGGTATCCCCACCACACATATCTATAGGTATCCCCACTACATACATATATATGTATCCCCACCACACACATATATAGGTATCCCCACCACATACATATATAGCTATCCCCACCACATACATATATACGTATCACCGCCACATACATCAATAGGTATGCCCACCACATACATATATAGGTATTCCCGCCACACACATATATAGGTATCCCCACCACACACATATATAGGTATCACCACCACAGACATATATAGGTATCCCCGCCACATACATATGTAGGTATCCCCACCACATATATATATAGGTATCACCACCACACACATATATAGGTATCCCCACCACATACATATATAGGTATCCCCATCACATACATTTATAGGTATCCCCACCACACACATATATAGGTATCCCCACCACATACATATATAGGTATCACCACCACATACATATATAGGTATCCCCATCACATACATTTATAGGTATCCCAACCACACACATATATAGGTATCCCCACCACATACATATATAGGTATCCCCACCACATACTTATATAGGTATCCCCACCACATACATCTATAAGTGTCCCCACCACACACATATATAGGTATCCCCACCACACACATCTATAGGTATCCCCACCACGCACATATATAGGTATCCCCACCACATATATATAGGTATCCCCACCACATACATATATAGGTATCCCCACCACACACATATATAGGCATCCCCACCACATACATATATAGGTATCACCACCACACACATATATGTATTCCCGCCACATACATATAGGTATCCCCACCACACACATATAGGTATCCCCACCACACACATCTATAGGTATCACCACCACATACATATATAGGTATCCCCAACACATACATATATAAGTATCCCCACCACATACTTATATAGGTATCCCCACCACATACATATATAGGTATTCCCACCACATACATATATAGGTATCCCCACCACATACATATATAGGTATCCCCACCACATACATATATAGGTATCCCCACCACATACATCTATAAGTATCCCCACCACATACATATATAGGTATCCCCACCACATACATCTATAGGTATCCCCACCACATACATATATAGGTATCCCCGCCACACACATATATAGGTATCCTCACCACACACATCTATAGGTATCCCCACCACACACATATATAGGTATCGCCACCACACACATATATAGGTATCCCCACCACACACATATATAGGTATCCCCACCACACACATATATAGGTATCCCCACCACACACATATATAGGTATCCCAACCACACACATCTATTGGTATCCCCACCACACACATATATAGGTATCCCCACCACATACACATATAGGTATCACCACCACACACATATAGGTATTTCCGCCATATACATATAGGTATCCCCACCACACACATATAGGTATCCCCACCACACACATCTATAGGTATCACCACCACATACATATATAGGTATCCCCAACACATACATATATAAGTATCCCCACCACATACTTATATAGGTATCCCCACCTCATACATATATAGGTAATCCCACCACATACATATATAGGTATCCCCACCACATACATACATAGGTATCCCCACCACATACATATATAGGTATCCCCACCACATACATCTATAAGTATCCCCACCACATACATATATAGGTATCCCCACCACATACATCTATAGGTATCCCCACCACATACATATATAGGTATCCCCACCACATACATATATAGGTATCCCCACCACATACATCTATAGGTATCCCCACCACATACATATATATGTATCCTCACCACATACATATATAGGTATCCCCGCCACACACATATATAGGTATCCTCACCACACACATCTATAGGTATCCCCACCACACACATATATAGGTATCGCCACCACACACATATATAGGTATCCCCACCACACACATATATAGGTATCCCCACCACACACATATATAGGTATCCCCACCACACACATATATAGGTATCCCAACCACACACATATATTGGTATCCCCACCACACACATATATAGGTATCCCCACCACATACATATATAGGTATCCCCACCACATACATATATAGGTATCACCACCACATACATATATAGGTATCCTCACCACACACATCTATAGGTATCCCACCACACACATATATAGGTATCCCCACCACACACATCTATAGGTATCCCCACCACACATATCTATAGGTATCCCCACTACATACATATATATGTATCCCCACCACACACATATATAGGTATCCCCGCCACATACATATATAGGTATCCCCGCCACATACATATATAGGTATCCCCACCACATACATATATAGGTATCCCCACCACACACATATATAGATATCCCCACCACACACATATATAGGTATCCCCACCACACACATATATATATGTATCCCCGCCACACATATATATAGGTATTCCCACCACATACATATATAGGTCTCCCCACCACATACATCTATAGGTATCCCCACCACACACATATATAGGTATCACCACCACATACATATATAGGTATCCCCGCCACACACATATATAGGTATCCCCGCCACATACATATATAGGTATCCCCACCACACACATATATAGGTATCCCCACCACACACATATATAGGTATCACCACCACATACATATATAGGTATCCCCGCCACACACATATATAGGTATCCCCGCCACATACATATATAGGTATCCCCACCACACACATCTATAGGTATCCCCACCATATACATATATAGGTATCACCACCACACACATATATAGGTATCCCCACCACACACATATATAGGTATCCCCGCCACATACATATATAGGTATCACCACCACACACATATATAGGTCTCCCCACCACATACATATATAGGTATCCCCACCACACACATCTATATGTATCCCCACCACACACAGATCTATAGGTATCCCCACCACACACATATATAGGCATTCCCACAATACACATCTATAGTTATCCCCGCCACACACATATATAGGTATCCCCACCACATACATATATAGGTATCCCCACCACACACATATATAGGTATCCCCACCACATACATATATAGGTATCACCACCACACACATAAAGGTAGTCCCGCCACATACATATAGGTATCCCCACCACACACATATAGGTATCTCCACCACACACATATATAGGTATCACCACCACATACATATATAGGTATCCCCAACACATACATATATAGGTATCCCCACCATATACTTATATAGGTAACCCCACCACATACATATATAGGTATCCCCACCACATACATCTATAGGTATCCCCACCACAAAATACATACATATATACGTATCACCGCCACATACATCAATAGGTATCCCCACCACATACATATATAGGTATCCCCGCCACACACATATATAGGTATCCCCACCACACACATATATAGGTATCACCACCACACACATATATAGGTATCCCCGCCACATACATATGTAGGTATCCCCACCACATATGTATATAGGTATCACCACCACACACATATATAGGTATCCCCACTACATACATATATAGGTATCCCCATCACATACATTTATAGGTATCCCCGCCACACACATAGTTAGGTATCCCCACCACATACATATATAGGTATCACCACCACATACATATATAGGTATCCCCATCACATACATTTATAGGTATCCCCACCACACACATATATAGGTATCCCCACCACATACATATATAGGTATCCCCACCACATACATATATAGGTATCCCCACCACATACATCTATAAGTGTCCCCACTACACACATATATAGGTATCCCCACCACATACATCTATAGGTATCCCCACCACGCACATATATAGGTATCCCCACCACATATATATAGGTATCCCCACCACATACATCTATAGGTATCCCCACCACATACATATATAGGTATCCCCACCACACACATATATAGGTATCCCCACCACATACATATATAGGTATCTCCACCACACACATATAGGTATTCCCGCCACATACATATAGGTATCCCCACCACACACATATAGGTATCCCCACCACACACATCTATAGGTATCACCACCACATACATATATAGGTATCCCCAACACATACATATATAAGTATCTCCACCACATACTTATATAGGTATCCCCACCACATACATATATAAGTATTCCCACCACATACATCTATAGGTATCCCCACCACAAACATATATAGGTATCCCCACCACATACATATATAGGTATCCCCACCACATACATATAAAGCTATCCCCACCACATACATATAAAGGTATCACAGCCACATACATCTATAGGTATCCCCACCACATACATTTATAGGTATCCCCGCCACACACATATATAGGTATTCCAACCACACACATATATAGGTATCACCACCACACACATATATAGGTATCCCCGCCACATACATATGTAGGTATCCCCACCACATACATATATAGGTATCACCACCACCCACATATATAGGTATCCCCACCACATACATATATAGGTATCCCCACCACATACATATATAGATATCCCCATCACATACATCTATATGTATCCCCACCACACACATATATAGGTACCCCCACCACATACATCTATAGGTATCCCCACCACGCACATATATAGGTATCCCAACCACATACATATATAAGTATCCCCACCACATACATATATAGGTATCCCCACCACATACATATATAGGTATCCCCACCACATACATATATAGGTATCCCCACCACATACATATATAGGTATTCCCACCACATACATATATAGGTATCCCCACCACATACATATATAGGTATCCCAACCACATACATCTATAGGTATCCCCACCACATACATATATAGGTATCCCCAACACATACATCTATAGGTATCCCCACCACACACATCTATAGGAATCCCCACCATACACATCTATAGGTATCCCCACCACACATATATATATAGGTATCCTCACCACACACATATATAGGTATCCCCACCACATACATCTATAGGTATCCCCACCATACACATCTATAGGTATCCCCACCATACACATCTATATGTATCACCGCCACACTCATATATAGGTATCCGCACCACATACATCTATAGGTATCACCACCACATACATATATAGGTATCCCCACCACATACATCTATAGATATCCCCACACACACATCTATATGTATCACCACCACATACATATATAGGTATCCCCACCACACACATATATAGGTATCCCCACGACATACATATATAGGTATCCCCACCACACACATATAGGTATCCCCATCACACACATATATAGGTATCCTCACCACACACATATATAGGTATCCCCGTCACATACATCTATAGGTATCACCACCACATACATCTTTAGATATCACCACCACATACATCTATAGGTATCCCCACCACATACATCTATAGGTATCCCCGCCACATACATATATAGGTATCCTCACCACACACATATATAGTTATCCCCACCACATACATCTAAAGGTATCCCCACCACACACATATATAGGTATCCCCACCACACACATATATAGGTATCCCCACCACACACATCTATAGGTATCACCACCACATACATCTATAGGTATCACCACCACAACATCTATAGGTATCCCCACCACATACATATATAGGTATCCCCACCACATACATTTATAGGTATCCCCGCCACACACATCTACAGGTATCCTCACCACATACATATATAGGTATCCCCACCACATGCATCTATAGGTATCACCACCACACACATCTATAGATATTACCACCACATACATATATAGGTATCACCACCACATACATCTATAGGTATCCCCACCATACACATCTATATGTATCACCGCCACATACATCTATAGGTATCACCACCACATACATCTATAGGTATCCCCACCATACACATCTATATGTATCACCGCCACACTCATATATATGTATCCGCACCACATACATCTATAGGTATCACCACCACATACATATATAGGTATCCCCACCACATACATATATAGGTATCCCCACCACACACATATATAGGTATCACCACCACAAACGTCTATATGTATCCCTACCACATACATCTATAGGTAACCCCACCACATACATATATAGGTATCCCCACCACATACATCTATAGGTATCCCCACCACACACATATATAGGTATCAACACCACACACATATATAGGTATCACCACCACATACATCTATATGTATCCCCACCACATACATATATAGGTATCCCCACCACATACATATATAGGTATCCCCACCACTTACATATATAGTTATCCCCACCACACACATATATAGGTATCCCCACCACACACATATATAGGTATCCCCACCACACACATATATATAGATATCCCCACCACACACATCTATAGGTATCCTCACCACATACATATATAGGTCTCCCCACCACATACATATATAGGTATCCCCACCACACACATCTATAGGTATCCTCACCACATACATATATAGGTATCCCTGCCACACACATATATAGGTATCCTCACCACACACATCTATAGGTATCCCCACCACACACATATATAGATATCGCCACCACACACATATATAGGTATCCCCACCACACACATCTATAGGTATCCCCACCACACACATATATAGGTATCCCCACCACACACATATATAGGTATCCCCACCACACACATCTATAGGTATCCCCACCAAACACATATATAGGTATCCCCACCACATACATATATAGGTATCCCCACCACATTCATATATAGGTATCACCTCCACATACATATATAGGTATCCTCACCACACACATCTATAGGTATCCCACCACACACATATATAGGTATCCCCACCACACACATCTATAGGTATCCCCACCACACACATCTACAGGTATCCCCACTACATACATATATATGTATCCCCACCACATACATATATAGGTATCCCCGCCACATACATATATAGGTATCCCCACCACATACATATATAGGTATCCCCACCACACACATATATAGGTATCCCCACCACACACATATATAGGTATCCCCACCACACACATATATATAGGTATCCCCGCCACTCACATATATAGGTATCCCCACCACATACATATATAGGTCTCCCCACCACATACATATATAGGTATCCCCACCACACACATCTATAGGTATCCCCACCACACACATATATTGGTATCACCACCACATATATATATAGGTATCCCCGCCACACACATATATATGTATCCCCGCCACATACATATATAGGTATCCCCACCACACACATCTATAGGTATCCTCACCATATACATATATAGGTATCACCACCACACACATATATAGGTATCCCCACCATATACATATATAGGTATCACCACCACACACATATATAGGTATCACCACCACACACATATATAGGTCTCCCCAATACATACATCTATATGTATCCCCACCACACACATCTATATGTATCCCCACCACACACAGATCTATAGGTATCCCCACCACACACATATATAGGTATTCCCACAATACACATCTATAGTTATCCCCGCCACACACATATATAGGTATCACCACCACATACATATATAGGTATCCCCACCACACACATATATAGGTATCCCCACCACATACATATATAGGTATCACCACCACACACATATAGGTATCCCCGCCACATTCATATAGGTATCACCACCACACACATATAGGTATCCCCGCCACACACATATATAGGTATCACCACCACATACATATATAGGTATCCCCACCACATACATATATAGGTAACCCCACCACATACATATATAGGTATCCCCACCACATACATCTATAGGTATCCCCACCACACACATATATAGGTATCAACACCACACACATATATAGGTATCACCACCACATACATCTATATGTATCCCCACCACATACATATATAGGTATCTCCGCCACATACATATATAGGTATCCCCACCACTTACATATATAGTTATCCCCACCACACACATATATAGGTATCCCCACCACACACATATATAGGTATCCCCACCACACACATATATATAGATATCCCCGCCACACACATATATAGGTATCCCCACCCCATACATATATAGGTCTCCCCACCACATACATATATAGGTATCCCCACCACACACATCTATAGGTATCCTCACCACATACATATATAGGTATCCCTGCCACACACATATATAGGTATCCTCACCACACACATCTATAGGTATCCCCACCACACACATATATAGATATCGCCACCACACACATATATAGGTATCCCCACCACACACATCTATAGGTATCCCCACCACACACATATATAGGTATCCCCCACCACACACATATATAGGTATCCCCACCACACACATCTATAGGTATCCCCACCAAACACATATATAGGTATCCCCACCACATACATATATAGGTATCCCCACCACATTCATATATAGGTATCACCTCCACATACATATATAGGTATCCTCACCACACACATCTATAGGTATCCCCACCACACACATATATAGGTATCCCCACCACACACATCTATAGGTATCCCCCACCACACACATCTACAGGTATCCCCACTACATACATATATATGTATCCCCACCACATACATATATAGGTATCCCCGCCACATACATATATAGGTATCCCCACCACATACATATATAGGTATCCCCACCACACACATATATAGGTATCCCCACCACACACATATATAGGTATCCCCACCACACACATATATATAGGTATCCCCGCCACTCACATATATAGGTATCCCCACCACATACATATATAGGTCTCCCCACCACATACATATATAGGTATCCCCACCACACACATCTATAGGTATCCCCACCACACACATATATTGGTATCACCACCACATATATATATAGGTATCCCCGCCACACACATATATATGTATCCCCGCCACATACATATATAGGTATCCCCACCACACACATCTATAGGGTATCCTCATCCTCACCATATACATATATAGGTATCACCACCACACACATATATAGGTATCCCCACCATATACATATATAGGTATCACCACCACACACATATATAGGTATCACCACCACACACATATATAGGTCTCCCCAATACATACATCTATATGTATCCCCACCACACACATCTATATGTATCCCCACCACACACAGATCTATAGGTATCCCCACCACACACATATATAGGTATTCCCACAATACACATCTATAGTTATCCCCGCCACACACATATATAGGTATCACCACCACATACATATATAGGTATCCCCACCACACACATATATAGGTATCCCCACCACATACATATATAGGTATCACCACCACACACATATAGGTATCCCCGCCACATTCATATAGGTATCACCACCACACACATATAGGTATCCCCGCCACACACATATATAGGTATCACCACCACATACATATATAGGTATCCCCAACACATACATATATAGGTATCCCCACCATATACTTATATAGGTATCCCCACCACATACATATATAGGTATTCCCACCACATACATCTATAGGTATCCCCATCACAAACATATATAGGTATCCCCACCACATACATATATAGGTATCCCCACCACATACATATATAGCTATCCCCACCACATACATCTATAGGTATCACCGCCACATACATCTATTGGTATCCCCACCACATACATATATAGGTATCCCCGCCACACACATATATAGGTATCCCCACCACACACATATATAGGTATCACCACCACACACATATATAGGTATCCCCGCCACATACATATGTAGGTATCCCCACCACATACATATATAGGTATCACCACCACACACATATATAGGTATCCCCACCACATACATATATAGGTATCCCCGCCACATAAATAAATAGGTATCCCCACCACATACATATATAGGTATCCCCTCCACACACATATATAGGTATCCCCACCACACACATTTATAGGTATCCCCACCACACACATATATATAGATATCCCCGCCACACACATATATAGGTATCCCCACCACGTTCATATATAGGTCTCCCCACCACACACATATATAGGTATCCCCACCACACACATCTATAGGTATCCCCACCAAACACATATATAGGTATCCCCACCACATACATATATAGGTATCCCCACCACATTCATATATAGGTATCACCTCCACATACATATATAGGTATCCTCACCACACACATCTATAGGTATCCCACCACACACATATATAGGTATCCCCACCACACACATCTATAGGTATCCCCACCACACACATCTACAGGTATCCCCACTACATACATATATATGTATCCCCACCACATACATATATAGGTATCCCCGCCACATACATATATAGGTATCCCCCACCACATACATATATAGGTATCCCCACCACACACATATATAGGTATCCCCACCACACACATATATAGGTATCCCCACCACACACATATATATAGGTATCCCCGCCACTCACATATATAGGTATCCCCACCACATACATATATAGGTCTCCCCACCACATACATATATAGGTATCCCCACCACACACATCTATAGGTATCCCCACCACACACATATATTGGTATCACCACCACATATATATATAGGTATCCCCGCCACACACATATATATGTATCCCCGCCACATACATATATAGGTATCCCCACCACACACATCTATAGGTATCCCCACCATATACATATATAGGTATCACCACCACACACATATATAGGTATCCCCACCATATACATATATAGGTATCACCACCACACACATATATAGGTATCACCACCACACACATATATAGGTCTCCCCAATACATACATCTATAGGTATCCCCACCACACACATCTATATGTATCCCCACCACACACAGATCTATAGGTATCCCCACCACACACATATATAGGTATTCCCACAATACACATCTATAGTTATCCCCGCCACACACATATATAGGTATCACCACCACATACATATATAGGTATCCCCACCACACACATATATAGGTATCCCCACCACACACATATAGGTATCCCCGCCACATACATATAGGTATCACCACCACACACATATAGGTATCCCCGCCACACACATATATAGGTATCACCACCACATACATATATAGGTATCCCCAACACATACATATATAGGTATCCCCACCATATACTTATATAGGTATCCCCACCACATACATATATAGGTATTCCCACCACATACAGCTATAGGTATCCCCATCACAAACATATATAGGTATCCCCACCACATACATATATAGGTATCCCCACCACATACATATATAGCTATCCCCACCACATACATCTATAGGTATCACCGCCACATACATCTATAGGTATCCCCACCACATACATATATAGGTATCCCCGCCACACACATATATAGGTATCCCCACCACACACATATATAGGTATCACCACCACACACATATATAGGTATCCCCGCCACATACATATGTAGGTATCCCCACCACATACATATATAGGTATCACCACCACACACATATATAGGTATCCCCACCACATACATATATAGGTATCCCCGCCACATAAATAAATAGGTATCCCCACCACATACATATATAGGTATCCCCTCCACACACATATATAGGTATCCCCACCACACACATTTATAGGTATCCCCACCACACACATATATATAGGTATCCCCGCCACACACATATATAGGTATCCCCACCACGTACATATATAGGTCTCCCCACCACATACATATATAGGTATCCCCATCACACACATCTATAGGTATCCCCACCACACACATATATTGGTATCACCACCACATATATATATAGGTATCCCCGCCACACACATATATAGGTATCACCACCACAAACGTCTATATGTATCCCTACCACATACATCTATAGGTAACCCCACCACATACATATATAGGTATCCCCACCACATACATCTATAGGTATCCCCACCACACACATATATAGGTATCAACACCACACACATATATAGGTATCCCCACCACATACATATATAGGTATCCCCACCACACACATATATAGGTATCACCACCACAAACGTCTATATGTATCCCTACCACATACATCTATAGGTAACCCCACCACATACATATATAGGTATCCCCACCACATACATCTATAGGTATCCCCACCACACACATATATAGGTATCAACACCACACACATATATAGGTATCAACACCACATACATCTATATGTATCCCCACCACATACATATATAGGTATCTCCGCCACATACATATATAGGTATCCCCACCACATACATATATAGGTATCCCCACCACACACATATATAGGTATCCCCACCACACACAGATATGGGTATCCCCACCACACACAATTATATAGGTATCCCCGCCACACACATATATAGGTCTCCCCACCACATACATCTATAGGTATCCCCACCACACACATCTATAGGTATCCTCACCACATACATATATAGGTATCCCTGCAACACACATATATAGGTATCCTCACCACACACATCTATAGGTATCCCCACCACACACATATATAGGTATCGCCACCACACACATATATAGGTATCCCCACCACACACATCTATAGGTATCCCCACCACACACATATATAGGTATCCCCACCACACACATATATAGGTATCCCCACCACACACATCTATAGGTATCCCCACCAAACACATATATAGGTATCCCCACCACATACATATATAGGTATCCCCACCAAATTCATATATAGTTATCACCTCCACATACATATATAGGTATCCTCACCACACACATCTATAGGTATCCCACCACACACATATATAGGTATCCCCACCACACACATCTATAGGTATCACCACCACACACATCTATAGGTATCCCCACTACATACATATATATGTATCCCCACCACATACATATATAGGTATCCCCGCCACATACATATATAGGTATCCCCACCACATACATATATAGGTATCCCCACCACACACATATATAGGTATCCCCACCACACACATATATAGGTATCCCCACCACACACATATATATAGGTATCCCCGCCACTCACATATATAGGTATCCCCACCACATACATATATAGGTCTCCTCACCACATACATATATAGGTATCCCCACCACACACATCTATAGGTATCCCCACCACACACATATATTGGTATCACCACCACATATATATATAGGTATCCCTGCCACACACATATATATGTATCCCCGCCACATACATATATAGGTATCCCCACCACACACATCTGTACGTATCCCTACCATATACATATATAGGTATCACCACCACACACATATATAGGTATCACCACCACACACATATATAGGTCTCCGCACCACATACATCTATAGGTATCCCCACCACACACATCTATATGTATCCCCACCACACACAGATCTATAGGTATCCCCACCACACACATATATAGGTATTCCCACAATACACATCTATAGTTATCCCCGCCACACACATATATAGGTATCACCACCACATACATATATAGGTATCCCCACCACACACATATATAGGTATCCCCACCACACACATCTATAGGTATCCCCACCACACACATATATTGGTATCACCACCACATATATATATAGGTATCCCTGTCACACACATATATATGTATCCCCGCCACACACATATAGGTATCCCCGCCACATACATATAGGTATCCCCACCACACACATATAGGTATCCCCACCACACACATATATAGGTATCACCACCACATACATATTTACCCCCCACAGGGGGTACCACCAGTTCCTGCTGTCCTCCGGATCGCCCAGAGTCCCTGGGCCTCGACCTGGGGATTGCTCTCCCAGTCGGTACCCCGGGTCCCGACGCCACCCTAGATGCCTCCCCCATGCCCCCCCCCCCGCCATGCTCACTACCTGGCCTGGCTGGGGGCCCGCTGTGCCGAGGCTTGGGAGTTTGCACCACCTGACCCGCGACACTGCGGGAGACCGCAGAGCTATGGCAGGTGTCGTGGCCGGTGGAGCCCGGGGCGTTGCTTCCCGCGGATCCCCATTGACCCCGAAACCGGCCCGCCACAACCTTGCTGCCACCCAGCGAAGTACTCTCCAATGAAATAGGAGAGTAATGTTCTCTGGGCGGGCCAGCACCCTCCCATACGCATCAAACTTTGTGGCCTTAGCTGGGCTGATCTCGAAGGCCCTCTCCAGCTCCCCAACCTGATGCCTCATAGGCTCTGAGATAGGGAACGGGAAAGGGCCCTCCCGAGCCGCCACCCCCGCCAAGGCCTCCAAGGTAACCCTTAAGGGTTTCACGTAGGCCATGAGAGCCGTCCGCTTTTGCTGAGGCTTTGATGAAGTATGCCTAGCCACGTGGCGTTGGAACTGGCGAGTGACCTCGCCGCACACGTCACAGCGCGAGCTGCCGTGCCGGGAGCCCACCCGCCGCCCAACGCCCGAAGACTGGTGCCGGCCTCCCAACGGCCCCACACTCTTGCTTCTACCTCCACCCTTAGCCCCGGGTCGACCCCTCTCCCGGGGACCCGATAAGGACCTGTTTCGATCTCCACCCCCCCCCCCCCCGATTTGTGCCCGGGGAAGTCGACTGTCGGGGCTGGGCGGCCACCTCAGCATACGTGCGAAGCCCCTGCCCGAGCCCTCCTCGTCCAGTCGTGTCCGGAGGCCGGCTGGAAGAGGACCGCCATACCAATGATGACCGTCCAATCCCCGGCGGGTCTGGTATCGAATGCAGGGTGTAGCCCCTCCCATGAGGGGCTACTTGCAACCCTTTCTGTAAATGCATTTCGATCGCCCGAGCCATATCTGACTCGGGCGACCCCTGGCCTGATATCAGCCACACCCCTTGTGGGTGATCTGGACGGCCTTTCTGCCGCCCAAGATCTTTTGGGCGAAGCCTCCTCTTCCGAGGGATCCGCCCCAGGGGTCCCGTTAATGTCAGAGTAACTCATTTTGTGTCATTCACTACAACAAAATAAACAAAACTAATTAGTCATAGGATGAGCTATTTCACAATAGGGGCATGAGTATTTATCTAGCTTTCCAGCCCCGGCAGTGAGATTTACACAATTCCCATGAAACCAATCCAGGCAGTGGGTACATTGAACCATAAACCCTACTTCGGGTCCCCTACAGATACAGAATCTTGCTGTGTCGGTACCCCTTGCTTCTACCAAAGACTTATGTCGTTCTATCCATGCGGGCAACACCCAGTCTTTACAGATCTTTAAATTATCATGATGAACCGTTAATGATTTACGGGGAAGTTGAACCCGAAATAAAAAGGTACTTATAACTTGTGTAATGATCCCTGTTCCTTTCCATACAGGGGCTAATTTCTTAGTTTGACCCTTCTTGAAACCCAAATCCAGCATATATATAACATCACCCACTTGATATTTTCGGGTTTTTGCTGCCAGATCGTATCTTTGCTTACGATACTTCTGCTCTTGTTTTAACTTATCTCGGGCCCAATCATGTGTTTCCCGCATATCATTTTCAAGTTGATTTACATATTGAATTGTTGTATGACATGTTTGTTTAGGGACTGGCCCAAATACGAGATCCACTGGTTGGCACACTTCCCTCCCCAACATCATTTGATTTGGGGTAAAACCCGTTGTTCTATTTACTGAAGATCGTATCGCCCCTGCCAGCTTGATTGATTGATTGTTTATTTGCAAAGCCAACATTTAAGTTGGAACATAGCCAAAACATATATATATACATACTAGCCGATGAGCCCGACGTTGTCCGGGCTATTCAAAAACCAAATTTCAAGTCGATAGCACCCGTTTCCGAGATCTCGTCTGCGCATGCGCGAAGCTGGCGTCGCACGGGCTCGGCGACCCGATAAAATTCGTATCCGGGTCAAGATACATTCACATAGCAAATTTCAAGTCGATAGCTCCACCCGTTTCCGAGATCTCGTCTGTGCATGCGCGAAGCTGGTATCGCACGGGCTCGGTGACCCGATAAAATTCGTATCCGGGGCAAGGTACATTCACATAGCAAATTTCAAGTCGATAGCTCCACCCGTTTCCGAGATCTCGTCTGGGCATGCGCGAAGCGGGCGCCGCACGGGCTCGCCAATACGACAACATTCACCGCCTGGTCAAACTACACACACGTACCAAGTTTCGTCCCGATCAGTCGAGAATCGTAGATTTGTATTAATGACAGACAGACAAACATACATACAGACAGACAGAGGTCTTCAAAATATATATGAGATATACACAGAAACAGTTTATACAAACAATTTATACGTTAACAATTATCATTATCATATTTTCGTAACAAATCCACCATAATACAATAACTGTCAACAGCACTTATACATAAGATTCATTAACAATTACCTTGCATAAGTATGCAATTCCCAATTTATGGATGTACACACACACATATATATATATACAAACACACATATATATATATACACATACAAACATACATGTATATATATTTCATCTGTGTATATAATATTATATTTAAGAAATCTTTTTCAATGCCAATTTAATAAATATGCTCAGTCTTTTCAGAACGGTCATGTTTTCAAGAGAAAGTAGTCCATGGAATTTATTTCGGTTTGGTTTATCCCAATAATATTTTGGAATATATAATTCACGTAAGTTTTTTAGCTCTTGGCATATGATCATAAAATGGTATTCATCACATGGGCTATTGCTGCACAAAACACAGTTTAAAACATTATTATCTTTTCCTTTCGTCCATCTATTCTTTTCAACTGGTAATTTATGGTTTGATGTTCGTATTTTCAGTAAGAAGTTAGATAAATGGGCTGGCAAATATACTAGATATCGATTCATTTTTATCGAGTCCTTAATGTTGCTGTAGAATATTGCTCTGGTAGATGAGGACGACTTCAGACTGTCAAAAAGATTACGTTCATAATTTTCAATCAGTTGACTTTTTATGTATCTTAACGCTGTTCTGCTTAGCGATGACTGACTTGACCAAATGTGGTCCATGTTTACTTCGTGAAGAATCCCTTCCACAAAGCTAATCCATTTGATCTTGTCTTTTATTATGATATTGTCTTCATGTACATACCTCAATAAAAGAAATATGTTCTTTGCTAGTTCTGACCCATCATGACTCACTAGCTTTGACCAATACAATAGTGCTCTATATTTTATTTCTATTGATATCGGGTGCCTTCCAAGTTCTGCATATAACGTATAGTTAGGTGTACTCGATTTCATTGACGTTATAATTTTACAAAACTTAAGGTGGAGCGTCTCTAGTGCCTGTATTCTTTCGAAACACCAGACCTCACTTCCGTATAGCATAATTGGCAGAATCATACAATCGAATAATTTCAGCGAAATATCGATAGGTAACTTGAGTTTGCGAATTTTGTTCAATAAACCATACATTGCCTTTGTCGCAGTATTTGTGGTACTCTTTATGGACTGACAAAATCTCCCATTGTAAAAAAATTGAATCCCAAGATATCTGAATTCTTTTACAATTTGTATTTCCTGCCCTCTGTATGTGAACACAGGAAAATTTCTTGGTAACTTGTTTAGCGAAGATGATTGTTTTGGTCTTATTAATGTTCACTTCAAGTTTCCAAGCTTCGGCGTAATCAGCGAAGGCTAAAAGTGCGCGGTTCATATTATCCTCTGAATCCGATAAAATGACAGTGTCGTCCGCATATAATAGGCACAGTATATCGATGTAACATCCTAAATGCTCAAAATATGTTTCGTTTATAAAATTCAGGTTGTCTATAACACAATCATTCAAAAAGCACTGTAAATCGTTCACGAATAGTGAAAATAAGAAAGGTGACATTGTTTCACCTTGAAATAAACCTACCTTGCTCACGAAAAATTCTGATTGTGAGTTACAATTTTTCACGCATAATTTAATATTCGTATACATGCTTCGTATTACCCGCATAATCTTACCGTTTATATCTGATCTCAACAATTTGAGCCATAGCGCATCTCTCCAAACAGTATCAAAAGCTTTGCGGAAATCAATAAACGTACCGTATAGTTTCCGTCCGCTCTGAAGATATATATTTATCAATGCATGTAGTATAAATATATTATCAACAGTAGAGTGGCTTTTGCGAAATCCGGTTTGTGACTTACTTATTAAATCAACATCCTCTGCAAATGAGGTTAATCGGTTATTTAAAACGGAGGTAAATAGTTTTGCTAAACAGCTCAAAAGTGTGATACCTCGGTAAGAGTCCGGCATATTTGGATCACCCGAACCCTTATAAATGGGCTGTATTAGACCAACTGCCCAATCTTGGGGAAATAATCCGCTATTTAGGATCAGGTTGAAAAGTCGAACGTATATGGGCATCATCTCATTTACTGAAGCCTTAATATATTCGTTAATTATTTGATCAGTACCGCCGGCCTTGCGGTTTTTCAGCTTCCCTATGGCACTATAAATTTCTTCCTCCGATATGGGGTTATTTAGATATGACTCATTTAGAGTCTTAAAATATTCTCCAAAGATTTCAATATTTATTTTCGTTTGCCTCTTTTTGGGCTGCTTATCAGCGCACATTGAGTCGAGTTTGTCCCAGAATGACTTCCCCGAATTCTTACATAATTCCCTGAGCTCGGCTATTTCAGACTCACGTGCTTGTTTGATTTTTCTATCCATCACGTGTCTGTATTTTAAACTGGCGTCTTTCAACATTGCCTTGTTATAATCAGATTTGTTCAAATCGTATTCATGCTTGATACCATTGAAGCAATTTCTTGTTTCTCGGCATTCATCATCGAACCAAGACTTGTTTTGGTGCACTTTTCTCCGCTTATTAGATTTCGGCCGATAGGTTCCCAGTGTGCGATTGGCCGCTGACTTTAATGAACATACTACATGTCCACAAAGTTCGTCGACATCTGACTGGGTGACATTGGCGTCCTCCCTTTCTAAAGTGTCGAACACATAAAGAATATCTTTAATCATATTGCGGTCAATATTGCTAGAGAAATATGTCCCCTTCTGTGGGTCCCACCGTTTTATTCTGGCATCATTGTATACCGATATGGGTATGTCATCAGCATCGCTCTCTCTCGACACCATTGGTGTCTTTAAATTCAAAACCAGATGTAGCGCACCATGTATATCGGAGAATAAGGGACAGTGGACATCGACTCGAAAATTTTCTACCATACTGAAGAGACGCTTAGTTCCCAACGCGTAGTCTATCACTGTGCGGTCTGAGGAAGTAAACTTCCCCACATTTCTGTCTTCACCACATCTTCCGTTCAGAGTAATTAGGTTCATTGATATTAGTTTGTATCCATAGGCACTCACCTTACCTTTGTCCTGCGATACATATAAATCCCAATTACTCTGTTTGGTCCCAATAAAACATCTTATTGCATCCAATAATGTACGGTTCATCCGCTCTACTTGCCCATTGGAAGAAGCGCGATGACTGGTTGTTCGACTTTTATGAATTCGGAGGGTTTCACTTTCAAAATTTGTCCCTCGGTCCGAAAATATTTCCAACGGGCACCCCAGTCTCGAAAACACCTGGGTAATTAAAGCCGTTGCGGTAACATCTGCTGTTTGTGAGGGGACGGGTAAACACTCCACCCATTTAGTAAAATGATCTGTGACCATTAAAATATATTCATTACTCCTCGGTTTGTGGGGTAAAGGTCCCAAATAATCTATGTGTATTCTTTCCATAGGGAACCCAGAATAATATGGAAGCAGTGGATGTTTACTTTTTCTGCTGGGCTTTTTCTGCTTGTTGGATACTGGGCATGCCGAAATGAAATTTTCTATATCTGATGCTAAATTTGGCCAATAAAATCTTGATTTTATTTTTTCCCGGGTTCGATTTATGCCCTGATGTCCTACTGAGGGCAAATCATGGCATATAGCTATTATATCAGCCCTCAAAGAATACGGTATAACCAAGACCTTATCTTTGTTGTACTTTTTGGTTTTACACAATAAATCATTTTCTAGTTGGTACCTTTCCCGATTAGCCCAATAATATTTGGCCTCGGCACTCCCTATTTTGATCTCGGACTCAGGTGGGTCGATTTTATCACCCAACCATTTTCTAATTAGGGTAAGATTTGAATCAACCCTCTGGGCTTCCAGGATATCTTTTCGGGATTTTCCCCCAAACATAAATTGGTCATCTGCATTCTCCAACCCCACATCTGGCACATTATCACTCCACGACTGCTCAATCTGAAGAATCTCCAATGGTTCGGAGAATAATGCTTGAATGTCCCCCACAATATTCCCTTGACACTCCATTTTCGCCACCCGTTTATTGGTTCTATGGGGTAATGGAACAATATCGTCCACTTCTTGAAAGAATTCACCCCAATTGTTTTGTATCCTTTGACAATATCTACACCCCTTGCACGGCAACTGGGATACTGGGATTTCAATTCTATACTGCCAAACACTCATCCCATTCTGGGAGTCTACTGAGGGCATCCGCATTTACATGTTTTGCTCCCGCCCTATGCTGAATGGTGAAATCGTATTGGCTTAATTCTTCCAACCAGCGGGCTATTTGCCCTTCGGGCTTCTTAAAATTCAGAAGCCATCGCAAACTATTATGATCCGACCGAATAATAAAAGGTCGTCCCAGAAGCCAATATCTGAATTGTCGCGTAAACCTGACCACCGCCAAAAGTTCAATTCGGATAGCACAATACCTACTTTGTTCGGGCGAAAGCCCATAACTCCCATATGCTATTACCCTCTCGACCCCATCCTGTATCTGAAGGAGCTCCCCTCCTATTCCCTTTGTACTCCCATCACAATCCAATATAAATGGGTCAGTTTCATTTGCCAACGTGAGCAGTGGCGGCGAACCCAACGCGGTTTTGAGAGTTTCAAATGCTGTTTGTTCCATTTCGGTCCAATTAAATGGTTTCTTTCCCGTCACTTTATACAACGGGGCTGCACTCACCGCAAAATCTTTGATAAACATTCGATGATAATTAGCCCAACCCAAAAATCGTTCCACCTCTTTGTTATTCTGGGGTATTGGCCAAATTTTAACGGCATCGGTTGCGGCATCCCCCATTTCCAATCCTTTTGCAGTCACCAATCTACCCAAAAACATCATTTTGTCTTGACATAATAAATATTTTTGGGCTTCAATTTAAGCTTGTAATGTATGAACCGAACAAACACTTTCTCCAAGTTCTCAAATTGGGACTCCATAGATACCGATAGTACAGAAATATCATCCAAAAAGGCCAAAGCCATCGGCTATGTATACTTGGAAGTGCGCCTGGTTAGCATCTAGCCGGGACCTTATTTTATGTTTACTTATTGTTTGAAAACATGCATCCCCTACAGTTACTGAATTTAAACCCCTGAAGTCCAAAGCCCACCGCACTGAACCACATCGTTTTCGCAATAACACCGGCGCGCTTGTCCATTCGGAATCACTGGGGCGTATTATTCCTGCTTTTAACATTCCCGTTAGAAGTTTTTCTTCCTCCTCTGTGTGCCAATACGGTTCATCTCCCTTACATAAATAGGGGGTCACATCTGGTTCTTCTATATCTAATGTTTAGGAACACCATCATAGTTTTTGCCCTATGAAATGTCACCGGTACCAAACTGGGTTCTATGACATAATCCGGTAAATTGATTCTTTGTTCAATAGCTACATATTTAGCTGAATTTGCGGGAATAATTACCGATTTAGTCAAGGCAATTGTGACATGCCTTGCTGCTTCAGAGGGTCCTGATGTGTACAATTTCATGGGAATTATTTCATCTCCCAAATACATATAATTTTCTTTCAAATTTAAGGACGCCTCAAATTCCTTCAGAAAATCTAATCCCAAAATCATAGGACATGTTATCGGTGCTACATACACTGTCCACAAATACCAACTCAGGCCAACTACTTTAAAGGTTTAGTTATTGAATTGCCGCGCGCACGGGCCGTGTTTCATGGGGACGCGCGACCTGTGATCGATAGGGGCACGACTACTTATTTCGACTCGGTTTGGGCTACTGGGTTAAATATTACGGAGCCAGGTTAGGTTTGCCAATAAGCCAGTTAAGGCTAGGGTCGCATTTCTTCTGTAATGGACCCCAGGTCACTGTTTCGAGCACTCTATTATTATCGCTGATAGCAGGGCTTGAAACGACGGTTTGCCTATTAAGTTGCTGCTCGCTGTCATTCACTTGTAAGCATCTTTGTTATTTTGCGCCCGTGTCGACGAGGCGCGGGAGCGCGTCGTGCCTTGGCACTCGGCTCTGATCTCTCGTCCGTGGACGAGTCAGGGTTTTGTAGCGGCTCTGAGCGTGCGAGTCGCGCTTTTCTACGCTGTAAGCGCATCTTAAGCTCGCTTAAAGGGACATCTTCGTCATCGGAATCCTGGGTTTTAGGAGATTGTCTATCGGGAACACGACGTCCCGGTTGTATAACAAGAAGAAGGGGGAGAATTTTGAAGTTTCATTTTTGTTAAATCGGATTGCAGCGAGTGCTTGATTTAAATGGACCCGGGCGTTGCTCTGGGGGGTCGTAATAGGACGTGGTCACGTGATGAATGTTCAGGGCCTTCAGGGTGTCCCTGACCTTGTAATTAATGTTCTCACTGCCGTTATCGGTGATTATTTCTAGGGGCATCCATGTCGCGGGAATATCTCGTCGATCAAGATATGAACAACGTTATCGGCTGACTTGTCCTTGACCGGAAACGCTTCTGCCCACCCGCTATATAAGTCCACGAAGCTGATAATGTAGCGGTTACCCGATAGCGACATGGGGTAGGGGCCTGATAGGTCCAAACAAATTTTGGCAAAAGGGTAGGGGGGGGCGTGTCCGTTATTTGCATTTTAGGGGATTGTTTTTGCAGAGACCTGACTTGGCAGGTCACGCACTTGCCAACGTAGCAGTTTAGTTCCTTGTACAGTCTGGGCCAAAAATATTTCGACCTAATCGCATCATGCGTTTTGTCTACTCCCACGTGGCCATTATCATCATGGTATTGTTGGATTATGTTGGTTTGAAGATGTGCGGGCACCCAAAGGCGTGGGGTCGGTTCCGCGTCAGCACTCGAGAGATAATAGAGTACCCCCTCAATCATCAAGTGTTTGTCATTCCGGGTGTCCTCGCCTTTGTCGAGGGCATCCAGAACTGACGAAATTTCCGGGTCTTTCTTTTGTTCCTCAAGCATGTTGAAGCCTGGCTTGTTGAACAGTAGGTTGGTAGGCCTGACCAATTTGAGTTTTATTCGGCAGTTCTTTTGGGGTTACCTCGCAGCTTGCGAAGTCTTTGGGTTTAAATCGAGACGAATTTAAGGCGGCGATTTCCGCTTGGGTCTCGGCGACGGTAAGGTTATTGTCGTTTATATCTACCTCTACTTCTGCCTTCTCTCGTTCCGTATAAGCATTAGGTGGCGTTCGACTGAGCAGGTCTGCGCAGTGATTATCTGGGCCAGCTATGTACTCAATGTTACAGTTATATCCAGTTATGCCCAAAGCCCACTGTTGAATTTTCTTGTTCTGCATGGGGGATTCCAAGATATACTTCAATGGTTTATGATCTGTTTTTATCGTGAAGGAGGCGTTATGAAGGTAATGGTCCAATCTTTGTAACGCGAAATGAATTGCATATGCCTCTTTCTCCACAGTTGGCCATCGAGTTTGAGTATCACTAAGTTTGTGTGAGAGATAATAAATTGGTTCTTCAACGACATCTGAGCACAACTGGGTCAGACAGGCACCGATGCAAAGGTCGCTTGCATCAGTATACAATGAATAGGGCGTGGCCGTATTTGGGTAGGCCAGGAGAGGCACTGCCGTCAGATTTTCCTTTAGTTTGTCAAACGAAATTTGGCAAGCTTGGTCCCATTTGAATTTGGCATATTTTTTTGTAAGCTGCACCAAAGGTTCAGCGATTTGCGAAAATGAGGGGACAAATCTGCGGTAGTAGTTGCTCATGCCAATGAAGGAACTTACTTCTTTGACTGATGTTGGGGGTACAAGCGACCGGATGGCCTTGACCTTGTCGGGGTCAGGTCGGACGCCGTCGATATCAATTATAAAACCCAAATACTGTGTTTCTTGCTTTAGGAATTGGCACTTTTTTAATTTAAATTTTAGTGTATGTTGGCGCAACTTGTCAAAGACTTTCTGGATATGTTCCAAGTATAATTCTAGGGACTCGCTGTAGATGAGGACGTCGTCTAAAAAGGCAATGGCGTAATCACCCATCCCACATAACACCTGGGCCATAAGCTGGGAGAAAACTCCGCCAGCGTTCCGGAGCCCAAAAGGCATGGAGTTGAATTCAAAGAGACCTCGGTGGCAAGCGAATGCCGTCTTTTGCTTGTCCTCCTCTGCGAGGCACTTTTAAGATCGATAGCGGTGAAAAATTTAGACTTTCCAAGAAGTGCCAAAATATTGTCGATAACCGGAAGTGGGTATGACATAGGTTTGGTTATGGAATTTAATTGTCTGAAGTCGACGCAAAATCGTTTTGTGCCGTCGCGCTTCAAGCATATCATTTATGGCAATGTCAACCAACGGTCGTTTATTCAAAGGGGTGCGATACGGGCGAAGTTTTATCGGAGGGTGGTTTCCCGTGTCAATATGCATCTTGACTGTGCTCGTCTGCGGCAGCTCAGTGTCCTTGTCGGCAAAAATGTCCGAGTTGGACTTCAACAATTTTATCAGTGTCTCTCGGTATTGCTCTGGTCATGAAACTTCGGCTAAATTTAATCTTTTCTCGACGGTAGCGCGCGCTGACCTAGAGTCGTCTACCCTGTTACGGTCGGCGCGCCTAAGGGCATAGCCATTGTCGCGGTAATTATGGGTTGTCGGGAACTGGGAGCTTTGCGACAAAGAGTTGATTTTAAGATTGGTTTCGGGGTCACACACTACCATCTTGCCGATCACACTGCCCCGCCGTAGGCGAAACGTTTTGTTGGTGTTATTGACGAGTAATACCGGGACCTTATTCCTCTTGCCCACCCCAGAAACGGAGCTGCCAATTTCCAGACCGGGTTCTGATGCTAGGTTGCCTTTTTCGATTTGGTCCACCTCTACCAATGTCGACTTGTAAAGAGAAGCTAAGTGTTTTGATTTTCCCATACATAAAGTTGATGTTTGGGGCTTTAAACTAACCTTGCTGGTCAATCTCAGCAGGGAAGCTATGTGCGCGTCCGATTCCAAGGAGACGTACACGTCACTGACCTTGAGACATCCCAGGTCATAATATAGTCTGAACCCCCGAGAGGTTAACCAGTCATATTCCGGGTCATATCGTTCACCACATAAAATTTATGGGTTAATTTTAGTTTCGCCATTCTGAAGGTTAGTTCCACGCTACCAAGTACGCCCAGTGACTTCCCATTCACGGAGCTAAGGTTGATGTGTTCCCTAGTTAGTTTTGGTCGGAACTGTAATGCGTCATAGACGCGTTTGTGAATCAATGACACTTCCGCGCCACTATCCACTAACGAGCGATATTTATCTTTACCTATTCTAACTAAACATGAGCTGGGGTTTCCCACAATATTGATACTAAACTTCCTCTCATATGTGGCCTCAATGAGAGGATTCCTTAGTTTTTTGCGTATGTAGGCGCGGTCATTAGTCGTGGTGGTTCGTTTAATGTCGGATATCTCCGGCTGTGACGCGGTGTATCATGGAATAGGTCACGTGATCGATTCGGCTGATCTCGGCGGATTCCCCTAGGTGGCGTTACCGGCGCGTTCCATTGCTTTTGCTTCGAATCTCCGGATTTAGAGGGGCAATTTCTAGCCAAGTGATTACCTTCGCAAACCCAGCAAGATATGTGCCTTCGGTTTTCGGTCTTAAAGGGGCAGTCACGAGCGAAATGGTCGCCTTGACACGTCCAACATTCGACTGTTCGTGGTTTAACCACTGCTTCGACATGCACCTGTCTCGGGCGTGATCGGTGTTCTCGGGTCGTGTGGTTATCGCGTGCGCATATATCGAGGTTGCTCTCGCACGTTTGTTTCTGAAACTATCGATTTCCATTGCTTCTGGTTCATTTTCGTTGTAATTTTCGCGGCCCGTTCGTAGGTTGAATTACACGTCGGATCCCCATTTCCCGCATGGCGATTTCGGCTGCCAATTTTAGTGTCTTTGGTGCATCATCTTCATTTTCAAACTGTCGCTTCTTAAAGCGTCAATATAAAACCCTACGAGTTGGCCTTCAACTGCGTTGATCCCACCGGGTTGATCTCGGTACACGACCGTCGCTATCTCCAAAATTCGTTCGGCTAGCACATGTAAATTTTCGTTGTGTTTTTGCTTAATATTTCTTAGCATCCAAATGGCGAATTGATTGTCATTTATCTCGGCAAATCGACTAGATTAATTCAGTTTTTGTTTCTTGCCACGTGGTGTTAGGATTCGTGGCCAAATATCTTTGTAAAAAAATCCGAAACGGGGCCCGTACTACTCTGGAATGCCATATTTGTTTCGTTAGCGCCTGTGAGGATTGCGCATTTTTCTATTGACTTGACCCACCCGTGGTATTTCGCGGGGTCTCCGTCAAATGACGTCACTACCTGTGTCACCGTAGCCATGGCCATTGCAGCAATTTGAGAATTGATAGACTCTGTTAACACCAGCTAACACCAGCAGATGTAGATTGGGAAGCCATTATGATAATAAACAATTACACTCACGTTTTGCGAATTTTCCCACACTGTTTCTGTTCACACTGTTCCTCTTCTGGCTTCACGTTGTGTCTGCGATTAGCGTTCAGATCCTGGCTCGAAGGCACCAGTTAAGAGATATGTGCCAATACGGGTACATATAACTCTTAAGGCTATCAGAACGGTTTGATTTAATTTATTTACAACAAAGTCAATAATGTTCAATCATCGGCATCTGGGTTTCTAATGGTTGAGTTTATCTTCCTGTTGTCTGCTCGGTTTAGGGTCTTCTTCCGTCTTCTTAGATTGGGCGTGTCTCTTGTCTTCTACTCGGTTGAGTTCCGGTTGAGTTTGTCTTCCTGTCGTCTGCTCTTCTTCTTCCGTCGGCGCATCAGTGGGGCGTTTGTTAGAAATACCAGCTCATAATGTTTACCTTGTATTTTCGTCCATTGCTCCAAACTGCTCTTCTACGCGTCCGAGGATTCTTGGTGATCGCTGGGGTGGTTGGTTAGAACTGGCCTCGGTTCTCAATTCGTCTGCCTTCAAATACGGAGACGGTATTATTCCGGGTCGGTTGGCATTTCATGGTACGTCATTTGGGGCGTTCCTAGGTTAACCAGGCGGAGCAGTTTTCCTGTGAGTTCTTCAAACTCTGCTCCCTATCCATTACGCTGTGTTAGGTTTCAGTAGCTTTCCCTGGCGAAGTATCTAGTCTCACTAATCCCAAGATCGGTCTGTTTACTCCCCAATTATCCACCTGTGTATGTGTCGGACATATCGCTAGAGATTTTAGAAATAATGGCGGAATCAACTTTACTCTGATTCCACTAACTGAGCACGGAATCAACTATATACTGATTCCACTAACTGAGCATATCCATATGCACTATATATGTTTGTACATAGAGCAGAATCAACTATACACTGGTTCCACTAACTGAGCACATAATACGCTATGCATATCCAAATGCACTATATGATTGTACATATACGGAATTTGGTATCTAGTTACGGATTAGTTCCATACGTATCAGTATGTTATCCCTTGAAGAACCATACTGAGATACCCGCTGACACCACGGGTCACAAAACGGAAAATGGAGGAACCACAAAAGCAACAGGCCTCAATGAACTCATGAAACTCATTGTTATTTGTCAGTTATGACACGATAACTGCTATACATGTACACCACATTCATGGCTTGTTTCGGTTGACATTAAATGGATTTTAATGTATTTTCTTCTTATCACTGGTGACTTCGAACAACCGACTTTACCACCCTAGGTTTTAATTACCTTCCCGGGTTACATCCACACCCCGATTGATTAGATATATGTGGTCAAATCGACTACTGCGGGAGCTCATAAGGCCAATAGTAATTATTATTTAATTAAATAATAACTGTTACTATCTAATATGCACATAAAACTCGGTCTCTCTTGCATATAGAGAGTTTGAAAAACTGAAATGTAAAAGTTTTGTCTACAGCACCCGAGATTCCCAGGCGGTCACCCATCCAGGTACTAACCGGGCTCGACGTTGCTTATAACTTCGGTCTTCGGACGGGAACCAGTGGTTTCAACATGATATGGCCGTAGGCATGAAGTCCCTGTAATGTGAACATCATATGGCTCCACATCCACCTGTGTTTGAAAAATTGAAATGTAAAAGTTTTGTCTACAGCACCCTTGATTCCCAGGCGGTCACCCATCCAGGTACTAACCGGGCTCGACGTTATTCCATTTTTCGGTCGAAATATTTTCTAAGTCGTATGTCTGGCGCCGAACGCCTAACCAACTTCACACGAGCAGTCTGACATTCGAATTTCATTTTCGAATTTCCTTGACAATTTTGACCAGATTCGAGCGGAGGAGCACGAATTGGGTCAAAATATGATGTTTCGCGCAAAAAACTCGAAATCCATTTTTGGGTTGAAATATTTTCTAAGTCGAACGCCTAACTGAAAGCCAGCCTGACATTCGATTTCACTTAAAATCTTGAAATTGGCAACAGTCTGCGACCCGTGCGTTTTGTTATGAAGATTACTACTGGGGACACACTTCCTCACCAAATTTGAAATCGATCGGTCAACAAACGATGCCTGTCCCCTCTATAGGACATTATATATTTTTGGGTCGAAATTTTCAAAGTCCGGCGGTGAAATGAAAATTTTGGAAAATGAAAGTTGGACCAGGTTGATTGAGAGAGCACGAATTTGGGTAAAAAGAACACTTTTAGCGCAAAACACTAAAATTACATTTTTCGGTCGAAATATTTTCTAAGTCGTATGTCTAGCGCCGAACGCCTAACCAACTTCACACGAGCAGCCTGACATTCGAATTTCATTTTAGAATTTCCTTGACAATTTTGACCAGATTCGAGAGGGGGAGCACGAATTGGGTCAAAACATGATGTTTCGCGCAAAAAACTCGAAATCCATTTTTGGGTTGAAATATTTTCTAAGTCGAACGCCTAACTGAAAGCCAGCCTGACATTCGATTTCACTTAAAATCTTGAAATTGGCAACAGTCTGCGACCCGTGCGTTTTGTTATGAAGATTACTACTGGGGACACACTTCCTCACCAAATTTGAAATCGATCGGTCAACAAACGAGGCCTGTCCCCTCTATAGGACATTATATATTTTTGGGTCGAAATTTTCAGTCCGGCGGTGAAATGAAAATTTTGGAAAATGAAAGTTGGACCAGGTTTGATTGAGAGAGCACGAATTTGGGCAAAAAGAACACTTTTAGCGCAAAACACTAAAATTACATTTTTCGGTCGAAATATTTTCTAAGTCGTATGTCTAGCACCGAACGCCTAACCAACTTCACACGAGCAGCCTGACATTCGAATTTCATTTTAGAATTTCCTTGACAATTTTGACCAGATTCGAGTGGGGGAGTACGAATTGGGTCAAAATATGATGTTTCGCGCAAAAAACTCGAAATCCATTTTTGGGTTGAAATATTTTCTAAGTCGAACGCCTAACTGAAAGCCAGCCTGACATTCGATTTCACTTAAAATCTTGAAATTGGCAACAGTCTGCGACCCGTGCGTTTTGTTATGAAGATTACTACTGGGGACACACTTCCTCACCAAATTTGAAATCGATCGGTCAACAAACGAGGCCTGTCCCCTCTATAGAACATTATATATTTTTGGGTCGAAAATTTGATTGAGCGATCACGAATTTGGGTAAAAAGAACACTTTTAGCGCAAAAAACTAAAATTCAATTTTTCGATCGAAATATTTTCTAAGTCGTATGTCTAGCGCCGATCGCCTAACCAACTTCACACGAGCAGCCTGACAATCGAATTTCATTTTCGAATTTCCTTGACAATTTTTACCAGATTCGAGTGGGGGGTCGACGTTGCTTAACTTAGGTGATCGGTCGAGAACCGGTGATTTCAACGTGAAATGGCCGTAAACATGAAGTCCCTGTAATTTAAACATCATATGGCTCCACATCCACCAGTGTTTGAAAAACTGAAATGTAAAAGTTTTGTCTACAGCACCCGAGATTCCCAGGCGGTCACCCATCCAGGTACTAACCGGGCTCGACGTTGCTTATAACTTCGGTCTTCGGACGGGAACCAGTGGTTTCAACATGATATGGCCGTAGGCATGAAGTCCCTGTAATGTGAACATCATATGGCTCCACATCCACCTGTGTTTGAAAAATTGAAATGTAAAAGTTTTGTCTACAGCACCCTTGATTCCCAGGCGGTCACCCATCCAGGTACTAACCGGGCTCGACGTTATTCCATTTTTCGGTCGAAATATTTTCTAAGTCGTATGTCTGGCGCGAACGCCTAACCAACTTCACACGAGCAGTCTGACATTCGAATTTCATTTTCGAATTTCCTTGACAATTTTGACCAGATTCGAGCGGAGGAGCACGAATTGGGTCAAAATATGATGTTTTGCGCAAAAAACTCGAAATCCATTTTTGGGTTGAAATATTTTCTAAGTCGAACGCCTAACTGAAAGCCAGCCTGACATTCGATTTCACTTAAAATCTTGAAATTGGCAACAGTCTGCGACCCGTGCGTTTTGTTATGAAGATTACTACTGGGGACACACTTCCTCACCAAATTTGAAATCGATCGGTCAACAAACGAGGCCGTCCCCTCTATATGACATTATATATTTTTGGGTCGAAATTTTCAAAGTCCGGCGGTGAAATGAAAATTTTGGAAAATGAAAGTTGGACCAGGTTGATTGAGAGAGCACGAATTTGGGTAAAAAGAACACTTTTAGCGCAAAACACTAAAATTACATTTTTCGGTCGAAATATTTTCTAAGTCGTATGTCTAGCGCCGAACGCCTAACCAACTTCACACGAGCAGCCTGACATTCGAATTTCATTTTAGAATTTCCTTGACAATTTTGACCAGATTCGAGAGGGGGAGCACGAATTGGGTCAAAACATGATGTTTCGCGCAAAAAACTCGAAATCTATTTTTGGGTTGAAATATTTTCTTTTATCTAAGTCGAACGCCTAACTGAAAGCCAGCCTGACATTCGATTTCACTTAAAATCTTGAACTCGGCAACAGTCTGCGACCCGTGCATTTGGTTATGAAGATTACTACTGGGGACACACTTCCTCGCCAAATTTGGAGTCGATCGGTCAACAAACGAGGCCTGTCCCCTCTATAGAACTTTATATATTTTTGGGTCGAAAATTTGATTGAGCGATCACGAATTTGGGTAAAAAGAACACTTTTAGCGCAAAAAACTAAAATTCAATTTTTCGATCGAAATATTTTCTAAGTCGTATGTCTAGCGCCGAACGCCTAACCAACTTCACACGAGCAGCCTGACAATCGAATTTCATTTACGAATTTCCTTGACAATTTTGACCAGATTCGAGTGGGGGGTCGACGTTGCTGAACTTAGCTGATCGGTCGAGAACCGGTGATTTCAACGTGAAATGGCCGTAAACATGAAGTCCCTGTAATTTAAACATCATATGGCTCCATATCCACCAGTGTTTGAAAAATTGAAATGCAAAAGTTTTGTCTACAGCACCAGAGATTCCCAGGCGACTTTATCATAAAATCCCTGTAATTTAAACATCATATGGCTCCACATCCACCAGTGTTTGAAAAACTGAAATGTAAAAGTTTTGTCTACAGCACCAGAGATTTACACGTACAAACCGGGCTCGACGTTGCTTAACTTCGGAGATCGGACGAGAACCGGTGGTTTCAACGTGATATGGCCGTAGGCATGAAGTCCCTGTAATTTGAACATCATATATATGGTTCCACACCCACCAGTGTTTGAAAAATTTAAATGTAAAAGTTTTGTCTACAGTACCCGAGATTCCCAGGCGACTTTATCATAAAATCCCTGTAATTTAAACATCAAATGGCTCCACATCCACATGTGTTTGAAAAATTGAAATGCAAAAGTTTTGTCTACAGCACCCGAGATTCCCAGGCGGTCACCCATCCATGTACTAACCGGGCTGGACGTTGCTTAACTTAGGTGATCGGTCGAGAACCGGTGATTTCAACGTGAAATGGCCGTAAACATAAAGTCCCTGTAATTTAAACATCATATGGCTCCACATCCACCAGTGTTTGAAAAACTGAAATGTAAAAGTTTTGTCTACAGCACCCGAGATTCCCAGGCGGTCACCCATCCAGGTACTAACCGGGCTCGACGTTGCTTATAACTTCGGTGATCGGACGAGAACCAGTGGTTTCAACGTGATATGGCCGTAGGCATGAAGTCCCTGTAATGTGAACATCATATGGCTCCACATCCACCTGTGTTTGAAAAATTGTAATGTAAAAGTTTTGTCTACAGCACCCTTGATTCCTAGGCGGTCACCCATCCAGGTTCGACGTTATTCCATTTTTCGGTCGAAATATTTTCTAAGTCGTATGTCTAGCGCCGAACGCCTAACCAACTTCACACGAGCAGTCTGACATTCGAATTTCATTTTCGAATTTCCTTGACAATTTTGACCAGATTCGAGTGGGGGAGCACGAATTGGGTAAAAATATGATGTTTCGCGCAAAAAACTCGAAATCCATTTTTGGGTTGAAATATTTTCTAAGTCGAACGCCTAACTGAAAGCCAGCCTGACATTCGATTTCACTTAAAATCTTGAAATTGGCAACAGTCTGCGACCCGTGGGTTTTGTTATGAAGATTACTACTGGGGACACACTTCCTCACCAAATTTGAAATCGATCGGTCAACAAACGAGGCCTGTCCCCTCTATAGGACATTATATATTTTTGGGTCGAAATTTTCAAAGTCCGGCGGTGAAATGGCATAATTTTGGAAAATGAAAGTTGGACCAGGTTTGATTGAGAGAGCACGAATTTGGGTAAAAAGAACACTTTTAGCGTAAAACACTAAAACTACATTTTTTGGTCGAAATATTTTCTAAGTCGTACATGTATGTCTAGCGCCGAACGCCTAACCAACTTCACACGAGCAGCCTGACATTCGAATTTCATTTTAGAATTTCCTTGACAATTTTGACCAGATTCGAGAGGGGGAGCACGAATTGGGTCAAAACATGATGTTTCGCGCAACAAACTCGAAATCTATTTTTGGGTTGAAATATTTTCTTTTATCTAAGTCGAACGCCTAACTGAAAGCCAGCATGACATTCGATTTCACTTAAAATCTTGAACTCGGCAACAGTCTGCGACCCGTGCATTTGGTTATGAAGATTACTACTGGGGACACACTTCCTCGCCAAATTTGGAGTCGATCGGTCAACAAACGAGGCCTGTCCCCTCTATAGAACTTTATATATTTTGTGTCGAAAATTTGATTGAGAGAGCACGAATTTGGGTAAAAAGAACACTTTTAGCGCAAAAAACTAAAATTCAATTTTTCGATCGAAATATTTTCTAAGTCGTATGTCTAGCGCCGAACGCCTAACCAACTTCACACGAGCAGCCTGACAATCGAATTTCATTTTCGAATTTCCTTGACAATTTTGACCAGATTCGAGTGGGGGGTCGACGTTGCTGAACTTAGCTGATCGGTCGAGAACCGGTGATTTCAACGTGAAATGGCCGTAAACATAAAGTCCCTGTAATTTAAACATCATATGGCTCCATATCCACTAGTGTTTGAAAAATTGAAATGCAAAAGTTTTGTCTACAGCACCCGGGATTCCCAGGCGACTTTATCACGTACAAACCGGGCTCGACGTTGCTTATCTTCGGAGATCGGACGAGAACCGGTGGTTTCAACGTGATATGGCCGTAGGCATGAAGTCCCTGTAATTTGAACATCATATATATGGCTCCACACCCACCAGTGTTTGAAAAATTCAATTGTAAAAGTTTTGTCTACAGCACCCGAGATTCCCAGGCGACTTTATCATAAAATCCCTGTAATTTAAACATCATATGGCTCTACATCCACATGTGTTTGAAAAATTGAAATGCAAAAGTTTTGTCTACAGCACCCTTGATTCCCAGGCGGTCATCCATCCAGGTACTAACCGGGCTGGACGTTGCTTAACTTAGGTGAACGGTCGAGAACTTACGTGATCGGTCGAGAACCGGTGATTTCAACGTGAAATGGCCGTAAACATAAAGTCCCTGTAATTTAAACATCGTATGGCTCCACATCCACCAGTGTTTGAAAAACTGAAATGTAAAAGTTTTGTCTACAGCACCAGAGATTAACACGTACAAACCGGGCTCAACGTTGCTTAACTTCAGAGATCGGACGAGAACCGGTGGTTTCAACGTGATATGGCCGTTGGCATGAAGTCCCTGTAATTTGAACATCATATATATGGCTCCACACCCACCAGTGTTTGAAAAATTCAAATGTAAAAGTTTTGTCTACAGCACCCGAGATTCCCAGGCGACTTTATCATACAATCCCTGCAATTTAAACATCATATGGCTCCACATCCACATGTGTTTGAAAAATTGAAATGCAAAAGTTTTGTCTACAGCACCCGAGATTCCCAGGCGGTCACCCATCCATGTACTAACCGGGCTGGACGTTGCTTAACTTAGGTGATCGGTCGAGAACCGGTGATTTCAACGTGAAATGGCCGTAAACATAAAGTCCCTGTAATTTAAACATCATATGGCTCCACATCCACCAGTGTTTGAAAAACTGAAATGTAAAAGTATTGTCTACAGCACCCGAGATTCCCAGGCGGTCACCCACCCAGGTACTAACCGGGATCGACGTTGCTTATAACTTCGGTGATCGGACGAGAACCAGTGGTTTCAACGTGATATGGCCGTAGGCATGAAGTCCCTGTAATGTGAACATCATATGGCTCCACATCCACCTGTGTTTGAAAAATTGAAATGTAAATGTTTTGTCTACAGCACCCTTGATTCCCAGGCGGTCACCCATCCAAGTACTAACCGAGCTCGACGTTATTCCATTTTTCGGTCGAAATATTTTCTAAGTCGTATGTCTAGCGCCGAACGCCTAACCAACTTCACACGAGCGGTCTGACATTCGAATTTCATTTTCGAATTTCCCTGACAATTTTGACCAGATTCGAGTGGGAGTCGGACGCCTAACTGAAAGTCAGCCTGACATTCGATTTCACTTAAAATCTTGAAATTGGCAACAGTCTGCGACCCGTGGGTTTTGTTATGAAGATTACTACTGGGGACACACTTCCTCACCAAATTTGAAATCGATCGGTCAACAAACGATGCCTGTCCCCTCTATTGGACATTATATATTTTTGGGTCGAAATTTTCAGTCGGCGGTTAAATGAAAATTTTGGAAAATGAAAGTTGGACCAGGTTTGATTGAGAGAGCACGAATTTGGGTAAAAAGAACACTTTTAGCGCAAAACACTAAAATTACATTTTTCGGTCGAAATATTTTCTAAGTCGTATGTCTAGCGCCGAACGCCTAACCAACTTCACACGAGCAGCCTGACATTCGAATTTCATTTTAAAATTTCCTTGACAATTTTGACCAGATTCGAGAGGGGGAGCACGAATTGGGTCAAAACATGATGTTTCGCGCAAAAAACTCGAAATCCATTTTTGGGTTGAAATATTTTCTAAGTCGAACGCCTAACTGAAAGCCAGCCTGACATTCGATTTCACTTAAAATCTTGAAATTGGCAACAGTCTGCGACCCGTGCGTTTTGTTATGAAGATTACTACTGGGGACACACTTCCTCACCAAATTTGAAATCGATCGGTCAACAAACGAGGCCTGTCCCCTCTATAGGACATTATATATTTTTGGGTCGAAATTTTCAGTCCGGCGGTGAAATGAAAATTTTGGAAAATGAAAGTTGGACCAGGGTTGATTGAGAGAGCACGAATTTGGGCAAAAAGAACACTTTTAGCGCAAAACACTAAAATTACATTTTTCGGTCGAAATATTTTCTAAGTCGTATGTCTAGCGCCGAACGCCTAACCAACTTCACACGAGCAGCCTGACATTCGAATTTCATTTTAGAATTTCCTTGACAATTTTGACCAGATTCGAGTGGGGGAGTACGAATTGGGTCAAAATATGATGTTTCGCGCAAAAAACTCGAAATTCATTTTTGGGTTGAAATATTTTCTAAGTCGAACGCCTAACTGAAAGCCAGCCTGACATTCGATTTCACTTAAAATCTTGAACTCGGCAACAGTCTGCGACCCGTGCATTTGGTTATGAAGATTACTACTGGGGACACACTTCCTCGCCAAATTTGGAGTCGATCGGTCAACAAACGAGGCCTGTCCCCTCTATAGAACTTTATATATTTTTGGGTCGAAAATTTGATTGAGCGATCACGAATTTGGGTTAAAAGAACACTTTTAGCGCAAAAAACTAAAATTCAATTTTTCGATCGAAATATTTTCTAAGTCGTATGTCTAGCGCCGAACGCCTAACCAACTTCACACGAGCAGCCTGACAATCGAATTTCATTTTCGAATTTCCTTGACAATTTTGACCAGATTCGAGTGGGGGGTCGACGTTGCTGAACTTAGCTGATCGGTCGAGAACCGGTGATTTCAACGTAAAATGGCCGTAAACATAAAGTCCCTGTAATTTAAACATCATATGGCTCCATATCCACCAGTGTTTGAAAAATTGAAATGCAAAAGTTTTGTCTACAGCACCCGGGATTCCCAGGCGACTTTATCACGTACAAACCGGGCTCGACGTTGCTTATCTTCGGAGATCGGACGAGAACCGGTGGTTTGAACGTGATATGGCCGTAGGCATGAAGTCCCTGTAATTTGAACATCATATATATGGCTCCACACCCACCAGTGTTTGAAAAATTCAATTGTAAAAGTTTTGTCTACAGCACCCGAGATTCCCAGGCGACTTTATCATAAAATCCCTGTAATTTAAACATCATATGGCTCTACATCCACATGTGTTTGAAAAATTGAAATGCAAAAGTTTTGTCTACAGCACCCTTGATTCCCAGGCGGTCATCCATCCAGGTACTAACCGGGCTGGACGTTGCTTAACTTAGGTGAACGGTCGAGAACTTACGTGATCGGTCGAGAACCGGTGATTTCAACGTGAAATGGCCGTAAACATAAAGTCCCTGTAATTTAAACATCGTATGGCTCCACATCCACCAGTGTTTGAAAAACTGAAATGTAAAAGTTTTGTCTACAGCACCAGAGATTAACACGTACAAACCGGGCTCGACGTTGCTTAACTTCAGAGATCGGACGAGAACCGGTGGTTTCAACGTGATATGGCCGTTGGCATGAAGTCCCTGTAATTTGAACATCATATATATGGCTCCACACCCACCAGTGTTTGAAAAATTCAAATGTAAAAGTTTTGTCTACAGCACCCGAGATTCCCAGGCGACTTTATCATAAAATCCCTGCAATTTAAACATCATATGGCTCCACATCCACATGTGTTTGAAAAATTGAAATGCAAAAGTTTTGTCTACAGCACCCGAGATTCCCAGGCGGTCACCCATCCATGTACTAACCGGGCTGGACGTTGCTTAACTTAGGTGATCGGTCGAGAACCGGTGATTTCAACGTGAAATGGCCGTAAACATAAAGTCCCTGTAATTTAAACATCATATGGCTCCACATCCACCAGTGTTTGAAAAACTGAAATGTAAAAGTTTTGTCTACAGCACCCGAGATTCCCAGGCGGTCACCCATCCAGGTACTAACCGGGCTCGACGTTGCTTATAACTTCGGTGATCGGACGAGAACCAGTGGTTTCAACGTGATATGGCCGTAGGCATGAAGTCCCTGTAATGTGAACATCATATGGCTCCACATCCACCTGTGTTTGAAAAATTGTAATGTAAAAGTTTTGTCTACAGCACCCTTGATTCCTAGGCGGTCACCCATCCAGGTACTAACCGGGTTCGACGTTATTCCATTTTTCGGTCGAAATATTTTCTAAGTCGTATGTCTAGCGCCGAACGCCTAACCAACTTCACACGAGCAGTCTGACATTCGAATTTCATTTTCGAATTTCCTTGACAATTTTGACCAGATTCGAGTGGGGGAGCACGAATTGGGTAAAAATATGATGTTTCGCGCAAAAAACTCGAAATCCATTTTTGGGTTGAAATATTTTCTAAGTCGAACGCCTAACTGAAAGCCAGCCTGACATTCGATTTCACTTAAAATCTTGAAATTGGCAACAGTCTGCGACCCGTGGGTTTTGTTATGAAGATTACTACTGGGGACACACTTCCTCACCAAATTTGAAATCGATCGGTCAACAAACGAGGCCTGTCCCCTCTATAGGACATTATATATTTTTGGGTCGAAATTTTCAAAGTCCGGCGGTGAAATGGCATAATTTTGGAAAATGAAAGTTGGACCAGGTTTGATTTAGAGAGCACGAATTTGGGTAAAAAGAACACTTTTAGCGTAAAACACTAAAACTACATTTTTTGGTCGAAATATTTTCTAAGTCGTACATGTATGTCTAGCGCCGAACGCCTAACCAACTTCACACGAGCAGCCTGACATTCGAATTTCATTTTAGAATTTCCTTGACAATTTTGACCAGATTCGAGAGGGGGAGCACGAATTGGGTCAAAACATGATGTTTCGCGCAACAAACTCGAAATCTATTTTTGGGTTGAAATATTTTCTTTTATCTAAGTCGAACGCCTAACTGAAAGCCAGCATGACATTCGATTTCACTTAAAATCTTGAACTCGGCAACAGTCTGCGACCCGTGCATTTGGTTATGAAGATTACTACTGGGGACACACTTCCTCGCCAAATTTGGAGTCGATCGGTCAACAAACGAGGCCTGTCCCCTCTATAGAACTTTATATATTTTGTGTCGAAAATTTGATTGAGAGAGCACGAATTTGGGTAAAAAGAACACTTTTAGCGCAAAAAACTAAAATTCAATTTTTCGATCGAAATATTTTCTAAGTCGTATGTCTAGCGCCGAATGCCTAACCAACTTCACACGAGCAGCCTGACAATCGAATTTCATTTTCGAATTTCCTTGACAATTTTGACCAGATTCGAGTGGGGGGTCGACGTTGCTGAACTTAGCTGATCGGTCGAGAACCGGTGATTTCAACGTAAAATGGCCGTAAACATAAAGTCCCTGTAATTTAAACATCATATGGCTCCATATCCACCAGTGTTTGAAAAATTGAAATGCAAAAGTTTTGTCTACAGCACCCGGGATTCCCAGGCGACTTTATCACGTACAAACCGGGCTCGACGTTGCTTATCTTCGGAGATCGGACGAGAACCGGTGGTTTCAACGTGATATGGCCGTAGGCATGAAGTCCCTGTAATTTGAACATCATATATATGGCTCCACACCCACCAGTGTTTGAAAAATTCAATTGTAAAAGTTTTGTCTACAGCACCCGAGATTCCCAGGCGACTTTATCATAAAATCCCTGTAATTTAAACATCATATGGCTCTACATCCACATGTGTTTGAAAAATTGAAATGCAAAAGTTTTGTCTACAGCACCCTTGATTCCCAGGCGGTCATCCATCCAGGTACTAACCGGGCTGGACGTTGCTTAACTTAGGTGAACGGTCGAGAACTTACGTGATCGGTCGAGAACCGGTGATTTCAACGTGAAATGGCCGTAAACATAAAGTCCCTGTAATTTAAACATCGTATGGCTCCACATCCACCAGTGTTTGAAAAATTGAAATGCAAAAGTTTTGTCTACAGCACCCGGGATTCCCAGGCGACTTTATCACGTACAAACCGGGCTCGACGTTGCTTATCTTCGGAGATCGGACGAGAACCGGTGGTTTCAACGTGATATGGCCGTAGGCATGAAGTCCCTGTAATTTGAACATCATATATATGGCTCCACACCCACCAGTGTTTGAAAAATTCAAATGTAAAAGTTTTGTCTACAGCACCCGAGATTCCCAGGCGACTTTATCATAAAATCCCTGCAATTTAAACATCATATGGCTCCACATCCACATGTGTTTGAAAAATTGAAATGCAAAAGTTTTGTCTACAGCACCCGAGATTCCCAGGCGGTCACCCATCCATGTACTAACCGGGCTGGACGTTGCTTAACTTAGGTGATCGGTCGAGAACCGGTGATTTCAACGTGAAATGGCCGTAAACATAAAGTCCCTGTAATTTAAACATCATATGGCTCCACATCCACCAGTGTTTGAAAAACTGAAATGTAAAAGTATTGTCTACAGCACCCGAGATTCCCAGGCGGTCACCAACCCAGGTACTAACCGGGATCGACGTTGCTTATAACTTCGGTGATCGGACGAGAACCAGTGGTTTCAACGTGATATGGCCGTAGGCATGAAGTCCCTGTAATGTGAACATCATATGGCTCCACATCCACCTGTGTTTGAAAAATTGAAATGTAAATGTTTTGTCTACAGCACCCTTGATTCCCAGGCGGTCACCCATCCAAGTACTAACCGAGCTCGACGTTATTCCATTTTTCGGTCGAAATATTTTCTAAGTCGTATGTCTAGCGCCGAACGCCTAACCAACTTCACACGAGCAGCCTGACATTCGAATTTCATTTTAGAATTTCCTTGACAATTTTGACCAGATTCGAGTGGGGGAGTACGAATTGGGTCAAAATATGATGTTTCGCGCAAAAAACTCGAAATTCATTTTTGGGTTGAAATATTTTCTAAGTCGAACGCCTAACTGAAAGCCAGCCTGACATTCGATTTCACTTAAAATCTTGAAATTGGCAACAGTCTGCGACCCGTGCGTTTTGTTATGAAGATTACTACTGGGGACACACTTCCTCACCAAATTTGAAATCGATCGGTCAACAAACGAGGCCTGTCCCCTCTATAGGACATTATATATTTTTGGGTCGAAATTTTCAAAGTCCGGCGGTGAAATGGCATAATTTTGGAAAATGAAAGTTGGACCAGGTTTGATTTAGAGAGCACGAATTTGGGTAAAAAGAACACTTTTAGCGTAAAACACTAAAACTACATTTTTTGGTCGAAATATTTTCTAAGTCGTACATGTATGTCTAGCGCCGAACGCCTAACCAACTTCACACGAGCAGCCTGACATTCGAATTTCATTTTAGAATTTCCTTGACAATTTTGACCAGATTCGAGAGGGGGAGCACGAATTGGGTCAAAACATGATGTTTCGCGCAACAAACTCGAAATCTATTTTTGGGTTGAAATATTTTCTTTTATCTAAGTCGAACGCCTAACTGAAAGCCAGCATGACATTCGATTTCACTTAAAATCTTGAACTCGGCAACAGTCTGCGACCCGTGCATTTGGTTATGAAGATTACTACTGGGGACACACTTCCTCGCCAAATTTGGAGTCGATCGGTCAACAAACGAGGCCTGTCCCCTCTATAGAACTTTATATATTTTGTGTCGAAAATTTGATTGAGAGAGCACGAATTTGGGTAAAAAGAACACTTTTAGCGCAAAAAACTAAAATTCAATTTTTCGATCGAAATATTTTCTAAGTCGTATGTCTAGCGCCGAATGCCTAACCAACTTCACACGAGCAGCCTGACAATCGAATTTCATTTTCGAATTTCCTTGACAATTTTGACCAGATTCGAGTGGGGGGTCGACGTTGCTGAACTTAGCTGATCGGTCGAGAACCGGTGATTTCAACGTAAAATGGCCGTAAACATAAAGTCCCTGTAATTTAAACATCATATGGCTCCATATCCACCAGTGTTTGAAAAATTGAAATGCAAAAGTTTTGTCTACAGCACCCGGGATTCCCAGGCGACTTTATCACGTACAAACCGGGCTCGACGTTGCTTATCTTCGGAGATCGGACGAGAACCGGTGGTTTCAACGTGATATGGCCGTAGGCATGAAGTCCCTGTAATTTGAACATCATATATATGGCTCCACACCCACCAGTGTTTGAAAAATTCAATTGTAAAAGTTTTGTCTACAGCACCCGAGATTCCCAGGCGACTTTATCATAAAATCCCTGTAATTTAAACATCATATGGCTCTACATCCACATGTGTTTGAAAAATTGAAATGCAAAAGTTTTGTCTACAGCACCCTTGATTCCCAGGCGGTCATCCATCCAGGTACTAACCGGGCTGGACGTTGCTTAACTTAGGTGAACGGTCGAGAACTTACGTGATCGGTCGAGAACCGGTGATTTCAACGTGAAATGGCCGTAAACATAAAGTCCCTGTAATTTAAACATCGTATGGCTCCACATCCACCAGTGTTTGAAAAATTGAAATGCAAAAGTTTTGTCTACAGCACCCGGGATTCCCAGGCGACTTTATCACGTACAAACCGGGCTCGACGTTGCTTATCTTCGGAGATCGGACGAGAACCGGTGGTTTCAACGTGATATGGCCGTAGGCATGAAGTCCCTGTAATTTGAACATCATATATATGGCTCCACACCCACCAGTGTTTGAAAAATTCAAATGTAAAAGTTTTGTCTACAGCACCCGAGATTCCCAGGCGACTTTATCATAAAATCCCTGCAATTTAAACATCATATGGCTCCACATCCACATGTGTTTGAAAAATTGAAATGCAAAAGTTTTGTCTACAGCACCCGAGATTCCCAGGCGGTCACCCATCCATGTACTAACCGGGCTGGACGTTGCTTAACTTAGGTGATCGGTCGAGAACCGGTGATTTCAACGTGAAATGGCCGTAAACATAAAGTCCCTGTAATTTAAACATCATATGGCTCCACATCCACCAGTGTTTGAAAAACTGAAATGTAAAAGTATTGTCTACAGCACCCGAGATTCCCAGGCGGTCACCAACCCAGGTACTAACCGGGATCGACGTTGCTTATAACTTCGGTGATCGGACGAGAACCAGTGGTTTCAACGTGATATGGCCGTAGGCATGAAGTCCCTGTAATGTGAACATCATATGGCTCCACATCCACCTGTGTTTGAAAAATTGAAATGTAAATGTTTTGTCTACAGCACCCTTGATTCCCAGGCGGTCACCCATCCAAGTACTAACCGAGCTCGACGTTATTCCATTTTTCGGTCGAAATATTTTCTAAGTCGTATGTCTAGCGCCGAACGCCTAACCAACTTCACACGAGCAGCCTGACATTCGAATTTCATTTTAGAATTTCCTTGACAATTTTGACCAGATTCGAGTGGGGGAGTACGAATTGGGTCAAAATATGATGTTTCGCGCAAAAAACTCGAAATTCATTTTTGGGTTGAAATATTTTCTAAGTCGAACGCCTAACTGAAAGCCAGCCTGACATTCGATTTCACTTAAAATCTTGAAATTGGCAACAGTCTGCGACCCGTGCGTTTTGTTATGAAGATTACTACTGGGGACACACTTCCTCACCAAATTTGAAATCGATCGGTCAACAAACGAGGCCTGTCCCCTCTATAGGACATTATATATTTTTGGGTCGAAATTTTCAAAGTCCGGCGGTGAAATGGCATAATTTTGGAAAATGAAAGTTGGACCAGGTTTGATTTAGAGAGCACGAATTTGGGTAAAAAGAACACTTTTAGCGTAAAACACTAAAACTACATTTTTTGGTCGAAATATTTTCTAAGTCGTACATGTATGTCTAGCGCCGAACGCCTAACCAACTTCACACGAGCAGCCTGACATTCGAATTTCATTTTAGAATTTCCTTGACAATTTTGACCAGATTCGAGAGGGGGAGCACGAATTGGGTCAAAACATGATGTTTCGCGCAACAAACTCGAAATCTATTTTTGGGTTGAAATATTTTCTTTTATCTAAGTCGAACGCCTAACTGAAAGCCAGCATGACATTCGATTTCACTTAAAATCTTGAACTCGGCAACAGTCTGCGACCCGTGCATTTGGTTATGAAGATTACTACTGGGGACACACTTCCTCGCCAAATTTGGAGTCGATCGGTCAACAAACGAGGCCTGTCCCCTCTATAGAACTTTATATATTTTGTGTCGAAAATTTGATTGAGAGAGCACGAATTTGGGTAAAAAGAACACTTTTAGCGCAAAAAACTAAAATTCAATTTTTCGATCGAAATATTTTCTAAGTCGTATGTCTAGCGCCGAATGCCTAACCAACTTCACACGAGCAGCCTGACAATCGAATTTCATTTTCGAATTTCCTTGACAATTTTGACCAGATTCGAGTGGGGGGTCGACGTTGCTGAACTTAGCTGATCGGTCGAGAACCGGTGATTTCAACGTAAAATGGCCGTAAACATAAAGTCCCTGTAATTTAAACATCATATGGCTCCATATCCACCAGTGTTTGAAAAATTGAAATGCAAAAGTTTTGTCTACAGCACCCGGGATTCCCAGGCGACTTTATCACGTACAAACCGGGCTCGACGTTGCTTATCTTCGGAGATCGGACGAGAACCGGTGGTTTCAACGTGATATGGCCGTAGGCATGAAGTCCCTGTAATTTGAACATCATATATATGGCTCCACACCCACCAGTGTTTGAAAAATTCAATTGTAAAAGTTTTGTCTACAGCACCCGAGATTCCCAGGCGACTTTATCATAAAATCCCTGTAATTTAAACATCATATGGCTCTACATCCACATGTGTTTGAAAAATTGAAATGCAAAAGTTATGTCTACAGCACCCTTGATTCCCAGGCGGTCATCCATCCAGGTACTAACCGGGCTGGACGTTGTTTAACTTAGGTGAACGGTCGAGAACTTACGTGATCGGTCGAGAACCGGTGATTTCAACGTGAAATGGCCGTAAACATAAAGTCCCTGTAATTTAAACATCGTATGGCTCCACATCCACCAGTGTTTGAAAAATTGAAATGCAAAAGTTTTGTCTACAGCACCCGGGATTCCCAGGCGACTTTATCACGTACAAACCGGGCTCGACGTTGCTTATCTTCGGAGATCGGACGAGAACCGGTGGTTTCAACGTGATATGGCCGTAGGCATGAAGTCCCTGTAATTTGAACATCATATATATGGCTCCACACCCACCAGTGTTTGAAAAATTCAAATGTAAAAGTTTTGTCTACAGCACCCGAGATTCCCAGGCGACTTTATCATAAAATCCCTGCAATTTAAACATCATATGGCTCCACATCCACATGTGTTTGAAAAATTGAAATGCAAAAGTTTTGTCTACAGCACCCGAGATTCCCAGGCGGTCACCCATCCATGTACTAACCGGGCTGGACGTTGCTTAACTTAGGTGATCGGTCGAGAACCGGTGATTTCAACGTGAAATGGCCGTAAACATAAAGTCCCTGTAATTTAAACATCATATGGCTCCACATCCACCAGTGTTTGAAAAACTGAAATGTAAAAGTATTGTCTACAGCACCCGAGATTCCCAGGCGGTCACCAACCCAGGTACTAACCGGGATCGACGTTGCTTATAACTTCGGTGATCGGACGAGAACCAGTGGTTTCAACGTGATATGGCCGTAGGCATGAAGTCCCTGTAATGTGAACATCATATGGCTCCACATCCACCTGTGTTTGAAAAATTGAAATGTAAATGTTTTGTCTACAGCACCCTTGATTCCCAGGCGGTCACCCATCCAAGTACTAACCGAGCTCGACGTTATTCCATTTTTCGGTCGAAATATTTTCTAAGTCGTATGTCTAGCGCCGAACGCCTAACCAACTTCACACGAGCAGCCTGACATTCGAATTTCATTTTAGAATTTCCTTGACAATTTTGACCAGATTCGAGTGGGGGAGTACGAATTGGGTCAAAATATGATGTTTCGCGCAAAAAACTCGAAATTCATTTTTGGGTTGAAATATTTTCTAAGTCGAACGCCTAACTGAAAGCCAGCCTGACATTCGATTTCACTTAAAATCTTGAAATTGGCAACAGTCTGCGACCCGTGCGTTTTGTTATGAAGATTACTACTGGGGACACACTTCCTCACCAAATTTGAAATCGATCGGTCAACAAACGAGGCCTGTCCCCTCTATAGGACATTATATATTTTTGGGTCGAAATTTTCAAAGTCCGGCGGTGAAATGAAAATTTTGGAAAATGAAAGTTGGACCAGGTTTGATTTAGAGAGCACGAATTTGGGTAAAAAGAACACTTTTAGCGCAAAACACTAAAATTACATTTTTCGGTCGAAATATTTTCTAAGTCGTATGTCTAGTTTGATAGAGCTGATTTCGGGTTGATATCAAGATTGAGTCTTTCTGAGGAATTAGCATTTATTTACACAATACAAATATACGGAGATTCCGGTATAGTTGGAATCCACCAAAACAATTGGACCTCCAGTTGTAATAGGTGAAACGTGACTGAATATTGGAATTCCAAAACATACAGTGCCATATCACAGTTTTACAAATTCTTATATACAAAGCATGAACAGGTGTGAATCAACGACGCGAGATTAGATTAACAGATTTGCATATAAAATATCCGATCACTACAATGGCATTAGCAGTTTGACAAATAAGTTAGTATTAAAAGTAAAGCTTCGAATACGTGCGATGAATGGTATTTAATGAGCACATGCTTGGGCAAGAATTAACAAGCTGCATAAGAATAGCCAGCTGATTAATACAAAGAAATGTTGTAATTTAGAGAAAGCCTAATCTAACAAAGAAACGAACCTAACGCGAATACTATAGAAACGAACCACACATCTGATAGTCAAATCAATGTAAATAAACAATGAAATAATTGTCCAAAATTAGCACCCTGACACTAGCGCCGAACGCCTAACCAACTTCACACGGGCAGCCTGACATTCGAATTTCATTTTAGAATTTCCTTGACCAGATTCGAGAGGGGAGCACGAATTGGGTCAAAACATGATGTTTCGCGCAAAAAACTCGAAATCTATTTTTGGGTTGAAATATTTTCTTTTATCTAAGTCGAACGCCTAACTGAAAGCCAGCCTGACATTCGATTTCACTTAAAATCTTGAACTCGGCAACAGTCTGCGACCCGTGCATTTGGTTATGAAGATTACTACTGGGGACACACTTCCTCGCCAAATTTGGAGTCGATCGGTCAACAAACGAGGCCTGTCCCCTCTATAGAACTTTATATATTTTTGGGTCGAAAATTTGATTGAGCGATCACGAATTTGGGTAAAAAGAACACTTTTAGCGCAAAAAACTAAAATTCAATTTTTCGATCGAAATATTTTCTAAGTCGTATGTCTAGCGCCGAACGCCTAACCAACTTCACACGAGCAGCCTGACAATCGAATTTCATTTTCGAATTTCCTTGACAATTTTGACCAGATTCGAGTGGGGGGTCGACGTTGCTGAACTTAGCTGATCGGTCGAGAACCGGTGATTTCAACGTGAAATGGCCGTAAATATAAAGTCCCTGTAATTTAAACATCATATGGCTCCATATCCACCAGTGTTTGAAAAATTGAAATGCAAAAGTTTTGTCTACAGCACCAGAGATTTACACGTACAAACCGGGCTCGACGTTGCTTAACTTCGGGGATCGGACGAGAACCGGTGGTTTCAATGTGATATGGCCGTAGGCATGAAGTCCCTGTAATTTGAACATCATATATATGGCTCCACATCCACCAGTGTTTGAAAAATTCAAATGTAAAAGTTTTGTCTACAGCACCCGAGATTCCCAGGCGACTTTATCATAAAATCCCTGTAATTTAAACATCATATGGCTCCACATTCACATGTGTTTGAAAAATTGAAATGCAAAAGTTTTGTCTACAGCACCCGAGATTCCCAGGCGGTCACCCATCCAGGTACTAACCGGGCTGGACGTTGCTTAACTTAGGTGATCGGTCGAGAACCGGTGATTTTATCGTGAAATGGCCGTAAACATAAAGTCCCTGTAATTTAAACATCATATGGCTCCACATCCACCAGTGTTTGAAAAACTGAAATGTAAAAGTTTTGTCTACAGCACCCGAGATTCCCAGGCGGTCACCCATCCAGGTACTAACCGGGCTCGACGTTGCTTATAACTTCGGTGATCGGACGAGAACCAGTGGTTTCAACGTGATATGGCCGTAGGCATGAAGTCCCTGTAATGTGAACATCATATGGCTCCACATCCACCTGTGTTTGAAAAATTGTAATGTAAAAGTTTTGTCTACAGCACCCTTGATTCCTAGGCGGTCACCCATCCAGGTACTAACCGGGTTCGACGTTATTCCATTTTTCGGTCGAAATATTTTCTAAGTCGTATGTCTAGCGCCGAACGCCTAACCAACTTCACACGAGCAGTCTGACATTCGAATTTCATTTTCGAATTTCCTTGACAATTTTGACCAGATTCGAGTGGGGGAGCACGAATTGGGTCAAAATATGATGTTTCGCGCAAAAAACTCGAAATCCATTTTTGGGTTGAAATATTTTCTAAGTCGAACGCCTAACTGAAAGCCAGCCTGACATTCGATTTCACTTAAAATCTTGAAATTGGCAACAGTCTGCGACCCGTGGGTTTTGTTATGAAGATTACTACTGGGGACACACTTCCTCACCAAATTTGAAATCGATCGGTCAACAAACGAGGCCTGTCCCCTCTATAGGACATTATATATTTTTGGGTCGAAATTTTCAAAGTCCGGCGGTGAAATGGCATAATTTTGGAAAATGAAAGTTGGACCAGGTTTGATTGAGGAGCACGAATTTGGGTAAAAAGAACACTTTTAGCGCAAAACACTAAAATTACATTTTTCGGTCGAAATATTTTCTAAGTCGTATGTCTAGTGCCGAACGCCTAACCAACTTCACACGAGCCGCCTGACATTCGAATTTCATTTTAGAGGGGGAGCACGAATTGGGTCAAAACATGATGTTTCGCGCAAAAAACTCGAAATCTATTTTTGGGTTGAAATATTTTCTTTTATCTAAGTCGAACGCCTAACTGAAAGCCAGCCTGACATTCGATTTCACTTAAAATCTTGAACTCGGCAACAGTCTGCGACCCGTGCATTTGGTTATGAAGATTACTACTGGGGACACACTTCCTCGCCATATTTGGAGTCGATCGGTCAACAAACGAGGCCTGTCCCCTCTATAGGACATTATATATTTTTGGGTCGAAATTTTCAAAGTCCGGCGGTGAAATGGCATAATTTTGGAAAATGAAAGTTGGACCAGGTTTGATTGAGGAGCACGAATTTGGGTAAAAAGAACACTTTTAGCGCAAAACACTAAAATTACATTTTTCGGTCGAAATATTTTCTAAGTCGTATGTCTAGTGCCGAACGCCTAACCAACTTCACACGAGCCGCCTGACATTCGAATTTCATTTTAGAGGGGGAGCACGAATTGGGTCAAAACATGATGTTTCGCGCAAAAAACTCGAAATCTATTTTTGGGTTGAAATATTTTCTTTTATCTAAGTCGAACGCCTAACTGAAAGCCAGCCTGACATTCGATTTCACTTAAAATCTTGAACTCGGCAACAGTCTGCGACCCGTGCATTTGGTTATGAAGATTACTACTGGGGACACACTTCCTCGCCATATTTGGAGTCGATCGGTCAACAAACGAGGCCTGTCCCCTCTATAGAACTTTATATATTTTTGGGTCGAAAATTTGATTGAGAGAGCACGAATTTGGGTAAAAAGAACACTTTTAGCGCAAAAAACTAAAATTAAATTTTTCGATCGAAATATTTTCTAAGTCGTATGTCTAGCGCCGAACGCCTAACCAACTTCACACGAGCAGCCTGACAATCGAATTTCATTTTCGAATTTCCTTGACAATTTTGACCAGATTCGAGTGGGGGGTCGACGTTGCTGAACTTAGCTGATCGGTCGAGAACCGGTGATTTAAACGTGAAATGGCCGTAAACATAAAGTCCCTGTAATTTAAACATCATATGGCTCCATATCCACCAGTGTTTGAAAAATTGAAATGCAAAAGTTTTGTCTACAGCACCAGAGATTTACACGTACAAACCGGGCTCGACGTTGCTTAACTTCGGGGATCGGACGAGAACCGGTGGTTTCAACGTGATATGGCGGTAGGCATGAAGTCCCTGTAATTTGAACATCATATATATGGCTCCACATCCACCAGTGTTTGAAAAATTCAAATGTAAAAGTTTTGTCTACAGCACCCGAGATTCCCAGGCGACTTTATCATAAAATCCCTGTAATTTAAACATCAAATGGCTCCACATCCACATGTGTTTGAAAAATTGAAATGCAAAAGTTTTGTCTACAGCACCCGAGATTCCCAGGCGGTCACCCATCCAGGTACTAACCGGGCTGGACGTTGCTTAACTTAGGTGATCGGTCGAGAACCGGTGATTTCAACGTGAAATGGCCGTAAACATAAAGTCCCTGTAATTTAAACATCATATGGCTCCACATCCACCAGTGTTTGAAAAACTGAAATGTAAAAGTTTTGTCTACAGCACCAGAGATTTACACGTACAAACCGGGCTCGACGTTACTTAACTTCGGAGATCGGACGAGAACCGGTGGTTTCAACGTGATATGGCCGTAGGCATGAAGTCCCTGTAATTTGAACATCATATATATGGTTCCACACCCACCAGTGTTTGAAAAATTTAAATGTAAAAGTTTTGTCTACAGTACCCGAGATTCCCAGGCGACTTTATCATAAAATCCCTGTAATTTAAACATCAAATGGCTCCACATACACATGTGTTTGAAAAATTGAAATGCAAAAGTTTTGTCTACGGCACCCGAGATTCCCAGGCGGTCACCCATCCAGGTACTAACCGGGCTGGACGTTGCTTAACTTAGGTGATCGGTCGAGAACCGGTGATTTCAACGTGAAATGGCCGTAAACATAAAGTCCCTGTAATTTAAACATCATATGGCTCCACATCCACCAGTGTTTGAAAAATTGTAATGTAAAAGTTTTGTCTACAGCACCCTTGATTCCTAGGCGGTCACCCATCCAGGTACTAACCGGGTTCGACGTTATTCCATTTTTCGTTCGAAATATTTTCTAAGTCGTATGTCTAGCGCCGAACGCCTAACCAACTTCACACGAGCAGTCTGACATTCGAATTTCATTTTCGAATTTCCTTGACAATTTTGACCAGATTCGAGTGGGGGAGCACGAATTGGGTAAAAATATGATGTTTCGCGCAAAAAACTCGAAATCCATTTTTGGGATGAAATATTTTCTAAGTCGAACGCCTAACTGAAAGCCAGCCTGACATTCGATTTCACTTAAAATCTTGAAATTGGCAACAGTCTGCGACCCGTGGGTTTTGTTATGAAGATTACTACTGGGGACACACTTCCTCACCAAATTTGAAATCGATCGGTCAACAAACGAGGCCTGTCCCCTCTATAGGACATTATATATTTTTGGGTCGAAATTTTCAAAGTCCGGCGGTGAAATGGCATAATTTTGGAAAATGAAAGTTGGACCAGGTTTGATTGAGAGAGCACGAATTTGGGTAAAAAGAACACTTTTAGCGTAAAACACTAAAACTACATTTTTCGGTCGAAATATTTTCTAAGTCGTACATGTATGTCTAGCGCCGAACGCCTAACCAACTTCACACGAGCAGCCTGACATTCGAATTTCATTTTAGAATTTCCTTGACAATTTTGACCAGATTCGAGAGGGGGAGCACGAATTGGGTCAAAACATGATGTTTCGCGCAACAAACTCGAAATCTATTTTTGGGTTGAAATATTTTCTTTTATCTAAGTCGAACGCCTAACTGAAAGCCAGCATGACATTCGATTTCACTTAAAATCTTGAACTCAGCAACAGTCTGCGACCCGTGCATTTGGTTATGAAGATTACTACTGGGGACACACTTCCTCGCCAAATTTGGAGTCGATCGGTCAACAAACGAGGCCTGTCCCCTCTATAGAACTTTATATATTTTGTGTCGAAAATTTGATTGAGAGAGCACGAATTTGGGTAAAAAGAACACTTTTAGCGCAAAAAACTAAAATTCAATTTTTTGATCGAAATATTTTCTAAGTCGTATGTCTAGCGCCGAACGCCTAACCAACTTCACACGAGCAGCCTGACAATCGAATTTCATTTTCGAATTTCCTTGACAATTTTGACCAGATTCGAGTGGGGGGTCGACGTTGCTGAACTTAGCTGATCGGTCGAGAACCGGTGATTTCAACGTGAAATGGCCGTAAACATAAAGTCCCTGTAATTTAAACATCATATGGCTCCATATCCACCAGTGTTTGAAAAATTGAAATGCAAAAGTTTTGTCTACAGCACCCGGGATTCCCAGGCGACTTTATCACGTACAAACCGGGCTCGACGTTGCTTATCTTCGGAGATCGGACGAGAACCGGTGGTTTCAACGTGATATGGCCGTAGGCATGAAGTCCCTGTAATTTGAACATCATATATATGGCTCCACACCCACCAGTGTTTGAAAAATTCAATTGTAAAAGTTTTGTCTACAGCACCCGAGATTCCCAGGCGACTTTATCATAAAATCCCTGTAATTTAAACATCATATGGCTCTACATCCACATGTGTTTGAAAAATTGAAATGCAAAAGTTATGTCTACAGCACCCTTGATTCCCAGGCGGTCATCCATCCAGGTACTAACCGGGCTGGACGTTGCTTAACTTAGGTGAACGGTCGAGAACTTACGTGATCGGTCGAGAACCGGTGATTTCAACGTGAAATGGCCGTAAACATAAAGTCCCTGTAATTTAAACATCGTATGGCTCCACATCCACCAGTGTTTGAAAAACTGAAATGTAATAGTTTTGTCTACAGCACCAGAGATTAACACGTACAAACCGGGCTCGACGTTGCTTAACTTCAGAGATCGGACGAGAACCGGTGGTTTCAACGTGATATGGCCGTTGGCATGAAGTCCCTGTAATTTGAACATCATATATATGGCTCCACACCCACCAGTGTTTGAAAAATTCAAATGTAAAAGTTTTGTCTACAGCACCCGAGATTCCCAGGCGACTTTATCATAAAATCCCTGCAATTTAAACATCATATGGCTCCACATCCACATGTGTTTGAAAAATTGAAATGCAAAAGTTTTGTCTACAGCACCCGAGATTCCCAGGCGGTCACCCATCCATGTACTAACCGGGCTGGACGTTGCTTAACTTAGGTGATCGGTCGAGAACCGGTGATTTCAACGTGAAATGGCCGTAAACATAAAGTCCCTGTAATTTAAACATCATATGGCTCCACATCCACCAGTGTTTGAAAAACTGAAATGTAAAAGTATTGTCTACAGCACCCGAGATTCCCAGGCGGTCACCCACCCAGGTACTAACCGGGATCGACGTTGCTTATAACTTCGGTGATCGGACGAGAACCAGTGGTTTCAACGTGATATGGCCGTAGGCATGAAGTCCCTGTAATGTGAACATCATATGGCTCCACATCCACCTGTGTTTGAAAAATTGAAATGTAAATGATTTGTCTACAGCACCCTTGATTCCCAGGCGGTCACCCATCCAAGTACTAACCGAGCTCGACGTTATTCCATTTTTCGGTCGAAATATTTTCTAAGTCGTATGTCTAGCGCCGAACGCCTAAACCAACTTCACACGAGCGGTCTGACATTCGAATTTCATTTTCGAATTTCCCTGACAATTTTGACCAGATTCGAGTGGGGGTCGGACGCCTAACTGAAAGTCAGCCTGACATTCGATTTCACTTAAAATCTTGAAATTGGCAACAGTCTGCGACCCGTGGGTTTTGTTATGAAGATTACTACTGGGGACACACTTCCTCACCAAATTTGAAATCGATCGGTCAACAAACGATGCCTGTCCCCTCTATAGGACATTATATATTTTTGGGTCGAAATTTTCAAAGTCGGCGGTTAAATGAAAATTTTGGAAAATGAAAGTTGGACCAGGTTTGATTGAGAGAGCACGAATTTGGGTAAAAAGAACACTTTTAGCGCAAAACACTAAAATTTCATTTTTCGGTCGAAATATTTTCTAAGTCGTATGTCTAGCGCCGAACGCCTAACCAACTTCACACGAGCAGCCTGACATTCGAATTTCATTTTAGAATTTCCTAGACAATTTTGACCAGATTCGAGAGGGGGAGCACGAATTGGGTCAAAATATGATGTTTCGCGCAAAAAACTCGAAATCCATTTTTGGGTTGAAATATTTTCTAAGTCGAACGCCTAACTGAAAGCCAGCCTGACATTCGATTTCACTTAAAATCTTGAAATTGGCAACAGTCTGCGACCCGTGCGTTTTGTTATGAAGATTACTACTGGCGACACACTTCCTCGCCAAATTTGGAGTCGATCGGTCAACAAACGAGGCCTGTCCCCTCTATAGAACTTTATATATTTTTGGGTCGAAAATTTGATTGAGAGAGCACGAATTTGGGTAAAAAGAACACTTTTAGCGCAAAAAACTAAAATTAAATTTTTCGATCGAAATATTTTCTAAGTCGTATGTCTAGCGCCGAACGCCTAACCAACTTCACACGAGCAGCCTGACAATCGAATTTCATTTTGAATTTCCTTGACAATTTTGACCAGATTCGAGTGGGGGGTCGACGTTGCTGAACTTAGCTGATCGGTCGAGAACCGGTGATTTCAACGTGAAATGGCCGTAAACATAAAGTCCCTGTAATTTAAACATCATATGGCTCCACATCCACCAGTGTTTGAAAAATTGAAATGCAAAAGTTTTGTCTACAGCACCAGAGATTCCCAGGCGGTCACCCACCCAGGTACTAACCGGGATCGACGTTGCTTATAACTTCGGTGATCGGACGAGAACCAGTGGTTTCAACGTGATATGGCCGTAGGCATGAAGTCCCTGTAATGTGAACATCATATGGCTCCACATCCACCTGTGTTTGAAAAATTGAAATGTAAATGATTTGTCTACAGCACCCTTGATTCCCAGGCGGTCACCCATCCAAGTACTAACCGAGCTCGACGTTATTCCATTTTTCGGTCGAAATATTTTCTAAGTCGTATGTCTAGCGCCGAACGCCTAACCAACTTCACACGAGCGGTCTGACATTCGAATTTCATTTTCGAATTTCCCTGACAATTTTGACCAGATTCGAGTGGGGGTCGGACGCCTAACTGAAAGTCAGCCTGACATTCGATTTCACTTAAAATCTTGAAATTGGCAACAGTCTGCGACCCGTGGGTTTTGTTATGAAGATTACTACTGGGGACACACTTCCTCACCAAATTTGAAATCGATCGGTCAACAAACGAGGCCTGTCCCCTCTATAGAACTTTATATATTTTTGGGTCGAAAATTTGATTGAGAGAGCACGAATTTGGGTAAAAAGAACACTTTTAGCGCAAAAAACTAAAATTAAATTTTTCGATCGAAATATTTTCTAAGTCGTATGTCTAGCGCCGAACGCCTAACCAACTTCACACGAGCAGCCTGACAATCGAATTTCATTTTCGAATTTCCTTGACAATTTTGACCAGATTCGAGTGGGGGGTCGACGTTGCTGAACTTAGCTGATCGGTCGAGAACCGGTGATTTCAACGTGAAATAGCCGTAAACATAAAGTCCCTGTAATTTAAACATCATATGGCTCCACATCCACCAGTGTTTGAAAAATTGAAATGCAAAAGTTTTGTCTACAGCACCAGAGATTTACACGTACAAACCGGGCTCGACGTTGCTTAACTTCGGAGATCGGACGAGAACCGGTGGTTTCAACGTGATATGGCCGTAGGCATGAAGTCCCTGTAATTTGAACATCATATATATGGCTCCACATCCACCAGTGTTTGAAAAATTCAAATGTAAAAGTTTTGTCTACAGCACCCGAGATTCCCAGGCGACTTTATCATAAAATCCCTGTAATTTAAACATCATATGGCTCCACATCCACATGTGTTTGAAAAATTGAAATGCAAAAGTTTTGTCTACAGCACCCGAGATTCCCAGGCGGTCACCCATCCAGGTACTAACCGGGCTGGACGTTGCTTAACTTAGGTGATCGGTCGAGAACCGGTGATTTCAACGTTAAATGGCCGTAAACATAAAGTCCCTGTAATTTAAACATCATATGGCACCACATCCACCAGTGTTTGAAAAACTGAAATGTAAAAGTTTTGTCTACAGCACCCGAGATTCCCAGGCGGTCACCCATCCAGGTACTAACCGGGCTCGACGTTGCTTATAACTTCGGTGATCGGACGAGAACCAGTGGTTTCAACGTGATATGGCCGTAGGCATGAAGTCCCTGTAATGTGAACATCATATGGCTCCACATCCACCTGTGTTTGAAAAATTGAAATGTAAAAGTTTTGTCTACAGCACCCTTGATTCCCAGGCGGTCACCCATCCAGGTACTAACCGGTCTCGACGTTATTCCATTTTTCGGTCGAAATATTTTCTAAGTCGTATGTCTAGCGCCGAACGCCTAACCAACTTCACACGAGCAGTCTGACATTCGAATTTCATTTTCGAATTTCCTTGACAATTTTGACCAGATTCGAGTGGGGGAGCACGAATTGGGTCAAAATATGATGTTTCGCGCAAAAAACTCGAAATCCATTTTTGGGTTGAAATATTTTCTAAGTCGAACGCCTAACTGAAAGCCAGCCTGACATTCGATTTCACTTAAAATCTTGAAATTGGCAACAGTCTGCTTCCCGTGCGTTTTGTTATGAAGATTACTACTGGGGACACACTTCCTCACCAAATTTGAAATCGATCGGTCAACAAACGAGGCCGTCCCCTCTATATGACATTATATATTTTTGGGTCGAAATTTTCAAAGTCCGGCGGTGAAATGAAAATTTTGGAAAATGAAAGTTGGACCAGGTTGATTGAGAGAGCACGAATTTGGGTAAAAAGAACACTTTTAGCGCAAAACACTAAAATTACATTTTTCGGTCGAAATATTTTCTAAGTCGTATGTCTAGCGCCGAACGCCTAACCAACTTCACACGAGCAGCCTGACATTCGAATTTCATTTTAGAATTTCCTTGACAATTTTGACCAGATTCGAGAGGGGGAGCACGAATTGGGTCAAAACATGATGTTTCGCGCAAAAAACTCGAAATCTATTTTTGGGTTGAAATATTTTCTTTTATCTAAGTCGAACGCCTAACTGAAAGCCAGCCTGACATTCGATTTCACTTAAAATCTTGAACTCGGCAACAGTCTGCGACCCGTGCATTTGGTTATGAAGATTACTACTGGGGACACACTTCCTCGCCAAATTTGGAGTCGATCGGTCAACAAACGAGGCCTGTCCCCTCTATAGAACTTTATATATTTTTGGGTCGAAAATTTGATTGAGCGATCACGAATTTGGGTAAAAAGAACACTTTTAGCGCAAAAAACTAAAATTCAATTTTTCGATCGAAATATTTTCTAAGTCGTATGTCTAGCGCCGAACGCCTAACCAACTTCACACGAGCAGCCTGACAATCGAATTTCATTTACGAATTTCCTTGACAATTTTGACCAGATTCGAGTGGGGGGTCGACGTTGCTGAACTTAGCTGATCGGTCGAGAACCGGTGATTTCAACGTGAAATGGCCGTAAACATGAAGTCCCTGTAATTTAAACATCATATGGCTCCATATCCACCAGTGTTTGAAAAATTGAAATGCAAAAGTTTTGTCTACAGCACCAGAGATTCCCAGGCGACTTTATCATAAAATCCCTGTAATTTAAACATCATATGGCTCCACATCCACCAGTGTTTGAAAAACTGAAATGTAAAAGTTTTGTCTACAGCACCAGAGATTTACACGTACAAACCGGGCTCGACGTTGCTTAACTTCGGAGATCGGACGAGAACCGGTGGTTTCAACGTGATATGGCCGTAGGCATGAAGTCCCTGTAATTTGAACATCATATATATGGTTCCACACCCACCAGTGTTTGAAAAATTTAAATGTAAAAGTTTTGTCTACAGTACCCGAGATTCCCAGGCGACTTTATCATAAAATCCCTGTAATTTAAACATCAAATGGCTCCACATCCACATGTGTTTGAAAAATTGAAATGCAAAAGTTTTGTCTACAGCACCCGAGATTCCCAGGCGGTCACCCATCCATGTACTAACCGGGCTGGACGTTGCTTAACTTAGGTGATCGGTCGAGAACCGGTGATTTCAACGTGAAATGGCCGTAAACATAAAGTCCCTGTAATTTAAACATCATATGGCTCCACATCCACCAGTGTTTGAAAAACTGAAATGTAAAAGTTTTGTCTACAGCACCCGAGATTCCCAGGCGGTCACCCATCCAGGTACTAACCGGGCTCGACGTTGCTTATAACTTCGGTGATCGGACGAGAACCAGTGGTTTCAACGTGATATGGCCGTAGGCATGAAGTCCCTGTAATGTGAACATCATATGGCTCCACATCCACCTGTGTTTGAAAAATTGTAATGTAAAAGTTTTGTCTACAGCACCCTTGATTCCTAGGCGGTCACCCATCCAGGTTCGACGTTATTCCATTTTTCTGTCGAAATATTTTCTAAGTCGTATGTCTAGCGCCGAACGCCTAACCAACTTCACACGAGCAGCCTGACATTCGAATTTCATTTTAGAATTTCCTTGACAATTTTGACCAGATTCGAGAGGGGGAGCACGAATTGGGTCAAAACATGATGTTTCGCGCAACAAACTCGAAATCTATTTTTGGGTTGAAATATTTTCTTTTATCTAAGTCGAACGCCTAACTGAAAGCCAGCATGACATTCGATTTCACTTAAAATCTTGAACTCGGCAACAGTCTGCGACCCGTGCATTTGGTTATGAAGATTACTACTGGGGACACACTTCCTCGCCAAATTTGGAGTCGATCGGTCAACAAACGAGGCCTGTCCCCTCTATAGAACTTTATATATTTTGTGTCGAAAATTTGATTGAGCGATCACGAATTTGGGTAAAAAGAACACTTTTAGCGCAAAAAACTAAAATTCAATTTTTCGATCGAAATATTTTCTAAGTCGTATGTCTAGCGCCGAACGCCTAACCAACTTCACACGAGCAGCCTGACAATCGAATTTCATTTTCGAATTTCCTTGACAATTTTGACCAGATTCGAGTGGGGGGTCGACGTTGCTGAACTTAGCTGATCGGTCGAGAACCGGTGATTTCAACGTGAAATGGCCGTAAACATAAAGTCCCTGTAATTTAAACATCATATGGCTCCATATCCACCAGTGTTTGAAAAATTGAAATGCAAAAGTTTTGTCTACAGCACCCGGGATTCCCAGGCGACTTTATCACGTACAAACCGGGCTCGACGTTGCTTATCTTCGGAGATCGGACGAGAACCGGTGGTTTCAACGTGATATGGCCGTAGGCATGAAGTCCCTGTAATTTGAACATCATATATATGGCTCCACACCCACCAGTGTTTGAAAAATTCAATTGTAAAAGTTTTGTCTACAGCACCCGAGATTCCCAGGCGACTTTATCATAAAATCCCTGTAATTTAAACATCATATGGCTCTACATCCACATGTGTTTGAAAAATTGAAATGCAAAAGTTTTGTCTACAGCACCCTTGATTCCCAGGCGGTCATCCATCCAGGTACTAACCGGGCTGGACGTTGCTTAACTTAGGTGAACGGTCGAGAACTTACGTGATCGGTCGAGAACCGGTGATTTCAACGTGAAATGGCCGTAAACATAAAGTCCCTGTAATTTAAACATCGTATGGCTCCACATCCACCAGTGTTTGAAAAACTGAAATGTAAAAGTTTTGTCTACAGCACCAGAGATTAACACGTACAAACCGGGCTCAACGTTGCTTAACTTCAGAGATCGGACGAGAACCGGTGGTTTCAACGTGATATGGCCGTTGGCATGAAGTCCCTGTAATTTGAACATCATATATATGGCTCCACACCCACCAGTGTTTGAAAAATTCAAATGTAAAAGTTTTGTCTACAGCACCCGAGATTCCCAGGCGACTTTATCATACAATCCCTGCAATTTAAACATCATATGGCTCCACATCCACATGTGTTTGAAAAATTGAAATGCAAAAGTTTTGTCTACAGCACCCGAGATTCCCAGGCGGTCACCCATCCATGTACTAACCGGGCTGGACGTTGCTTAACTTAGGTGATCGGTCGAGAACCGGTGATTTCAACGTGAAATGGCCGAAAACATAAAGTCCCTGTAATTTAAACATCATATGGCTCCACATCCACCAGTGTTTGAAAAACTGAAATGTAAAAGTATTGTCTACAGCACCCGAGATTCCCAGGCGGTCACCCACCCAGGTACTAACCGGGATCGACGTTGCTTATAACTTCGGTGATCGGACGAGAACCAGTGGTTTCAACGTGATATGGCCGTAGGCATGAAGTCCCTGTAATGTGAACATCATATGGCTCCACATCCACCTGTGTTTGAAAAATTGAAATGTAAATGTTTTGTCTACAGCACCCTTGATTCCCAGGCGGTCACCCATCCAAGTACTAACCGAGCTCGACGTTATTCCATTTTTCGGTCGAAATATTTTCTAAGTCGTATGTCTAGCGCCGAACGCCTAACCAACTTCACACGAGCAGCCTGACATTCGAATTTCATTTTAGAATTTCCTTGACAATTTTGACCAGATTCGAGTGGGGGAGTACGAATTGGGTCAAAATATGATGTTTCGCGCAAAAAACTCGAAATTCATTTTTGGGTTGAAATATTTTCTAAGTCGAACGCCTAACTGAAAGCCAGCCTGACATTCGATTTCACTTAAAATCTTGAAATTGGCAACAGTCTGCGACCCGTGCGTTTTGTTATGAAGATTACTACTGGGGACACACTTCCTCACCAAATTTGAAATCGATCGGTCAACAAACGAGGCCTGTCCCCTCTATAGGACATTATATATTTTTGGGTCGAAATTTTCAAAGTCCGGCGGTGAAATGAAAATTTTGGAAAATGAAAGTTGGACCAGGTTTGATTTAGAGAGCACGAATTTGGGTAAAAAGAACACTTTTAGCGCAAAACACTAAAATTACATTTTTCGGTCGAAATATTTTCTAAGTCGTATGTCTAGTTTGATAGAGCTGATTTCGGGTTGATATCAAGATTGAGTCTTTCTGAGGAATTAGCATTTATTTACACAATACAAATATACGGAGATTCCGGTATAGTTGGAATCCACCAAAACAATTGGACCTCCAGTTGTAATAGGTGAAACGTGACTGAATATTGGAATTCCAAAACATACAGTGCCATATCACAGTTTTACAAATTCTTATATACAAAGCATGAACAGGTGTGAATCAACGACGCGAGATTAGATTAACAGATTTGCATATAAAATATCCGATCACTACAATGGCATTAGCAGTTTGACAAATAAGTTAGTATTAAAAGTAAAGCTTCGAATACGTGCGATGAATGGTATTTAATGAGCACATGCTTGGGCAAGAATTAACAAGCTGCATAAGAATAGCCAGCTGATTAATACAAAGAAATGTTGTAATTTAGAGAAAGCCTAATCTAACAAAGAAACGAACCTAACGCGAATACTATAGAAACGAACCACACATCTGATAGTCAAATCAATGTAAATAAACAATGAAATAATTGTCCAAAATTAGCACCCTGACACTAGCGCCGAACGCCTAACCAACTTCACACGGGCAGCCTGACATTCGAATTTCATTTTAGAATTTCCTTGACCAGATTCGAGAGGGGAGCACGAATTGGGTCAAAACATGATGTTTCGCGCAAAAAACTCGAAATCTATTTTTGGGTTGAAATATTTATTTTTATCTAAGTCGAACGCCTAACTGAAAGCCAGCCTGACATTCGATTTCACTTAAAATCTTGAACTCGGCAACAGTCTGCGACCCGTGCATTTGGTTATGAAGATTACTACTGGGGACACACTTCCTCGCCAAATTTGGAGTCGATCGGTCAACAAACGAGGCCTGTCCCCTCTATAGAACTTTATATATTTTTGGGTCGAAAATTTGATTGAGCGATCACGAATTTGGGTAAAAAGAACACTTTTAGCGCAAAAAACTAAAATTCAATTTTTCGATCGAAATATTTTCTAAGTCGTATGTCTAGCGCCGAACGCCTAACCAACTTCACACGAGCAGCCTGACAATCGAATTTCATTTTCGAATTTCCTTGACAATTTTGACCAGATTCGAGTGGGGGGTCGACGTTGCTGAACTTAGCTGATCGGTCGAGAACCGGTGATTTCAACGTGAAATGGCCGTAAACATGAAGTCCCTGTAATTTAAACATCATATGGCTCCATATCCACCAGTGTTTGAAAAATTGAAATGCAAAAGTTTTGTCTACAGCACCAGAGATTCCCAGGCGACTTTATCATAAAATCCCTGTAATTTAAACATCATATGGCTCCACATCCACATGTGTTTGAAAAATTGAAATGCAAAAGTTTTGTCTACAGCACCCGAGATTCCCAGGCGGTCACCCATCCAGGTACTAACCGGGCTGGACGTTGCTTAACTTAGGTGATCGGTCGAGAACCGGTGATTTCAACGTGAAATGGCCGTAAACATGAAGTCCCTGTAATTTAAACATCATATGGCTCCACATCCACCAGTGTTTGAAAAACTGAAATGTAAAAGTTTTGTCTACAGCACCAGAGATTTACACGTACAAACCGGGCTCGACGTTGCTTAACTTCGGAGATCGGACGAGAACCGGTGGTTTCAACGTGATATGGCCGTAGGCAATGAAGTCCCTGTAATTTGAACATCATATATATGGCTCCACATCCACCAGTGTTTGAAAAATTCAAATGTAAAAGTTTTGTCTACAGCACCCGAGATTCCCAGGCGACTTTATCATAAAATCCCTGTAATTTAAACATCATATGGCTCCACATCCACATGTGTTTGAAAAATTGAAATGCAAAAGTTTTGTCTACAGCACCCGAGATTCCCAGGCGGTCACCCATCCAGGTACTAACCGGGCTGGACGTTGCTTAACTTAGGTGATCGGTCGAGAACCGGTGATTTCAACGTGAAATGGCCGTAAACATAAAGTCCCTGTAATTTAAACATCATATGGCTCCACATCCACCAGTGTTTGAAAAACTGAAATGTAAAAGTTTTGTCTACAGCACCCGAGATTCCCAGGCGGTCACCCATCCAGGTACTAACCGGGCTCGACGTTGCTTATAACTTCGGTGATCGGACGAGAACCAGTGGTTTCAACGTGATATGGCCGTAGGCATGAAGTCCCTGTAATGTGAACATCATATGGCTCCACATCCACCTGTGTTTGAAAAATTTAAATGTAAATGTTTTGTCTACAGCACCCTTGATTCCCAGGCGGTCACCCATCCAAGTACTAACGGGCTCGACGTTATTCCATTTTTCGGTCGAAATATTTTCTAAGTCGTATGTCTAGCGCCGAACGCCTAACCAACTTCACACGAGCGGTCTGACATTCGAATTTCATTTTCGAATTTCCCTGACAATTTTGACCAGATTCGAGTGGGGGTCGGACGCCTAACTGAAAGTCAGCCTGACATTCGATTTCACTTAAAATCTTGAAATTGGCAACAGTCTGCGACCCGTGGGTTTTGTTATGAAGATTACTACTGGGGACACACTTCCTCACCAAATTTGAAATCGATCGGTCAACAAACGATGCCTGTCCCCTCTATAGGACATTATATATTTTTGGGTCGAAATTTTCAAAGTCGGCGGTTAAATGAAAATTTTGGAAAATGAAAGTTGGACCAGGTTTGATTGAGGGAGCACGAATTTGGGTAAAAAGAACACTTTTAGCGCAAAACACTAAAATTACATTTTTCGGTCGAAATATTTTCTAAGTCGTATGTCTAGCGCCGAACGCCTAACCAACTTCACACGAGCAGCCTGACATTCGAATTTCATTTTAGAATTTCCTTGACAATTTTGACCAGATTCGAGAGGGGGAGCACGAATTGGGTCAAAACATGATGTTTCGCGCAAAAAACTCGAAATCTATTTTTGGGTTGAAATATTTTCTTTTATCTAAGTCGAACGCCTAACTGAAAGCCAGCATGACATTCGATTTCACTTAAAATCTTGAACTCAGCAACAGTCTGCGACCCGTGCATTTGGTTATGAAGATTACTACTGGGGACACACTTCCTCGCCAAATTTGGAGTCGATCGGTCAACAAACGAGGCCTGTCCCCTCTATAGAACTTAAAATATTTTTGGGTCGAAAATTTGATTGAGAGAGCACGAATTTGGGTAAAAAGAACACTTTTAGCGCAAAAAACTAAAATTAAATTTTTCGATCGAAATATTTTCTAAGTCGTATGTCTAGCGCCGAACGCCTAACCAACTTCACACGAGCAGCCTGACAATCGAATTTCATTTTCGAATTTCCTTGACAATTTTGACCAGATTCGAGTGGGGGGTCGACGTTGCTGAACTTAGCTGATCGGTCGAGAACCGGTGATTTCAACGTGAAATGGCCGTAAATATAAAGTCCCTGTAATTTAAACATCATATGGCTCCATATCCACCAGTGTTTGAAAAATTGAAATGCAAAAGTTTTGTCTACAGCACCAGAGATTTACACGTACAAACCGGGCTCGACGTTGCTTAACTTCGGGGATCGGACGAGAACCGGTGGTTTCAATGTGATATGGCCGTAGGCATGAAGTCCCTGTAATTTGAACATCATATATATGGCTCCACATCCACCAGTGTTTGAAAAATTCAAATGTAAAAGTTTTGTCTACAGCACCCGAGATTCCCAGGCGACTTTATCATAAAATCCCTGTAATTTAAACATCATATGGCTCCACATTCACATGTGTTTGAAAAATTGAAATGCAAAAGTTTTGTCTACAGCACCCGAGATTCCCAGGCGGTCACCCATCCAGGTACTAACCGGGCTGGACGTTGCTTAACTTAGGTGATCGGTCGAGAACCGGTGATTTTATCGTGAAATGGCCGTAAACATAAAGTCCCTGTAATTTAAACATCATATGGCTCCACATCCACCAGTGTTTGAAAAACTGAAATGTAAAAGTTTTGTCTACAGCACCCGAGATTCCCAGGCGGTCACCCATCCAGGTACTAACCGGGCTCGACGTTGCTTATAACTTCGGTGATCGGACGAGAACCAGTGGTTTCAACGTGATATGGCCGTAGGCATGAAGTCCCTGTAATGTGAACATCATATGGCTCCACATCCACCTGTGTTTGAAAAATTGTAATGTAAAAGTTTTGTCTACAGCACCCTTGATTCCTAGGCGGTCACCCATCCAGGTACTAACCGGGTTCGACGTTATTCCATTTTTCGGTCGAAATATTTTCTAAGTCGTATGTCTAGCGCCGAACGCCTAACCAACTTCACACGAGCAGTCTGACATTCGAATTTCATTTTCGAATTTCCTTGACAATTTTGACCAGATTCGAGTGGGGGAGCACGAATTGGGTCAAAATATGATGTTTCGCGCAAAAAACTCGAAATCCATTTTTGGGTTGAAATATTTTCTAAGTCGAACGCCTAACTGAAAGCCAGCCTGACATTCGATTTCACTTAAAATCTTGAAATTGGCAACAGTCTGCGACCCGTGGGTTTTGTTATGAAGATTACTACTGGGGACACACTTCCTCACCAAATTTGAAATCGATCGGTCAACAAACGAGGCCTGTCCCCTCTATAGGACATTATATATTTTTGGGTCGAAATTTTCAAAGTCCGGCGGTGAAATGGCATAATTTTGGAAAATGAAAGTTGGACCAGGTTTGATTGAGGAGCACGAATTTGGGTAAAAAGAACACTTTTAGCGCAAAACACTAAAATTACATTTTTCGGTCGAAATATTTTCTAAGTCGTATGTCTAGTGCCGAACGCCTAACCAACTTCACACGAGCCGCCTGACATTCGAATTTCATTTTAGAGGGGGAGCACGAATTGGGTCAAAACATGATGTTTCGCGCAAAAAACTCGAAATCTATTTTTGGGTTGAAATATTTTCTTTTATCTAAGTCGAACGCCTAACTGAAAGCCAGCCTGACATTCGATTTCACTTAAAATCTTGAACTCGGCAACAGTCTGCGACCCGTGCATTTGGTTATGAAGATTACTACTGGGGACACACTTCCTCGCCATATTTGGAGTCGATCGGTCAACAAACGAGGCCTGTCCCCTCTATAGAACTTTATATATTTTTGGGTCGAAAATTTGATTGAGAGAGCACGAATTTGGGTAAAAAGAACACTTTTAGCGCAAAAAACTAAAATTCAATTTTTCGATCGAAATATTTTCTAAGTCGTATGTCTAGCGCCGAACGCCTAACCAACTTCACACGAGCAGCCTGACAATCGAATTTCATTTTCGAATTTCCTTGACAATTTTGACCAGATTCGAGTGGGGGGTCGACGTTGCTGAACTTAGCTGATCGGTCGAGAACCGGTGATTTAAACGTGAAATGGCCGTAAACATAAAGTCCCTGTAATTTAAACATCATATGGCTCCATATCCACCAGTGTTTGAAAAATTGAAATGCAAAAGTTTTGTCTACAGCACCAGAGATTTACACGTACAAACCGGGCTCGACGTTGCTTAACTTCGGGGATCGGACGAGAACCGGTGGTTTCAACGTGATATGGCGGTAGGCATGAAGTCCCTGTAATTTGAACATCATATATATGGCTCCACATCCACCAGTGTTTGAAAAATTCAAATGTAAAAGTTTTGTCTACAGCACCCGAGATTCCCAGGCGACTTTATCATAAAATCCCTGTAATTTAAACATCAAATGGCTCCACATCCACATGTGTTTGAAAAATTGAAATGCAAAAGTTTTGTCTACAGCACCCGAGATTCCCAGGCGGTCACCCATCCAGGTACTAACCGGGCTGGACGTTGCTTAACTTAGGTGATCGGTCGAGAACCGGTGATTTCAACGTGAAATGGCCGTAAACATAAAGTCCCTGTAATTTAAACATCATATGGCTCCACATCCACCAGTGTTTGAAAAACTGAAATGTAAAAGTTTTGTCTACAGCACCAGAGATTTACACGTACAAACCGGGCTCGACGTTACTTAACTTCGGAGATCGGACGAGAACCGGTGGTTTCAACGTGATATGGCCGTAGGCATGAAGTCCCTGTAATTTGAACATCATATATATGGTTCCACACCCACCAGTGTTTGAAAAATTTAAATGTAAAAGTTTTGTCTACAGTACCCGAGATTCCCAGGCGACTTTATCATAAAATCCCTGTAATTTAAACATCAAATGGCTCCACATACACATGTGTTTGAAAAATTGAAATGCAAAAGTTTTGTCTACGGCACCCGAGATTCCCAGGCGGTCACCCATCCAGGTACTAACCGGGCTGGACGTTGCTTAACTTAGGTGATCGGTCGAGAACCGGTGATTTCAACGTGAAATGGCCGTAAACATAAAGTCCCTGTAATTTAAACATCATATGGCTCCACATCCACCAGTGTTTGAAAAATTGTAATGTAAAAGTTTTGTCTACCGCACCCTTGATTCCTAGGCGGTCACCCATCCAGGTACTAACCGGGTTCGACGTTATTCCATTTTTCGGTCGAAATATTTTCTAAGTCGTATGTCTAGCGCCGAACGCCTAACCAACTTCACACGAGCAGTCTGACATTCGAATTTCATTTTCGAATTTCCTTGACAATTTTGACCAGATTCGAGTGGGGGAGCACGAATTGGGTAAAAATATGATGTTTCGCGCAAAAAACTCGAAATCCATTTTTGGGATGAAATATTTTCTAAGTCGAACGCCTAACCGAAAGCCAGCCTGACATTCGATTTCACTTAAAATCTTGAAATTGGCAACAGTCTGCGACCCGTGGGTTTTGTTATGAAGATTACTACTGGGGACACACTTCCTCACCAAATTTGAAATCGATCGGTCAACAAACGAGGCCTGTCCCCTCTATAGGACATTATATATTTTTGGGTCGAAATTTTCAAAGTCCGGCGGTGAAATGGCATAATTTTGGAAAATGAAAGTTGGACCAGGTTTGATTGAGAGAGCACGAATTTGGGTAAAAAGAACACTTTTAGCGTAAAACACTAAAACTACATTTTTCGGTCGAAATATTTTCTAAGTCGTACATGTATGTCTAGCGCCGAACGCCTAACCAACTTCACACGAGCAGCCTGACATTCGAATTTCATTTTAGAATTTCCTTGACAATTTTGACCAGATTCGAGAGGGGGAGCACGAATTGGGTCAAAACATGATGTTTCGCGCAACAAACTCGAAATCTATTTTTGGGTTGAAATATTTTCTTTTATCTAAGTCGAACGCCTAACTGAAAGCCAGCATGACATTCGATTTCACTTAAAATCTTGAACTCAGCAACAGTCTGCGACCCGTGCATTTGGTTATGAAGATTACTACTGGGGACACACTTCCTCGCCAAATTTGGAGTCGATCGGTCAACAAACGAGGCCTGTCCCCTCTATAGAACTTTATATATTTTGTGTCGAAAATTTGATTGAGAGAGCACGAATTTGGGTAAAAAGAACACTTTTAGCGCAAAAAACTAAAATTCAATTTTTCGATCGAAATATTTTCTAAGTCGTATGTCTAGCGCCGAACGCCTAACCAACTTCACACGAGCAGCCTGACAATCGAATTTCATTTTCGAATTTCCTTGACAATTTTGACCAGATTCGAGTGGGGGGTCGACGTTGCTGAACTTAGCTGATCGGTCGAGAACCGGTGATTTCAACGTGAAATGGCCGTAAACATAAAGTCCCTGTAATTTAAACATCATATGGCTCCATATCCACCAGTGTTTGAAAAATTGAAATGCAAAAGTTTTGTCTACAGCACCCGGGATTCCCAGGCGACTTTATCACGTACAAACCGGGCTCGACGTTGCTTATCTTCGGAGATCGGACGAGAACCGGTGGTTTCAACGTGATATGGCCGTAGGCATGAAGTCCCTGTAATTTGAACATCATATATATGGCTCCACACCCACCAGTGTTTGAAAAATTCAATTGTAAAAGTTTTGTCTACAGCACCCGAGATTCCCAGGCGACTTTATCATAAAATCCCTGTAATTTAAACATCATATGGCTCTACATCCACATGTGTTTGAAAAATTGAAATGCAAAAGTTATGTCTACAGCACCCTTGATTCCCAGGCGGTCATCCATCCAGGTACTAACCGGGCTGGACGTTGCTTAACTTAGGTGAACGGTCGAGAACTTACGTGATCGGTCGAGAACCGGTGATTTCAACGTGAAATGGCCGTAAACATAAAGTCCCTGTAATTTAAACATCGTATGGCTCCACATCCACCAGTGTTTGAAAAACTGAAATGTAATAGTTTTGTCTACAGCACCAGAGATTAACACGTACAAACCGGGCTCGACGTTGCTTAACTTCAGAGATCGGACGAGAACCGGTGGTTTCAACGTGATATGGCCGTTGGCATGAAGTCCCTGTAATTTGAACATCATATATATGGCTCCACACCCACCAGTGTTTGAAAAATTCAAATGTAAAAGTTTTGTCTACAGCACCCGAGATTCCCAGGCGACTTTATCATAAAATCCCTGCAATTTAAACATCATATGGCTCCACATCCACATGTGTTTGAAAAATTGAAATGCAAAAGTTTTGTCTACAGCACCCGAGATTCCCAGGCGGTCACCCATCCATGTACTAACCGGGCTGGACGTTGCTTAACTTAGGTGATCGGTCGAGAACCGGTGATTTCAACGTGAAATGGCCGTAAACATAAAGTCCCTGTAATTTAAACATCATATGGCTCCACATCCACCAGTGTTTGAAAAACTGAAATGTAAAAGTATTGTCTACAGCACCCGAGATTCCCAGGCGGTCACCCACCCAGGTACTAACCGGGATCGACGTTGCTTATAACTTCGGTGATCGGACGAGAACCAGTGGTTTCAACGTGATATGGCCGTAGGCATGAAGTCCCTGTAATGTGAACATCATATGGCTCCACATCCACCTGTGTTTGAAAAATTGAAATGTAAATGATTTGTCTACAGCACCCTTGATTCCCAGGCGGTCACCCATCCAAGTACTAACCGAGCTCGATGTTATTCCATTTTTCGGTCGAAATATTTTCTAAGTCGTATGTCTAGCGCCGAACGCCTAAACCAACTTCACACGAGCGGTCTGACATTCGAATTTCATTTTCGAATTTCCCTGACAATTTTGAACAGATTCGAGTGGGGGTCGGACGCCTAACTGAAAGTCAGCCTGACATTCGATTTCACTTAAAATCTTGAAATTGGCAACAGTCTGCGACCCGTGGGTTTTGTTATGAAGATTACTACTGGGGACACACTTCCTCACCAAATTTGAAATCGATCGGTCAACAAACGATGCCTGTCCCCTCTATAGGACATTATATATTTTTGGGTCGAAATTTTCAAAGTCGGCGGTTAAATGAAAATTTTGGAAAATGAAAGTTGGACCAGGTTTGATTGAGAGAGCACGAATTTGGGTAAAAAGAACACTTTTAGCGCAAAACACTAAAATTTCATTTTTCGGTCGAAATATTTTCTAAGTCGTATGTCTAGCGCCGAACGCCTAACCAACTTCACACGAGCAGCCTGACATTCGAATTTCATTTTAGAATTTCCTTGACAATTTTGACCAGATTCGAGAGGGGGAGCACGAATTGGGTCAAAATATGATGTTTCGCGCAAAAAACTCGAAATCCATTTTTGGGTTGAAATATTTTCTAAGTCGAACGCCTAACTGAAAGCCAGCCTGACATTCGATTTCACTTAAAATCTTGAAATTGGCAACAGTCTGCGACCCGTGCGTTTTGTTATGAAGATTACTACTGGCGACACACTTCCTCGCCAAATTTGGAGTCGATCGGTCAACAAACGAGGCCTGTCCCCTCTATAGAACTTTATATATTTTTGGGTCGAAAATTTGATTGAGAGAGCACGAATTTGGGTAAAAAGAACACTTTTAGCGCAAAAAACTAAAATTAAATTTTTCGATCGAAATATTTTCTAAGTCGTATGTCTAGCGCCGAACGCCTAACCAACTTCACACGAGCAGCCTGACAATCGAATTTCATTTTGAATTTCCTTGACAATTTTGACCAGATTCGAGTGGGGGGTCGACGTTGCTGAACTTAGCTGATCGGTCGAGAACCGGTGATTTCAACGTGAAATGGCCGTAAACATAAAGTCCCTGTAATTTAAACATCATATGGCTCCACATCCACCAGTGTTTGAAAAATTGAAATGCAAAAGTTTTGTCTACAGCACCAGAGATTCCCAGGCGGTCACCCACCCAGGTACTAACCGGGATCGACGTTGCTTATAACTTCGGTGATCGGACGAGAACCAGTGGTTTCAACGTGATATGGCCGTAGGCATGAAGTCCCTGTAATGTGAACATCATATGGCTCCACATCCACCTGTGTTTGAAAAATTGAAATGTAAATGATTTGTCTACAGCACCCTTGATTCCCAGGCGGTCACCCATCCAAGTACTAACCGAGCTCGACGTTATTCCATTTTTCGGTCGAAATATTTTCTAAGTCGTATGTCTAGCGCCGAACGCCTAACCAACTTCACACGAGCGGTCTGACATTCGAATTTCATTTTCGAATTTCCCTGACAATTTTGACCAGATTCGAGTGGGGGTCGGACGCCTAACTGAAAGTCAGCCTGACATTCGATTTCACTTAAAATCTTGAAATTGGCAACAGTCTGCGACCCGTGGGTTTTGTTATGAAGATTACTACTGGGGACACACTTCCTCACCAAATTTGAAATCGATCGGTCAACAAACGAGGCCTGTCCCCTCTATAGAACTTTATATATTTTTGGGTCGAAAATTTGATTGAGAGAGCACGAATTTGGGTAAAAAGAACACTTTTAGCGCAAAAAACTAAAATTAAATTTTTCGATCGAAATATTTTCTAAGTCGTATGTCTAGCGCCGAACGCCTAACCAACTTCACACGAGCAGCCTGACAATCGAATTTCATTTTCGAATTTCCTTGACAATTTTGACCAGATTCGAGTGGGGGGTCGACGTTGCTGAACTTAGCTGATCGGTCGAGAACCGGTGATTTCAACGTGAAATAGCCGTAAACATAAAGTCCCTGTAATTTAAACATCATATGGCTCCACATCCACCAGTGTTTGAAAAATTGAAATGCAAAAGTTTTGTCTACAGCACCAGAGATTTACACGTACAAACCGGGCTCGACGTTGCTTAACTTCGGAGATCGGACGAGAACCGGTGGTTTCAACGTGATATGGCCGTAGGCATGAAGTCCCTGTAATTTGAACATCATATATATGGCTCCACATCCACCAGTGTTTGAAAAATTCAAATGTAAAAGTTTTGTCTACAGCACCCGAGATTCCCAGGCGACTTTATCATAAAATCCCTGTAATTTAAACATCATATGGCTCCACATCCACATGTGTTTGAAAAATTGAAATGCAAAAGTTTTGTCTACAGCACCCGAGATTCCCAGGCGGTCACCCATCCAGGTACTAACCGGGCTGGACGTTGCTTAACTTAGGTGATCGGTCGAGAACCGGTGATTTCAACGTTAAATGGCCGTAAACATAAAGTCCCTGTAATTTAAACATCATATGGCACCACATCCACCAGTGTTTGAAAAACTGAAATGTAAAAGTTTTGTCTACAGCACCCGAGATTCCCAGGCGGTCACCCATCCAGGTACTAACCGGGCTCGACGTTGCTTATAACTTCGGTGATCGGACGAGAACCAGTGGTTTCAACGTGATATGGCCGTAGGCATGAAGTCCCTGTAATGTGAACATCATATGGCTCCACATCCACCTGTGTTTGAAAAATTGAAATGTAAAAGTTTTGTCTACAGCACCCTTGATTCCCAGGCGGTCACCCATCCAGGTACTAACCGGTCTCGACGTTATTCCATTTTTCGGTCGAAATATTTTCTAAGTCGTATGTCTAGCGCCGAACGCCTAACCAACTTCACACGAGCAGTCTGACATTCGAATTTCATTTTCGAATTTCCTTGACAATTTTGACCAGATTCGAGTGGGGGAGCACGAATTGGGTCAAAATATGATGTTTCGCGCAAAAAACTCGAAATCCATTTTTGGGTTGAAATATTTTCTAAGTCGAACGCCTAACTGAAAGCCAGCCTGACATTCGATTTCACTTAAAATCTTGAAATTGGCAACAGTCTGCGACCCGTGCGTTTTGTTATGAAGATTACTACTGGCGACACACTTCCTCGCCAAATTTGGAGTCGATCGGTCAACAAACGAGGCCTGTCCCCTCTATAGAACTTTATATATTTTTGGGTCGAAAATTTGATTGAGAGAGCACGAATTTGGGTAAAAAGAACACTTTTAGCGCAAAAAACTAAAATTAAATTTTTCGATCGAAATATTTTCTAAGTCGTATGTCTAGCGCCGAACGCCTAACCAACTTCACACGAGCAGCCTGACAATCGAATTTCATTTTGAATTTCCTTGACAATTTTGACCAGATTCGAGTGGGGGGTCGACGTTGCTGAACTTAGCTGATCGGTCGAGAACCGGTGATTTCAACGTGAAATGGCCGTAAACATAAAGTCCCTGTAATTTAAACATCATATGGCTCCACATCCACCAGTGTTTGAAAAATTGAAATGCAAAAGTTTTGTCTACAGCACCAGAGATTCCCAGGCGGTCACCCATCCAGGTACTAACCGGGCTGGACGTTGCTTAACTTAGGTGATCGGTCGAGAACCGGTGATTTCAACGTTAAATGGCCGTAAACATAAAGTCCCTGTATTTTAAACATCATATGGCACCACATCCACCAGTGTTTGAAAAACTGAAATGTAAAAGTTTTGTCTACAGCACCCGGGATTCCCAGGCGGTCACCCATCCAGGTACTAACCGGGCTCGACGTTGCTTATAACTTCGGTGATCGGACGAGAACCAGTGGTTTCAACGTGATATGGCCGTAGGCATGAAGTCCCTGTAATGTGAACATCATATGGCTCCACATCCACCTGTGTTTGAAAAATTGAAATGTAAAAGTTTTGTCTACAGCACCCTTGATTCCCAGGCGGTCACCCATCCAGGTACTAACCGGGCTCGACGTTATTCCATTTTTCGGTCGAAATATTTTCTAAGTCGTATGTCTAGCGCCGAACGCCTAACCAACTTCACACGAGCAGTCTGACATTCGAATTTCATTTTCGAATTTCCTTGACAATTTTGACCAGATTCGAGTGGGGGAGCACGAATTGGGTCAAAATATGATGTTTTGCGCAAAAAACTCGAAATCCATTTTTGGGTTGAAATATTTTCTAAGTCGAACGCCTAACTGAAAGCCAGCCTGACATTCGATTTCACTTAAAATCTTGAAATTGGCAACAGTCTGTGACCCGTGCGTTTTGTTATGAAGATTACTACTGGCGACACACTTCCTCGCCAAATTTGGAGTCGATCGGTCAACAAACGAGGCCTGTCCCCTCTATAGAACTTTATATATTTTTGGGTCGAAAATTTGATTGAGAGAGCACGAATTTGGGTAAAAAGAACACTTTTAGCGCAAAAAACTAAAATTAAATTTTTCGATCGAAATATTTTCTAAGTCGTATGTCTGGCGCCGAACGCCTAACCAACTTCACACGAGCAGCCTGACAATCGAATTTCATTTTGAATTTCCTTGACAATTTTGATCAGATTCGAGTGGGGGGTCGACGTTGCTGAACTTAGCTGATCGGTCGAGAACCGGTGATTTCAACGTGAAATGGCCGTAAACATAAAGTCCCTGTAATTTAAACATCATATGGCTCCACATCCACCAGTGTTTGAACAATTGAAATGCACAAGTTTTGTTTACAGCACCCGAGATTCCCAGGCGGTCACCCATCCAGGTATCACCAACACATACATATATAGGTATCCCCAACACATAAATATATAGGTATCCCCACCACATAAATATATAGGTATCCCCACCACATACATATATAGGTATCCCCACCACAAACATCTATAGGTATCCCCACCACATTCATATATAGGTATCGCCACCACATACATATATAGGTATCCCCACCACATATAAATATAGGTATCCCCACCACATACATGTATAGGTATCCCCACCACATACATATATAGGTATCCCCGCCACACACATATATAGGTATCCCCGCCACATACATATATAGGTATCCCCGCCATATACATATATAGGAATTCCCGCCACATACACATATAGGTATTCCCGCCAAACACATATATAGGTCTCCCCACCACACACATCTTTAGGTATCCCCACCACACACATATATAGGTATCCCCACCACACACATCTATAGGTATCCCCACCACACACATATATAGGTATCCCCACCACACACATATATAGGTATCCGCATAACATACATATATAGGTATCCCCACCACATATATATATAGGTATCCCACCACACACATATATATGTATCACCACCACACACATATATAGGTATCCCCGCCACATACATATATAGGTATCCCCGCCACACACATCTATAGGTATCCCCACCACACACATATATAGGTATCTCCACCACATAAATATATAGGTATCCCCACCACATACATATATAGGTATCCCACCACACACATATATATGTATCACCACCACACAGATATATAGGTATCCCCACCACATACATATATAGGTATCCCCGCCACACACATATATAGGTCTCCCCACCACACACATCTATAGGTATCCCCACCACATACATCTATAGGTATCCCCACCACATACATATATAGGTCTCCCCACCACATACATATATAGGTATCCCCACCACATACATATATAGGTATCCCCACCACATACATATATAGGTATCCCCGCCACATACATATATAGGTATCCCCACCACACACATATATAGGTATCCCCGCCACACACATATATATGTCTCCCCACACACACATATATAGGTATCCCCACCACATACATATATAGGTATCCTCACCACACACATATATATGTATTCCCACAACATACATATATAGGTCTCCCCACCACATACATATAGATGTATCCCCGCCACATACATATATAGGTATCCCCACCACATACATATATAGGTATCCCCGCCACATACATATATAGGTATCCCCACCACACACCTAAATAGGTATCCCCGCCACATACATATATAGGTATCCCCACCACACACATATATAGGTATCCCCACCACACACATCTATAGGTATCCCCACCACACACATCTATAGGTATCCCCACTAAACACATCTATAGGTATCCCCACCACACACATCTATAGGTATCCCCACCACATACATATATAGGTATCCCCACCACATACATATATAGGTATCCCCTCCACACACATATATAGGTATCCCCACCACATACATATATAGGTATCCCCACCACATACATATATAGGTATTCCCACCGCATACATATATAGGTATCCCCACCACATACATCTATACGTATCCCCACCACACACATCTATAGGTATCCCCACCACATACATATATAGGTATCCCCGCCACATACATATATATGTATCCCCACCACATACATATATAGGTATCCCCACCACACACATCTATAGGTATCCCCACCACACACATATATAGGTATCCCCACCACACACATATATAGGTATCCCCACCACATACATATATAGGTATCACCACCACACACATATATAGGTATCTCCACCACAAACATCTATAGGTATCCCCACCACACACATATATAGGTATCCCCACCACACACATTTATAGGTATCCCCACCACACACATATATAGGTATCACCACCACATACATATATAGGTATCCCCGCCACATACATATATAGGTATTCCAGCCACACAAATCTATATGTATCCCCACCACACACATATATAGGTATCACCACCACATACATATATAGGTATCCCCACCACATACATATATAGGTATCCCCACCACAGACATATATAGGTATCACCACCACACACATATATAGGTATCCCCGCCACATACATATATAGGTATCCCCGCCACACACATATATAGGTCTCCCCACCACACACATCTATAGGTATCCCCACCACATACATCTATAAGTATCCCCACCACATACATATATAGGTATCCCCACCACATACATATATAGGTATCCTCACCACACACATATATAGGTATCCCCACCACACACATCTATAGGTATCCCCACCACACACATCTATAGGTATCCCCACTAAACACATCTATAGGTATCCCCACCACACACATCTATAGGTATCCCCACCACATACATATATAGGTATCCCCACCACATACATATATAGGTATCCCCTCCACACACATATATAGGTATCCCCACCACATACATATATAGGAATCCCCACCACATACATATATAGGTATCCCCACCGCATACATATATAGGTATCCCCACCACATACATCTATATGTATCCCCACCACACACATCTATAGGTATCCCCACCACATACATATATAGGTATCCCCGCCACATACATATATAGGTATCCCCACCACATACATATATAGGTATCCCCACCACACACATCTATAGGTATCCCCACCACACACATATATAGGTATCCCCACCACACACATATATAGGTATCCCCACCACATACATATATAGGTATCACCACCACACACATATATAGGTATCTCCACCACAAACATCTATAGGTATCCCCACCACACACATATATAGGTATCCCCACCACACACATCTATAGGTATCCCCACCACACACATATATAGGTATCACCACCACATACATATATAGGTATCCCCGCCACATACATATATAGGTATTCCAGCCACACAAATCTATATGTATCCCCACCACACACATATATAGGTATCACCACCACATACATATATAGGTATCCCCACCACATACATATATAGGAATCCCCACCACAGACATATATAGGTATCACCACCACACACATATATAGGTATCCCCGCCACATACATATATAGGTATCCCCGCCACACACATATATAGGTCTCCCCACCACACACATCTATAGGTATCCCCACCACATACATCTATAAGTATCCCCACCACATACATATATAGGTATCCTCACCACACACATATATAGGTATCCCCACCACATACATATATAGGTCTCCCCACCACACTCATATATAGGTATCCCCACCACACACATATATAGGTATCCCAGCCACACATATATATAGGTATCCCCACCACACACATCTATATGTATCCCCACCACACACATATATAGGTATCCCCAACACACACATCTATAGGTATCCCCCCACATAAATATATAGGTATCCCCACCACATACATATATAGGTATCCCCACCACACACAGATATAGGTATCCCCACCACATACCTATATAGGTATCCCCACCACATACATATATAGGTATCCCCACCACATACATATATAGGTATCCCCACCACACACATCTATAGGTATCCCCACCACATACATATATAGGTATCCCCACCACATACATATATAGGTATCCCCACCAAATACATATATAGGTATCCCCACCACACACATATATATATCCCCGCCACACACATATATAGATATCCCCACCACATACATATATAGGTCTCCCCACCACATACATCTATAGGTATCCCCACCACACACATCTATAGGTATCCCAACCACACACATATATAGGTATCACCACCACATAGATATATAGGTATCCCCGCCACACACATATATAGGTATCCCCGCCGCATACATATATGGGTATCCCCACCACACACATCTATAGGTATCCCCACCACATACATATATAGGTATCCCCACCACACACATATATAGGTATCCCCATCACACACATCTATAGGTATCCCCACAACACACATATATAGGTATCACCACCACATACATATATAGGTATCCCCGCCACATACATATATAGGTATTCCCGCCACACACATCTATAGGTATCGCCACCACACACATATATATGTATCACCACCACATACATATATAGGTATCCCCACCTCATACATATATAGGTATCCCCACCACATCCATATATAGGTATCACCACCACACACATATATAGGTATCCCCGCCACATACATATATAGGTATTCCCGCCACACACATATATAGGTCTCCCCACCACATACATCTATAGGTATCCCCACCACATACATATATAAGTATCCCCACCACATACATATATAGGTATCCCCACCACACACATATATAGGTATCCCCACCACATACATATATAGGTCTCCCCACCACATACATATATAGGTATCCCCGCTACATACATATATAGGTATCCCCACCACATACATATATAGGTATCCCCGCCACATACATATATAGGTATCCCCACCACACACATATATAGGTATCCCCCGCCACATACATATATAGGTATCCCCACCACACTCATATATAGGTATCCCCACCACACACATATATAGATATCCCAGCCACACACATATATAGGTATCCCCACCACACACATCTATATGTATCCCCAACACACACATCTATATGTATCCCCACCACACACATCTATAGGTATCCCCTAACACACACATCTATAGGTATCCCCCCACATACATATATAGGTATCCCCACCATATACATATATAGGTATCCCCACCACACACATATATAGGTATCCCCACCACATACATATATAGGTATCCCCACCACATACATATATAGGTATCCCCACCACATACATATATAGGTATCCCCACAATATACATCTATAGGTATCCCCACCACACACATCTATATGTATCCCCACCACATACATATATAGGTATCCCCACCACATACATATATAGGTATCCCCACCAAATACATATATAGGTATCCCCACCACACACATATATAGGTATCCCCGCCACACACATATATAGGTATCCCCACCACATACATACATAGGTCTCCCCACCACATACATCTATAGGTATCCCCACCACACACATCTATAGGTGTCCCCACCACACACATATATAGGTATCACCACCACATACATATATAGGTATCCCCGCCACACACATATATAGGTATCCCCGCCACATACATATATGGGTATCCCCACCACACACATCTATAGGTATCCCCACCACATACATATATAGGTACCCCCCCCACGTACATATAGGTATCCCACGACACACATATAGGTATCCCCACCACATACATATATAGGTATCCCCACCACATACATAAATAGGTATTCCCACCACATACATATATAGGTATCCCCACCACATACATCTATAGGTATCCCCACCACACACATCTATAGGTATCCGCACCACATACATATGTATCCTCACCACATACATATATAGGTATCCCCACCACATACATATATAGGTATCCCCACAACACACATCTTTTGGTATCCCCACCACATACATATATAAGTATCCTCACCACACACATATATAGGTATCACCACCACAAACATATATAGGTATCCCCGCCACACACACATATATAGGTATCCCCGCCACATACATATATAGGTATTCCCACCACACACATCTATAGGTATCCCCACCACATACATATATAGGTATCACCACCACATACATATATAGGTATCCCCACCACACACACATATAGGTATCCCCACCACATACATATATGGGTATCCCCGCAACACACATATATAGGTATCCCCACCACATACATATATAGGTCTCCCCACCACATACATCTATAGATATCCCCACCACACACATCTATAGGTATCCCCACCACACACATATATAGGTATCACCACCACATACATCTATAGGTATCACCTCCACATACATATATATGTATTCCCAACACATACATATATAGGTATTCCCACCACATACATATATAGCTATCCCCTCTACATACATATATAGGTATCCCCACCACATACATATATAGGTATCCCCACCACATACATATATAGGTATCCCCACCAGAAACATATATAGGTATCCCCACCACACACATCTATATTTATCCCCACCACATACATATATAGGTATCACCACCACATACATATATATAGGTATCCCCACCATACACATATATAGGTATCCCCGCCACATACATATATAGGTATCACCACCACACACATATATAGTTCTCCCCACCACATACATCTATAGGTATCCCCACCACACGCATATATAGGTATCCCCACCACACGCATCTATAGGTATCCCCACCACACACATCTATAGGTATCCCCACCACACACATATAAAGGTATTCCCACCATACACATCTATATGTATCCCCGCCACACACATCTATAGGTATCCCCACCACATACATATATAGGTATCCCCACCACACCCATATATAGGTATCCCCACCACATACATATATAGGTATCACCACCACACACATATATGTATGCCCGCAACATACATATAGGTATTCCCACCAAACACATATAGGTATCCCCACCGCACACATCTATAGGTATCACAACCACATACATATATAGGTATCCCCAACACATACATATATAGGTATCCCCACCACATACATATATAGGTCTCCCCACCACACACATATATAGGTATCCTCGCCACACACATATATATGTATCCTCACCACACACATATATAGGTATCCCCGCCACATACATCTGTAGGTATCCCCACCACATACATATATAGATATCCCCACCACACACATATATATGTATCCCCACCACATACATATATAGGTATCCCCACCACATACATAAATAGGTATTCCCACCACATACATATATAGGTATCCCCACCACATACATCTATAGGTATCCCCACCACACACATCTATAGGTATCCGCACCACATACATATATATGTATCCCCACCACATATATATATAGGTATCCCCACCACATACATATATAGGTATCCTCACCACACACATCTTTAGGTATCCCCACCACATATATATATAAGTATCCTCACCACACACATATATAGGTATCACCACCACAAACATATATAGGTATCCCCGCCACACACACATATATAGGTATCCCCGCCACATACATATATAGGTATCCCCACCACACACATCTATAGGTATCCCCACCACATACATATATAGGTATGACCACCACATACATATATAGGTATCCCCACCACACACATATATAGGTATCCCCACCACATACATATATATAGGTATCCCCGCCACACACATATATTTTGAATTTTGAATTTCCTTGACAATTTTGACCAGATTCGAGTGGGGGGTCGACGTTGCTGAACTTAGCTGATCGGTCGAGAACCGGTGATTTCAACGTGAAATGGCCGTAAACATAAAGTCCCTGTAATTTAAACATCATATGGCTCCACATCCACCAGTGTTTGAACAATTGAAATGCACAAGTTTTGTTTACAGCACCCGAGATTCCCAGGCGGTCACCCATCCAGGTATCACCAACACATACATATATAGGTATCCCCAACACATAAATATATAGGTATCCCCACCACATAAATATATAGGTATCCCCACCACATACATATATATGTATCCCCACCACAAACATCTATAGGTATCCCCACCACATTCATATATAGGTATCGCCACCACATACATATATAGGTATCCCCACCACATACAAATATAGGTATCCCCACCACATACATGTATAGGTATCCCCACCACATACATATATAGGTATCCCCGCCACACACATATATAGGTATCCCCGCCACATACATATATAGGTATCCCCGCCATATACATATATAGGAATTCCCGCCACATACACATATAGGTATTCCCGCCAAACACATATATAGGTCTCCCCACCACACACATCTTTAGGTATCCCCACCACACACATATATAGGTATCCCCACCACACACATCTATAGGTATCCCCACCACACACATATATAGGTATCCCCACCACACACAGAAATAGGTATCCCCATAACATACATATATAGGTATCCCCACCACATATATATATAGGTATCCCACCACACACATATATATGTATCACCACCACACACATATATAGGTATCCCCGCCACATACATATATAGGTATCCCCGCCACACACATCTATAGGTATCCCCACCACACACATATATAGGTATCTCCACCACATACATATATAGGTATCCCCACCACATACATATATAGGTATCCCACCACACACATATATATGTATCACCACCACACACATATATAGGTATCCCCACCACATACATATATAGGTATCCCCGCCACACACATATATAGGTCTCCCCACCACACACATCTATAGGTATCCCCACCACATACATCTATAGGTATCCCCACCACATACATATATAGGTCTCCCCACCACATACATATATAGGTATCCCCACCACATACATATATAGGTATCCCCACCACATACATATATAGGTATCCCCGCCACATACATATATAGGTATCCCCACCACACACATATATAGGTATCCCCGCCACACACATATATATGTCTCCCCACACACACATATATAGATATCCCCACCACATACATATATAGGTATCCTCACCACACACATATATATGTATTCCCACAACATACATATATAGGTCTCCCCACCACATACATATAGATGTATCCCCGCCACATACATATATAGGTATCCCCACCACATACATATATAGGTATCCCCGCCACATACATATATAGGTATCCCCACCACACACCTATATAGGTATCACCGCCACATACATATATAGGTATCCCCACCACACACATATATAAGTATCCCCACCACACACATCTATAGGTATCCCCACCACACACATCTATAGGTATCCCCACTAAACACATCTATAGGTATCCCCACCACACACATCTATAGGTATCCCCACCACATACATATATAGGTATCCCCACCACATACATATATAGGTATCCCCTCCACACACAAATATAGGTATCCCCACCACATACATATATAGGTATCCCCACCACATACATATATAGGTATCCCCACCGCATATATATATAGGTATCCCCACCACATACATCTATATGTATCCCCACCACACAGATCTATAGGTATCCCCACCACATACATATATAGGTATCCCCGCCACATACATATATAGGTATCCCCACCACATACATATATAGGTATCCCCACCACACACATCTATAGGTATCCCCACCACACACATATATAGGTATCCCCACCACACACATATATAGGTATCCCCACCACATACATATATAGGTATCACCACCACACACATATATAGGTATCTCCACCACAAACATCTATAGGTATCCCCACCACACACATGTATAGGTATCCCCACCACACACATCTATAGGTATCCCCACCACACACATATATAGGTATCACCACCACATACATATATAGGTATCCCCGCCACATACATATATAGGTATTCCAGCCACACAAATCTATATGTATCCCCACCACACACATATATAGGTATCACCACCACATACATATATAGGTATCCCCACCACATACATATATAGGTATCCCCACCACAGACATATATAGGTATCACCACCACACACATATATAGGTATCCCCGCCACATACATATATAGGTATCCCCGCCACACACATATATAGGTCTCCCCACCACACACATCTATAGGTATCCCCACTACATACATCTATAAGTATCCCCACCACATACATATATAGGTATCCTCACCACACACATATATAGGTATCCCCACCACATACATATATAGGTCTCCCCACCACACTCATATATAGGTATCCCCACCACACACATATATAGGTATCCCAGCCACACATATATATATAGGTATCCCCACCACACACATCTATATGTATCCCCACCACACACATCTATATGTATCCCCACCACACACATCTATAGGTATCCCCAACACACACATCTATAGGTATCCCCCCACATAAATATATAGGTATCCCCACCACATACATATATAGGTATCCCCACCACACACATATATAGGTATCCCCACCACATACCTATATAGGTATCCCCACCACATACATATATAGGTATCCCCACCACATACATATATAGGTATCCCCACCACACACATCTATAGGTATCCCCACCACATACATATATAGGTATCCCCACCACATACATATATAGGTATCCCCACCAAATACATATATAGGTATCCCCACCACACACATATATATATCCCCGCCACACACATATATAGGTATCCCCACCACATACATATATAGGTCTCCCCACCACATACATCTATAGGTATCCCCACCACACACATCTATAGGTATCCCAACCACACACATATATAGGTATCACCACCACATACATATATAGGTATCCCCGCGACACACATATATAGGTATCCCCGCCGCATACATATATGGGTATCCCCACCACACACATCTATAGGTATCCCCACCACATACATATATAGGTATCCCCACCACACACATATATAGGTATCCCCATCACACACATCTATAGGTATCCCCACCACACACATATATAGGTATCACCACCACATACATATATAGGTATCCCCGCCACATACATATATAGGTATTCCCGCCACACACATCTATAGGTATCGCCACCACACACATATATATGTATCACCACCACATACATATATAGGTATCCCCACCACATACATATATAGGTATCCCCACCACAGACATATATAGGTATCACCACCACACACATATATAGGTATCCCCGCCACATACATATATAGGTATCCCCGCCACACACACATATAGGTCTCCCCACCACATACATCTATAGGTATCCCCACCACATACATATATAAGTATCCCCACCACATACATATATAGGTATCCCCACCACACACATATATAGGTATCCTCACCACATACATATATAGGTCTCCCCACCACGTACATATATAGGTATCCCCGCTACATACATATATAGGTATCCCCACCACATACATATATAGGTATCCCCGCCACATACATATATAGGTATCCCCACCACACACATATATAGGTATCCCCGCCACATACATATATAGGTATCCCCACCACACTCATATATAGGTATCCCCACCACACACATATATAGGTATCCCAGCCACACACATATATAGGTATCCCCACCACACACATCTATATGTATCCCCAACACACACATCTATATGTATCCCCACCTCACACATCTATAGGTATCCCCTAACACACACATCTATAGGTATCCCCCCACATACATATATAGGTATCCCCACCACATACATATATAGGTATCCCCACCACACACATATATAGGTATCCCCACCACATTCATATATAGGTATCCCCACCACATACATATATAGGTATCCCCACCACATACATATATAGGTATCCCCACAATATACATCTATATGTATCCCCACCACACACATCTATATGTATCCCCACCACATACATATATAGGTATCCCCACCACATACATATATAGGTATCCCCACCAAATACATATATAGGTATCCCCACCACACACATATATATAGGTATCCCCGCCACACACATATATAGGTATCCCCACCACATACATATATAGGTCTCCCCACCACATACATCTATAGGTATCCCCACCACACACATCTATAGGTATCCCCCACACACACATATATAGGTATCACCACCACATACATATATAGGTATCCCCGCCACACACATATATAGGTATCCCCGCCACATACATATATGGGTATCCCCACCACACACATCTATAGGTATCCCCACCACATACATATATAGGTACCCCCCCACGTACATATAGGTATCCCACGACACACATATAGGTATCCCCACCACATACATATATAGGTATCCCCACCACATACATAAAAAGGTATTCCCACCACATACATATATAGGTATCCCCACCACATACATCTATAGGTATCCCCACCACACACATCTATAGGTATCCGCACCACATACATATATATGTATCCTCACCACATACATATATAGGTATCCCCACCACATACATATATAGGTATCCCCACAACACACATCTTTTGGTATCCCCACCACATACATATATAAGTATCCTCACCACACACATATATAGGTATCACCACCACAAACATATATAGGTATCCCCGCCACACACACATATATAGGTATCCCCGCCACATACATATATAGGTATCCCCACCACACACATCTATAGGTATCCCAACCACATACATATATAGGTATCACCACCACATACATATATAGGTATCCCCACAACACACACATATAGGTATCCCCACCACATACATATATGGGTATCCCCGCAACACACATATATAGGTATCCCCACCACATACATATATAGGTCTCCCCACCACATACATCTATAGATATCCCCACCACACACATCTATAGGTATCCCCACCACACACATATATAGGTATCACCACCACATACATCTATAGGTATCACCTCCACATACATATATATGTATTCCCAACACATACATATATAGGTATTCCCAACACCTACATATATAGCTATCCCCTCTACATACATATATAGGTATCCCCGCCACATACATATATAGGTATCCCCACCACACACATATATAGGTATCCCCGCCACATACATATATAGGTATCCCCACCACACTCATATATAGGTATCCCCACCACACACATATATATGTATCCCAGCCACACACATATATAGGTATCCCCACCACACACATCTATATGTATCCCCAACACACACATCTATATGTATCCCCACCTCACACATCTATAGGTATCCCCTAACACACACATCTATAGGTATCCCCCCACATACATATATAGGTATCCCCACCACATACATATATAGGTATCCCCACCACTCACATATATAGGTATCCCCACCACATTCATATATAGGTCTCCCCCACCACATACATATATAGGTATCCCCACCACATACATATATAGGTATCCCCACAATATACATCTATATGTATCCCCACCACACACATCTATATGTATCCCCACCACATACATATATAGGTATCCCCACCACATACATATATAGGTATCCCCACCAAATACATATATAGGTATCCCCACCACACACATATATATAGGTATCCCCGCCACACACATATATAGGTATCCCCACCACATACATATATAGGTCTCCCCACCACATACATCTATAGGTATCCCCACCACACACATCTATAGGTATCCCCCACACACACATATATAGGTATCACCACCACATACATATATAGGTATCCCCGCCACACAAATATATAGGTATCCCCGCCACATACATATATGGGTATCCCCACCACACACATCTATAGGTATCCCCACCACATACATATATAGGTACCCCCCCACGTACATATAGGTATCCCACGACACACATATAGGTATCCCCACCACATACATATATAGGTATCCCCACCACATACATAAAAAGGTATTCCCACCACATACATATATAGGTATCCCCACCACATACATCTATAGGTATCCCCACCACACACATCTATAGGTATCCGCACCACATACATATATATGTATCCTCACCACATACATATATAGGTATCCCCACCACATACATATATAGGTATCCCCACAACACACATCTTTTGGTATCCCCACCACATACATATATAAGTATCCTCACCACACACATATATAGGTATCACCACCACAAACATATATAGGTATCCCCGCCACACACACATATATAGGTATCCCCGCCACATACATATATAGGTATCCCCACCACACACATCTATAGGTATCCCAACCACATACATATATAGGTATCACCACCACATACATATATAGGTATCCCCACAACACACACATATAGGTATCCCCACCACATACATATATGGGTATCCCCGCAACACACATATATAGGTATCCCCACCACATACATATATAGGTCTCCCCCACCACATACATCTATAGATATCCCCACCACACACATCTATAGGTATCCCCACCACACACATATATAGGTATCACCACCACATACATCTATAGGTATCACCTCCACATACATATATATGTATTCCCAACACATACATATATAGGTATTCCCAACACATACATATATAGCTATCCCCTCTACATACATATATAGGTATCCCCACCACATACATATATAGGTATCCCCACCACATACATATATAGGTATCCCCACCAGAAACATATATAGGTATCCCCACCACACACATCTATATTTATCCCCACCACATACATATATAGGTATCACCACCACATACATATATATAGGTATCCCCACCATACACATATATAGGTATCCCCGCCACATACATATATAGGTATCACCACCACACACATATATAGTTCTCCCCACCACATACATCTATAGGTATCCCCACCACACGCATATATAGGTATCCCCACCACACGCATCTATAGGTATCCCCACCACACACATCTATAGGTATCCCCACCACACACATATAAAGGTATCCCCACCATACACATCTATATGTATCCCCGCCACACACATCTATAGGTATCCCCACCACATACATATATAGGTATCCCCACCACACCCATATATAGGTATCCCCACCACATACATATATAGGTATCACCACCACACACATATAGGTATGCCCGCAACATACATATAGGTATTCCCACCAAACACATATAGGTATCCCCACCGCACACATCTATAGGTATCACAACCACATACATATATAGGTATCCCCAACACATACATATATAGGTATCCCCACCACATACATATATAGGTCTCCCCACCACACACATATATAGGTATCCTCGCCACACACATATATATGTATCCTCACCACACACACATATAGGTATCCCCGCCACATACATCTATAGGTATCCCCACCACATACATATATAGATATCCCCACCACACACATATATATGTATCCCCACCACATACATATATAGGTATCCCCACCACATACATAAATAGGTATTCCCACCACATACATATATAGGTATCCCCACCACATACATATATAGGTATCCCCACCACACACATCTTTAGGTATCCCCACCACATACATATATAAGTATCCTCACCACACACATATATAGGTATCACCACCACAAACATATATAGGTATCCCCGCCACACACACATATATAGGTATCCCCGCCACATACATATATAGGTATCCCCACCACACACATATATACGTATCCCCACCACATACATATATAGGTATGACCACCACATACATATATAGGTATCCCCACCACACACAAATATAGGTATCCCCACCTCATACATATATAGGTATCCCCGCAACACACATATATAGGTATCCCCACCACATACATATATAGGTCTCCCCACCACATACATCTATAGATATCCCCACAACACACATCTATAGGAATCCCCACCACACACATATATAGGTATCACCACCACATACATATATAGGTATCACCACCACATACATATATATGTATCCCCAACACATACATATATAGGTATTCCCACCACATACATATATAGCTATTCCCTCCACATACATATATAGGTATCCCCACCACATACATATATAGGTATCCCCACCACATACATATATAGGTATCCCCACCAGAAACATATATAGGTATTCCCACCACACACATCTATATTTATCCCCACCACATACATATATAGGTATCACCACCACATACATATATATAGGTATCCCCACCATACACATATATAGGTATCCCCGCCACATACATATATAGGTATCACCACCACACACATATATAGTTCTCCCCATCACATACATCTATAGGTATCCCCACCACACGCATATATAGGTATCCCCACCACACGAATCTATAGGTATCCCCACCACAGGCATCTATATGTATCCCCACCACACACATCTATAGGTATCCCCACACACACATATAAAGGTATCCCCACCATACACATCTATATGTATCCCCGCCACACACATCTATAGGTATCCCCACCACATACATATATAGGTATCCCCACCACACCCATATATAGGTATCCCCACCACATACATATATAGGTATCACCACCACATACATATAGGTATCCCCGCAACATACATATAGGTATTCCCACCAAACACATATAGGTATCCCCACCGCACACATCTATAGGTATCACAACCACATACATATATAGGTATCCCCAACACATACATATATAGGTATCCCCACCACATACATATATAGGTCTCCCCCACCACACACATATATAGGTATCCTCGCCACACACATATATAGGTATCCTCACCACACACATATATAGGTATCCCCGCCACATACATCTATAGGTATCCCCACCACATACATATATAGGTATCCCCACCACATACATATATAGGTATCACCACCACATACATCTATATGTATCACCACCACACACATATATAGGTATCCCCACCACACACATGTATAGGTATCCCCACCACATGCATATATAGGTCTCCCCACCACATACATCTATAGGTATCCCCACCACATACATATATACGTATCACCACCACATACATATGTAGGTATCCCCGCCACACACATATATAGGTATCCCCGCCACATACATATATAGGTATCCCCATCACACACATCTATAGGTATCACCAACACATACATATATAGGTATCCCCAACACATACATATATAGGTATCCCCACCACATAAATATATAGGTATCCCCACCACATACATATATAGGTATCCCCACCACATACATATATAGGTATTCCCACCACATACAAATATAGGTATCCCCACCACATACATGTATAAGTATTCCCGCCACACACATATATGGGTATCCCCGCCACATACATATATAGGTATCCCCGCCACATACATATATAGGAATTCCCGCCACATACATATATAGGTATTCCCGCCAAACAGATATATAGGTCTCCCCACCACACACATCTATAGGTATCCCCACCACACACATATATAGGTATCCCCACAACACACATCTATAGGTATCCCCACCACACACATATATAGGTATCCCCACCACATACAGATATAGGTATCCCCATAACATACATATATAGGTATCCCCACCACATACATATATAGGTAGCCCCACCACACACATATATAGGTATCACCACCACATACATATATAGGTATCCCCGCCACATATATATATAGGTATCCCCGCCACACACATATATAGGTCTCCCCGCCACATACATATATAGGTATCCCCACCACACACATATATAGGTATCCCCACCACACACATATATATGTATCCCCGCCACGCACATATATATGTATCCCCACCCACACATCTATAGGTATCCTCACCACACACATCTATAGGTATCCCCACCAATTACATATATAGGTATCCCCACCACACACATATATAGGTATCCCCACCACATACATATATAGGTATCACCACCACACACACATATAGGTATCCCCCCACATACATATATAGGTATCCCCACCACACACATATATAGGTATCACCGCCACATACATATATAGGTATCCCCGCCACACACATATATAGGTCTCCCCACCACACACATCTATAGGTATCCCCACCACATACATCTATAGGTATCCCCACCACATACATATATAGGTATCACCACCACACTCATATATAGGTATCCCCACCACATACATATATAGGTATCCCCAACACACACATATATAGGTATCACCGCCACATACATATATAGGTATCCCCGCCACACACATATATAGGTCTCCCCACCACACACATCTATAGGTATCCCCACCACATACATCTATAGGTATCCCCACCACATACATATATAGGTATCCTCACCACACACATATATAGGTATCCCCACCACATACATATATAGGTCTCCCCACCACATACATATATAGGTATCCCCGCCACATACATATATAGGTATCCCCACCACATACATATATAGGTATCCCCGCCACACACATATATAGGTCTCCCCACCTCACACATCTATAGGTATCCCCACCACATACATATATAGGTATCCCCACCACATACATATATAGGTATCACCACCACACACATATATAGGTATCCCCACCACACATATATATAGGTATCCCCACCACACACATATATAGGTATCACCGCCACATACATATATAGGTATCCCCACCACACACATCTATAGGTATCCCAACCACATACATCTATAGGTTTCCACACCACATACATATATAGGTATCCTCACCACAAACATATATAGGTATTCCCACCACATACATATATAGGTCTCCCCACCACATACATATATAGGTATCCCCGCCACATACATATATAGGTATCCCCACCACATACATATATAGGTATCCTCGACACACACATATATATGTCTCCCCACCACACACATATATAGGTATCCCCGCCACACACATATATAGTTATCCTCACCACACACATATATAGGTATCCCCGCCACATACATCTATAGGTATCCCCACCACATACATATATAGGTATCCCCACCACATACATATATAGGTATCACCGCCACATACATCTAAAGGTATCCCCACCACACACATATATAGGTATCCCCACCACACACATATATAGGTATCACCACCACACACATATATAGGTATCCCCACCACATACATATATATGTATCCCCACCACACACATATATAGGTATTCCCACCACACACATCTATAGGTATCCCCACCACACACATATATAGGTATCCCCACCACACACATCTATATGTATCCCCACCACACACATATATAGGTATCCCCACCACATACAGATATAGGTATCCCCACCACACCCATATATAGGTATCCCCACCACATACATATATAGGTATCACCACCACACACATATAGGTATCCCCGCAACATACATATAGGTATTCCCACCAAACACATATAGGTATCCCCACCGCACACATCTATAGGTATCACAACCACATACATATATAGGTATCCCCAACACATACATATATAGGTATCCCCACCACATACATATATAGGTCTCCCCACCACACACATATATAGGTATCCTCGCCACACACATATATAGGTATCCTCACCACACACATATATAGGTATCCCCGCCACATACATCTATAGGTATCCCCACCACATACATATATAGGTATCCCCACCACATACATATATAGGTATCACCACCACATACAGATATAGGTATCCCCATAACATACATATATAGGTATCCCCACCACATACACATATAGGTAGCCCCACCACACACATACATAGGTATCACCACCACATACATATATAGGTATCCCCGCCACATATATATATAGGTATCCCCGCCACACACATATATAGGTCTCCCCGCCACATACATATATAGGTATCCCCGCCACACACATATATAGGTCTCCCCACCACACACATCTATAGGTATCCCAACCACATACATCTATAGGTTTCCACACCACATACATATATAGGTATCCTCACCACAAACATATATAGGTATTCCCACCACATACATATATAGGTCTCCCCACCACATACATATATAGGTATCCCCGCCACATACATATATAGGTATCCCCACCACATACATATATAGGTATCCTCGACACACACATATATATGTCTCCCCACCACACACATATATAGGTATCCCCGCCACACACATATATAGTTATCCTCACCACACACATATATAGGTATCCCCGCCACATACATCTATAGGTATCCCCACCACATACATATATAGGTATCCCCACCACATACATATATAGGTATCACCGCCACATACATCTAAAGGTATCCCCACCACACACATATATAGGTATTCCCACCACACACATATATAGGTATCACCACCACACACATATATAGGTATCCCCACCACATACATATATATGTATCCCCACCACACACATATATAGGTATTCCCACCACACACATCTATAGGTATTCCCACCACACACATATATAGGTATCCCCACCACACACATCTATATGTATCCCCACCACACACATATATAGGTATCCCCACCACATACATATATAGGTATCCCCACCACACCCATATATAGGTATCCCCACCACATACATATATAGGTATCACCACCACACACATATAGGTATCCCCGCAACATACATATAGGTATTCCCACCAAACACATATAGGTATCCCCACCGCACACATCTATAGGTATCACAACCACATACATATATAGGTATCCCCAACACATACATATATAGGTATCCCCACCACATACATATATAGGTCTCCCCACCACACACATATATAGGTATATAGGTATCCTCGCCACACACATATATATGTATCCTCACCACACACATATATAGGTATCCCCGCCACATACATCTATAGGTATCCCCACCACATACATATATAGGTATCCCCACCACATACATATATAGGTATCACCACCACATACAGATATAGGTATCCCCATAACATACATCTATAGGTATCCCCACCACATACATATATAGGTATCCTCACCACACACATATATAGGTATCCCCACCACATACATATATAGGTCTCCCACCACATACATATATAGGTATCCCCGCCACATACATATATAGGTATCCCCACCACATAAATATATAGGTATCCCCGCCACACACATATATAGGTCTCCCCACCTCACACATCTATAGGTATCCCCACCACATACATTTATAGGTATCCCCACCACATACATATATAGGTATCACCACCACACTCATATATAGGTATCCCCACCACATACATATATAGGTATCCCCAACACACACATATATAGGTATCACCGCCACATACATATATAGGTATCCCCGCCACACACATATATAGGTCTCCCCACCACACACATCTATAGGTATCCCCACCACATACATCTATAGGTATCCCCACCACATACATATATAGGTATCCTCACCACACACATATATAGGTATCCCCACCACATACATATATAGGTCTCCCCACCACATACATATATAGGTATCCCCGCCACATACATATATAGGTATCCCCACCACATACATATATAGGTATCCCCGCCACACACATATATAGGTCTCCCCACCTCACACATCTATAGGTATCCCCACCACATACATCTATAGGTATCCCCACCACATACATATATAGGTATCACCACCACACACATATATAGGTATCCCCACCACACACATATATAGGTATCCCCACCACACACATATATAGGTATCACCGCCACATACATATATAGGTATCCCCACCACACACATCTATAGGTATCCCAACCACATACATCTATAGGTTTCCACACCACATACATATATAGGTATCCTCACCACAAACATATATAGGTATTCCCACCACATACATATATAGGTCTCCCCACCACATACATATATAGGTATCCCCGCCACATACATATATAGGTATCCCCACCACATACATATATAGGTATCCTCGACACACACATATATATGTCTCCCCACCACACACATATATAGGTATCCCCGCCACACACATATATAGTTATCCTCACCACACACATATATAGGTATCCCCGCCACATACATCTATAGGTATCCCCACCACATACATATATAGGTATCCCCACCACATACATATATAGGTATCACCGCCACATACATCTAAAGGTATCCCCACCACACACATATATAGGTATCCCCACCACACACATATATAGGTATCACCACCACACACATATATAGGTATCCCCACCACATACATATATATGTATCCCCACCACACACATATATAGGTATTCCCACCACACACATCTATAGGTATCCCCACCACACACATATATAGGTATCCCCACCACACACATCTATATGTATCCCCACCACACACATATATAGGTATCCCCACCACATACATATATAGGTATCCCCACCACACCCATATATAGGTATCCCCACCACATACATATATAGGTATCACCACCACACACATATAGGTATCCCCGCAACATACATATAGGTATTCCCACCAAACACATATAGGTATCCCCACCGCACACATCTATAGGTATCACAACCACATACATATATAGGTATCCCCAACACATACATATATAGGTATCCCCACCACATACATATATAGGTCTCCCCACCACACACATATATAGGTATCCTCGCCACACACATATATAGGTATCCTCACCACACACATATATAGGTATCCCCGCCACATACATCTATAGGTATCCCCACCACATACATATATAGGTATCCCCACCACATACATATATAGGTATCACCACCACATACAGATATAGGTATCCCCATAACATACATATATAGGTATCCCCACCACATACACATATAGGTAGCCCCACCACACACATACATAGGTATCACCACCACATACATATATAGGTATCCCCGCCACATATATATATAGGTATCCCCGCCACACACATATATAGGTCTCCCCGCCACATACATATATAGGTATCCCCGCCACACACATATATAGGTCTCCCCACCACACACATCTATAGGTATCCCAACCACATACATCTATAGGTTTCCACACCACATACATATATAGGTATCCTCACCACAAACATATATAGGTATTCCCACCACATACATATATAGGTCTCCCCACCACATACATATATAGGTATCCCCGCCACATACATATATAGGTATCCCCACCACATACATATATAGGTATCCTCGACACACACATATATATGTCTCCCCACCACACACATATATAGGTATCCCCGCCACACACATATATAGTTATCCTCACCACACACATATATAGGTATCCCCGCCACATACATCTATAGGTATCCCCACCACATACATATATAGGTATCCCCACCACATACATATATAGGTATCACCGCCACATACATCTAAAGGTATCCCCACCATACACATATATAGGTATCCCCACCACACACATATATAGGTATCACCACCACACACATATATAGGTATCCCCACCACATACATATATATGTATCCCCACCACACACATATATAGGTATTCCCACCACACACATCTATAGGTATTCCCACCACACACATATATAGGTATCCCCACCACACACATCTATATGTATCCCCACCACACACATATATAGGTATCCCCACCACATACATATATAGGTATCCCCACCACACCCATATATAGGTATCCCCACCACATACATATATAGGTATCACCACCACACACATATAGGTATCCCCGCAACATACATATAGGTATTCCCACCAAACACATATAGGTATCCCCACCGCACACATCTATAGGTATCACAACCACATACATATATAGGTATCCCCAACACATACATATATAGGTATCCCCACCACATACATATATAGGTCTCCCCACCACACACATATATAGGTATCCTCGCCACACACATATATAGGTATCCTCACCACACACATATATAGGTATCCCCGCCACATACATCTATAGGTATCCCCACCACATACATATATAGGTATCCCCACCACATACATATATAGGTATCACCACCACATACAGATATAGGTATCCCCATAACATACATCTATAGGTATCCCCACCACATACATATATAGGTATCCTCACCACACACATATATAGGTATCCCCACCACATACATATATAGGTCTCCCACCACATACATATATAGGTATCCCCGCCACATACATATATAGGTATCCCCACCACATACATATATAGGTATCCCCGCCACACACATATATAGGTCTCCCCACCTCACACATCTATAGGTATCCCCACCACATACATCTATACGTATCCCCACCACATACATATATAGGTATCACCACCACACACATATATAGGTATCCCCACCACACACATATATAGGTATCCCCACCACACACATATATAGGTATCACCGCCACATACATATATAGGTATCCCCGCCACACACATATATAGGTCTCCCCACCACACACATCTATAGGTATCCCAACCACATACATCTATAGGTTTCCACACCACATACATATATAGGTATCCTCACCACAAACATATATAGGTATTCCCACCACATACATATATAGGTCTCCCCACCACATACATATATAGGTATCCCCGCCACATACATATATAGGTATCCCCACCACATACATATATAGGTATCCTCGACACACACATATATATGTCTCCCCACCACACACATATATAGGTATCCCCGCCACACACATATATAGTTATCCTCACCACACACATATATAGGTATCCCCGCCACATACATCTATAGGTATCCCCACCACATACATATATAGGTATCCCCACCACATACATATATAGGTATCACCGCCACATACATCTAAAGGTATCCCCACCACACACATATATAGGTATCCCCACCACACACATATATAGGTATCACCACCACACACATATATAGGTATCCCCACCACATACATATATATGTATCCCCACCACACACATATATAGGTATCCCCACCACATACATATATAGGTATCCCCACCACACCCATATATAGGTATCCCCACCACATACATATATAGGTATCACCACCACACACATATAGGTATCCCCGCAACATACATATATAGGTATCACCACCACACACATATAGGTATCCCCGCAACATACATATAGGTATTCCCACCAAACACATATAGGTATCCCCACCGCACACATCTATAGGTATCACAACCACATACATATATAGGTATCCCCAACACATACATATATAGGTATCCCCACCACATACATATATAGGTCTCCCCACCACACACATATATAGGTATCCTCGCCACACACATATATAGGTATCCTCACCACACACATATATAGGTATCCCCGCCACATACATCTATAGGTATCCCCACCACATACATATATAGGTATCCCCACCACATACATATATAGGTATCACCACCACATACAGATATAGGTATCCCCATAACATACATATATAGGTATCCCCACCACATACATATATAGGTAGCCCCACCACACACATATATAGGTATCACCACCACATACATATATAGGTATCCCCGCCACATATATATATAGGTATCCCCGCCACACACATATATAGGTCTCCCCGCCACATACATATATAGGTATCCCCACCACACACATATATAGGTATCCCCACCACACACATATATATGTATCCCCGCCACGCACATATATATGCATCCCCACCCACACATCTATAGGTATCCTCACCACACACATCTATAGGTATCCACACCACTTACATATATATGTATCCCCACCACACACATATATAGGTATCCCCACCACATACATATATAGGTATCACCACCACACACACATATAGGTATCCCCCCCACATACATATATAGGTATCCCCACCACACACATATATAGGTATCACCGCCACATACATATATAGGTATCCCCGCCACACACATATATAGGTCTCCCCACCACACACATCTATAGGTATCCCCACCACATACATCTATAGGTATCCCAACCACATACATATATAGGTATCACCACCACACTCATATATAGGTATCCCCACCACATACATATATAGGTATCCCCAACACACACATATATAGGTATCACCGCCACATACATATATAGGTATCCCCGCCACACACATATATAGGTCTCCCCACCACACACATCTATAGGTATCCCCACCACATACATCTATAGGTATCCCCACCACATACATATATAGGTATCCTCACCACACACATATATAGGTATCCCCACCACATACATATATAGGTCTCCCCACCACATACATATATAGGTATCCCCGCCACATACATATATAGGTATCCCCACCACATACATATATAGGTATCCCCGCCACACACATATATAGGTCTACCCACCTCACACATCTATATGTATCCCCACCACATACATCTATATGTATCCCCACCACACACATATATAGGTATCCCCACCACACACATATATAGGTATCCCCACCACACACATATATAGGTATCACCGCCACATACATATATAGGTATCCCCGCCACACACATATATAGGTCTCCCCACCACACACATCTATAGGTATCCCAACCACATACATCTATAGGTTTCCACACCACATACATATATAGGTATCCTCACCACAAACATATATAGGTATCCCCGCCACATACATATATAGGTATCCCCACCACATACATATATAGGTATCCTCGACACACACATATATATGTCTCCCACCACACACATATATAGGTATCCCCGCCACACACATATATAGTTATCCTCACCACACACATATATAGGTATCCCCGCCACATACATCTATAGGTATCCCCACCACATACATATATAGGTATCCCCACCACATACATATATAGGTATCACCGCCACATACATCTAAAGGTATCCCCACCACACACATATATAGGTATCCCCACCACACACATATATAGGTATCACCACCACACACATATATATGTATCCCCACCACATACATATATATGTATCCCCACCACACACATATATAGGTATTCCCACCACACACATCTATAGGTATCCCCACCACACACATATATAGGTATCCCCACCACACACATCTATATGTATCCCCACCACACACATATATAGGTATCCCCACCACATACATATATAGGTATCCCCACCACACCCATATATAGGTATCCCCACCACATACATATATAGGTATCACCACCACACACATATAGGTATCCCCGCAACATACATATAGGTATTCCCACCAAACACATATAGGTATCCCCACCGCACACATCTATAGGTATCACAACCACATACATATATAGGTATCCCCAACACATACATATATAGGTATCCCCACCACATACATATATAGGTCTCCCCACGACACACATATATAGGTATCCTCGCCACACACATATATAGGTATCCTCACCAAACACATATATAGGTATCCCCGCCACATACATCTATAGGTATCCCCACCACATACATATATAGGTATCCCCACCACATACATATATAGGTATCACCACCACATACATCTATATGTATCACCACCACACACATATATAGGTATCCCCACCACACACATATATAGGTATCCCCACCACATACATATATAGGTCTCCCCACCACATACATCTATAGGTATCCCCACCACATATATATATACGTATCACCACCACATACATATGTAGGTATCCCCGCCACACACATATATAGGTATCCCCGCCACATACATATATAGGTATCCCCACCACACACATCTATAGGTATCACCAACACATACATATATAGGTATCCCCAACACATACATATATAGGTATCCCCACCACATACATATATAGGTATCCCCACCACAAACATCTATAGGTATCCCCACCACATACATATATAGGTATCCCCACCACATACATATATAGGTATTCCCACCACATACAAATATAGGTATCCCCACCACATACATGTATAAGTATTCCCGCCACACACATATATGGGTATCCCCGCCACATACATATATAGGTATCCCGCCACATACATATATAGGAATTCCCGCCACATACATATATAGGTATTCCCGCCAAACAGATATATAGGTCTCCCCACCACACACATCTATAGGTATCCCCACCACACACATATATAGGTATCCCCACAACACACATCTATAGGTATCCCCACCACACACATATATAGGTATCCCCACCACATACAGATATAGGTATCCCCATAACATACATATATAGGTATCCCCACCACATACATATATAGGTAGCCCCACCACACACATATATAGGTATCACCACCACATTCATATATAGGTATCCCCGCCACATATATATATAGGTATCCCCGCCACACACATATATAGGTCTCCCCGCCACATACATATATAGGTATCCCCACCACACACATATATAGGTATCCCCACCACACACATATATATGTATCCCCGCCACGCACATATATATGTATCCCCACCCACACATCTATAGGTATCCTCACCACACACATCTATAGTTATTCCCACAACTTACATATATAGGTATCCCCACCACACACATATATAGGTATCCCCACCACATACATATATAGGTATCACCACCACACACACATATAGGTATCCCCCCACATACATATATAGGTATCCCCACCACACACATATATAGGTATCACCGCCACATACATATATAGGTATCCCCGCCAAACACATATATAGGTCTCCCCACCACACACATCTATAGGTATCCCCACCACATACATCTATAGGTATCCCCACCACATACATATATAGGTATCACCACCACACTCATATATAGGTATCCCCACCACATACATATATAGGTATCCCCAACACACACATATATAGGTATCACCGCCACATACATATATAGGTATCCCCGCCACACACATATATAGGTCTCCCCACCACACACATCTATAGGTATCCCCACCACATACATCTATAGGTATCCCCACCACATACATATATAGGTATCCTCACCACACACATATATAGGTATCCCCACCACATACATATATAGGTCTCCCTACCACATACATATATAGGTATCCCCGCCACATACATATATAGGTATCCCCACCACATACATATATAGGTATCCCCGCCACACACATATATAGGTCTCCCCACCTCACACATCTATAGGTATCCCCACCACATACATCTATAGGTATCCCCACCACATACATATATAGGTATCACCACCACACTCATATATAGGTATCCCCACCACACACATATATAGGTATCCCCACCACACACATATATAGGTATCACCGCCACATACATATATAGGTATCCCCGCCACACACATATATAGGGTCTCCCCCACCACACACATCTATAGGTATCCCAACCACATACATCTATAGGTTTCCACACCACATACATATATAGGTATCCTCACCACAAACATATATAGGTATTCCCACCACATACATATATAGGTCTCCCCACCACATACATATATAGGTATCCCCGCCACATACATATATAGGTATCCCCACCACATACATATATAGGTATCCTCGACACACACATATATATGTCTCCCCACCACACACATATATAGGTATCCCCGCCACACACATATATAGTTATCCTCACCACACACATATATAGGTATCCCCGCCACATACATCTATAGGTATCCCCACCACATACATATATAGGTATCCCCACCACATACATATATAGGTATCACCGCCACATACATCTAAAGGTATCCCCACCACACACATATATAGGTATCCCCACCACACACATATATAGGTATCACCACCACACACATATATAGGTATCCCCACCACATACATATATGTGAATCCCCACCACACACATATATAGGTATTCCCACCACACACATCTATAGGTATCCCCACCACACACATATATAGGTATCCCCACCACACACATCTATATGTATCCCCACCACACACATGTATAGGTATCCCCACCACATACATATATAGGTATCCCCGCCACAAACATATATAGTTATCCTCACCACACACATATATAGGTATCCCCACCACATACATATATAGGTCTCCCCACCACATACATATATAGGTTTCCCCGCCACATACATGTTGAGGTATCCCCGCCACACACATATATAGGTATCCCCACACATACATATATAGGTATCCCCACCACACACATATATAGGTATCCCCACCACACACATCTATAGGTATCCCACCACACACATATATAGGTATCCCCACCACATACATATATAGGTATCCCCACCACATACATAAATAGGTATTCCCACCACATACATATATAGGTATCCCCACCACATACATCTATAGGTATCCCCACCACACACATCTATAGGTATCCGCACCACATACATATATATGTATCCTCACCACATACATATATAGGTATCCCCACCACATACATATATAGGTATCCCCACAACACACATTTTTAGGTATCCCCACCACATACATATATAAGTATCCTCACCACACACATATATAGGTATCACCACCACAAACATATATAGGTATCCCCGCCACACACACATATATAGGTATCCCCGCCACATACATATATAGGTATCCCCACCACACACATCTATAGGTATCCCCACCACATACATATATAGGTATCACCACCACATACATATATAGGTATCCCCACCACACACACATATAGGTATCCCCACCACATACATATATGGGTATCCCCGCAACACACATATATAGGTATCCCCACCACATACATATATAGGTCTACCCACCACATACATCTATAGATATCCCCACCACACACATCTATAGGTATCCCAACCACACACATATATAGGTATCTCCACATACATCTATAGGTATCACCACCACATACATATATATGTATCCCCAACACATACATATATAGGTATTCCCACCACATACATATATAGCTATCCCCTCTACATACATATATAGGTATCCCCACCACATACATATATAGGTATCCCCATCACATACATATATAGGTATCCCCACCAGAAACATATATAGGTATCCCCACCACACACATCTATATTTATCCCCACCACATACATATATAGGTATCACCACCACATACATATATATAGGTATCCCCACCATACACATATATAGGTATCCCCGCCACATACATATATAGGTATCACCACCACACACATATATAGTTCTCCCCACCACATACATCTATAGGTATCCCCACCACATACATATATAGGTATCACCACCACACACATATATAGGTATCCCCACCACACACATATATAGGTATCCCCACCACACACATATATAGGTATCACCGCCACATACATATATAGGTATCCCCGCCACACACATATATAGGTCTCCCCACCACACACATCTATAGATATCCCAACCACATACATCTATATGTTTCCACACCACATACATATATAGGTATCCTCACCACAAACATATATAGGTATTCCCACCACATACATATATAGGTCTCCCCACCACATACATATATAGGTATCCCCGCCACATACATATATAGGTATCCCCACCACATACATATATATAGGTATCCTCGACACACACATATATATGTCTCCCCACCACACACATATATAGGTATCCCCGCCACACACATATATAGTTATCCTCACCACACACATATATAGGTATCCCCGCCACATACATCTATAGGTATCCCCACCACATACATATATAGGTATCCCCACCACATACATATATAGGTATCACCGCCACATACATCTAAAGGTATCCCCACCACACACATATATAGGTATCCCCACCACACACATATATAGGTATCACCACCACACACATATATAGGTATCCCCACCACATACATATATATGAATCCCCACCACACACATATATAGGTATTCCCACCACACACATCTATAGGTATCCCCACCACACACATATATAGGTATCCCCACCACACACATCTATATGTATACCCACCACACACATATATCGGTATCCCCACCACATACATATATAGGTATCCCCGCCACAAACATATATAGTTATCCTCACCACACACATATATAGGTATCCCCACCACATACATATATAGGTCTCCCCACCACATACATATATAGGTATCCCCGCCACATACATGTTGAGGTATCCCCGCCACACACATATATAGGTATCCCCACACATACATATATAGGTATCCCCACCACACACATATATAGGTATCCCCACCACACACATCTATAGGTATCCCCACCACACACATATATAGGTATCCCCACCACATACATATATAGGTATCCCCACCACATACATAAATAGGTATTCCCACCACATACATATATAGGTATCCCCACCACATACATCTATAGGTATCCCCACCACACACATCTATAGGTATCCGCACCACATACATATATATGTATCCTCACCACATACATATATAGGTATCCCCACCACATACATATATAGGTATCCCCACAACACACATTTTTAGGTATCACCACCACAAACATATATAGGTATCCCCGCCACACACACATATATAGGTATCCCCGCCACATACATATATAGGTATCCCCACCACACACATCTATAGGTATCCCCACCACATACATATATAGGTATCCGCACCACACACACATATAGGTATCCCCACCACATACATATATGGGTATCCCCGCAACACAAATATATAGGTATCCCCACCACATACATATATAGATCTCCCCACCACATACATCTATAGATATCCCCACCACACACATCTATAGGTATCCCCACCACACACATATATATGTATCACCACATACATCTATAGGTATCACCACCACATACATATATATGTATCCCCAACACATACATATATAGGTATTCCCACCACATACATATATATCTATCCCCTCTACATACATATATAGGTATCCCCACCACATACATATATAGGTATCCCCACCACATACATATATAGGTATCCCCACCAGAAACATATATAGGTATCCCCACCACACACATCTATATTTATTCCCACCACATACATATATAGGTATCACCACCACATACATATATATAGGTATCCCCACCATACACATATATAGGTATCCCCGCCACATACATATATAGGTATCACCACCACACACATATATAGTTCTCCCCACCACATACATCTATAGGTATCCCCACCACACGCATATATAGGTATCCCCACCACACGCATCTATAGGTATCCCCACCACACACATCTATAGGTATCCCCACCACACACATATAAAGGTATTCCCACCATATACATCTATATGTATCCCCGCCACACACATCTATAGGTATCCCCACCACATACATATATAGGTATCCCCACCACACCCATATATAGGTATCCCCACCACATACATATATAGGTATCACCACCACACACATATAGGTATCCCCGCAACATACATATAGGTATTCCCACCAAACACATATAGGTATCCCCACCGCACACATCTATAGGTATCACAACCACATACATATATAGGTATCCCCAACACATACATATATAGGTATCCCCGCCACATACATATATAGGTCTCCCCACCACACACATATATAGGTATCCTCGCCACACACATATATATGTATCCTCACCACACACATATATAGGTAACCCCGACACATACATCTATAGGTATCCCCACCACATACATATATAGATATCCCCACCACACACATATATATGTATCCCCACCACATTCATATATAGGTATCCCCACCACATACATAAATAGGTATTCCCACCACATACATATATAGGTACCCCCACCACATACATCTATAGGTATCCCCACCACATACATCTATAGGTATCCGCACCACATACATATATATGTATCCCCACCACATACATATATAGGTATCCCCACCACATACATATATAGGTATCCCCACCACACACATCTTTGGGTATCCCCACCACATACATATATAAGTTTCCTCACCACACACATATATAGGTATCACCACCACAAACATATATAGGTATCCCCGCCACACACACATATATAGGTATCCCCGCCACATACATATATAGGTATCCCCACCACACACATCTATAGGTATCCCCACCACATACATATATAGGTATGACCACCACATACATATATAGGTATCCCCACCACACACATATATAGGTATCCCCACCACATACATATATAGGTATCCCCGCAACCCACATATATAGGTATCCCCACCACATACATATATAGGTCTCCCCACCACATACATCTATAGATATCCCCACCGCACACATCTATAGGAATCCCCACCACACACATATATAGGTATCACCACCACATACATCTATAGGTATCACCACCACGTACATATATATGTATCCCCAACACATACATATATAGGTATTCCCACCACATACATATATAGCTATCCCCTCCACATACATATATAGGTATCCCCACCACATACATATATAGGTATCCCCACCACATACATATATAGGTATCCCCACCAGAAACATATATAGGTATCCCCACCACACACATATATAGGTATCCCCACCACATACATATATAGGTATCACCACCACATACATATATATAGGTATCCCCACCATACACATATATAGGTATCCCCGCCACATACATATATAGGTATCACCACCACACACATATATAGTTCTCCCCACCACATACATCTATAGGTATCCCCACCACACGCATCTATAGGTATCCCCACCACACGCATCTATAGGTATCCCCACCACACACATCTATAGGTATCCCCACCACACATATATAAAGGTATCCCCACAATACACATCTATATGTATCCCCGCCACACACATCTATAGGTATCCCCACCACACACATATATAGGTATCCCCACCACACACATCTATATGTATCCCCACCACACACATATATAGGTATCCCCACCACATACATATATAGGTATCCCCGCCACAAACATATATAGTTATCCTCACCACACACATATATAGGTATCACCACCACAAACGTATATAGGTATCCCCGCCACACACACATATATAGGTATCCCCGCCACATACATATATAGGTATCCCCACCACACACTTCTATAGGTATCCCCACCACATACATATATAGGTATCACCACCACATACATATATAGGTATCCCCACCACACACACATATAAGTATCCCCACCACATACATATATGGGTATCCCCGCAACACACATATATAGGTATCCCCACCACATACATATATAGGTCTCCCCACCACATACATCTATAGATATCCCCACCACACACATCTATAGGTATCCCCACCACACACATATATAGGTATCACCACATACATCTATAGGTATCACCACCACATACATATATATGTATCCCCAACACATACATATATAGGTATTCCCACCACATACATATATAGCTATCCCCTCTACATACATATATAGGTATTCCCACCACATACATATATAGGTATCCCCACCACATACATATATAGGTATCCCCACCAGAAACATATATAGGTATCCCCACCACACACATCTATATTTATCCCCACCACATACATATATAGGTATCACCACCACATACATATATATAGGTATATCCACCATACACATATATAGGTATCCCCGCCACATACATATATAGGTATCACCACCACACACATATATAGTTCTCCCCACCACATACATCTATAGGTATCCCCACCACACGCATATATAGGTATCCCCACCACACACATCTATAGGTATCCCCACCACACACATCTATAGGTATCCCCACCACACACATATAAAGGTATCCCCACCATACACATCTATATGTATCCCCGCCACACACATCTATAGGTATCCCCACCACATACATATATAGGTATCCCCACCACACCCATATACAGGTATCCCCACCACATACATATATAGGTATCACCACCACACACATATAGGTATCCCCGCAACATACATATAGGTATTCCCACCAAACACATATAGGTATCCCCACCGCACACATCTATAGGTATCACAACCACATACATATATAGGTATCCCCAACACATACATATATAGGTATCCCCACCACATACATATATAGGTCTCCCCACCACACACATATATAGGTATCCTCGCCACACACATATATAGGTATCCTCACCACACACATATATAGGTATCCCCGCCACATACATCTATAGGTATCCCCACCACATACATATATAGGTATCCCCACCACATACATATATAGGTATCACCACCACATACATCTATATGTATCACCACCACACACATATATAGGTATCCCCACCACACACATATATAGGTATCCCCACCACATACATATATAGGTCTCCCCACCACATACATCTATGGGTATCCCCACCACATACATATATACGTATCACCACCACATACATATGTAGGTATCCCCGCCACACACATATATAGGTATCCCCGCCACATACATATGTAGGTATCCCCACCACACACATCTATAGGTATCACCAACACATACATATATAGGTATCCCCAACACATACATATATAGGTATCCCCACCACATAAATATATAGGTATCCCCACCACATACATATATAGGTATCCCCACCACAAACATCTATAGGTATCCCCACCACATACATATATAGGTATCCCCACCACATACATATATAGGTATTCCCACCACATACAAATATAGGTATCCCCACCACATACATGTATAAGTATTCCCGCCACACACATATATGGGTATCCCCGCCACATACACATATAGGTATCCCCGCCACATACATATATAGGAATTCCCGCCACATACATATATAGGTATTCCCGCCAAACAGATATATAGGTCTCCCCACCACACACATCTATAGGTATCCCCACCACACACATATATAGCTATCCCCTCCACATACATATATAGGTATCCCCACCACATACATATATAGGTATCCCCACCACATACATATATAGGTATCCCCGACAGAAACATATATAGGTATCCCCACCACACACATATATAGGTATCCCCACCACATACATATATAGGTATCACCACCACATACATATATATAGGTATCCCCACCATAAACATATATAGGTATCCCCGCCACATACATATATAGGTATCACCACCACACACATATATAGTTCTCCCCACCACATACATCTATAGGTATCCCCACCACACGCATCTATAGGTATCCCCACCACACGCATCTATAGGTATCCCCACCACACACATCTATAGGTATCCCCACCACACACATATAAAGGAATCCCCACCATACACATCTATATGTATCCCCGCCACACACATCTATAGGTATCCCCACCACATACATATATAGGTATCCCCACCACACCCATATACAGGTATCCCCACCACATACATATATAGGTATCACCACCACACACATATAGGTATCCCCGCAACATACATATAGGTATTCCCACCAAACACATATAGGTATCCCCACCGCACACATCTATAGGTATCACAACCACATACATATATAGGTATCCCCAACACATACATATATAGGTATCCCCACCACATACATATATAGGTCTCCCCACCACACACATATATAGGTATCCTCGCCACACACATATATAGGTATCCTCACCACACACATATATAGGTATCCCCGCCACATACATCTATAGGTATCCCCACCACATACATATATAGGTATCCCCACCACATACATATATAGGTATCACCACCACATACATCTATATGTATCACCACCACACACATATATAGGTATCCCCACCACACACATATATAGGTATCCCCACCACATACATATATAGGTCTCCCCACCACATACATCTATAGGTATCCCCACCACATACATATATACGTATCACCACCACATACATATGTAGGTATCCCCGCCACACACATATATAGGTATCCCCGCCACATACATATGTAGGTATCCCCACCACACACATCTATAGGTATCACCAACACATACATATATAGGTATCCCCAACACATACATATATAGGTATCCCCACCACATAAATATATAGGTATCCCCACCACATACATATATAGGTATCCCCACCACAAACATCTATAGGTATCCCCACCACATACATATATAGGTATCCCCACACATACATATATAGGTATTCCCACCACATACAAATATATGTATCCCCACCACATACATGTATAAGTATTCCCGCCACACACATATATGGGTATCCCCGCCACATACATATATAGGTATCCCCGCCACATACATATATAGGAATTCCCGCCACATACATATATAGGTATTCCCGCCAAACAGATATATAGGTCTCCCCACCACACACATCTATAGGTATCCTCACCACACACATATATAGGTATCCCCACAACACACATCTATAGGTATCCCACCACACACATATATAGGTATCCCCACCACATACAGATATAGGTATCCCCATAACATACATATATAGGTATCCCCACCACATACATATATAGGTAGCCCCACCACACACATATATAGGTATCACCACCACATACATATATAGGTATCCCCGCCACATATATATATAGGTATCCCCGCCACACACATATATAGGTCTCCCCGCCACATACATATATAGGTATCCCCGCCACACACATATATAGGTATCCCCACCACACACATATATATGTATCCCCGCCACGCACATATATATGTATCCCCACCCACACATCTATAGGTATCCTCACCACACACATCTATAGGTATCCCCACCACTTACATATATAGGTATCCCCACCACACACATATATAGGTATCCCCACCACATACATATATAGGTATCACCACCACACACACATATAGGTATCCCCCCACATACATATATAGGTATCCCCACCACTCACATATATAGGTATCACCGCCACATACATATATAGGTATCCCCGCCACACACATATATAGGGCTCCCCACCACACACATCTATAGGTATCCCCACCACATACATCTATAGGTATCCCCACCACATACATATATAGGTATCACCACCACACTCATATATAGGTATCCCCACCACATACATATATAGGTATCCACACCACACACATATATAGGTATCACCGCCACATACATATATAGGTATCCCCGCCACACACATATATAGGTCTCCCCACCACACACATCTATAGGTATCCCCACCACATACATCTATAGGTATCCCCACCACATACATATATAGGTATCTTCACCACACACATATATAGGTATCCCCACCACATACATATATAGGTCTCCCCACCACATACATATATAGGTATCCTCGCCACATACATATATAGGTATCCCCACCACATACATATATAGGTATCCCCGCCACACACATATATAGGTCTCCCCACCACACACATCTATAGGTATCCCCACCACATACATCTATAGGTATTCCCACCACATACATATATAGGTATCACCACCACTCACATATATAGGTATCCCCACCACACACATATATAGGTATCCCACCACACACATATATAGGTATCACCGCCACATACATATATAGGTATCCCCGTCACACACATATATAGGTCTCCCCACCACACACATCTATAGGTATCCCAACCACATACATCTATAGGTTTCCACACCACATACATATATAGGTATCCTCACCACAAACATATATAGGTATTCCCACCACATACATATATAGGTCTCCCCACCACATACATATATAGGTATCCCCGCCACATACATATATAGGTATCCCCACCACATACATATATAGGTATCCTCGACACACACATATATATGTCTCCCCACCACACACATATATAGGTATCCCCGCCACACACATATATAGTTATCCTCACCACACACATATATAGGTATCCCCGCCACATACATCTATAGGTATCCCCACCACATACATATATAGGTATCCCCCACCACATACATATATAGGTATCACCGCCACATACATCTAAAGGTATCCCCACCACACACATATATAGGTATCCCCACCACACACATATATAGGTATCACCACCACACACATATATAGGTATCCCCACCACATACATATATATGTATCCCCACCACACACATATATAGGTATTCCCACCACACACATCTATAGGTATCCCCACCACACACATATAAAGGTATCCCCACCATACACATCTATATGTATCCCCGCCAAACGCATCTATAGGTATCCCCACCACATACATATATAGGTATCCCCACCACACCCATATATAGGTATCCCCACCACATACATATATAGGTATCACCACCACACACATATAGGTATCCCCGCAACATACATATAGGTATCCCCACCAAACACATATAGGTATCCCCACCGCACACATCTATAGGTATCACAACCACATACATATATAGGTATCCCCAACACATACATATATAGGTATCCCCACCACATACATATATAGGTCTCCCCACCACACACATATATAGGTATCCTCGCCACACACATATATATGTATCCTCACCACACACATATATAGGTATCCCCGCCACATACATCTATAGGTATCCCCACCACATACATATATAGATATCCCCACCACACACATATATATGTATCCCCACCACATACATATATAGGTATCCCCACCACATACATAAATAGGTATTCCCACCACATACATATATAGGTATCCCCACCACATACATCAATAGGTATCCCCACCACACACATCTATAGGTATCCGCACCACATACATATATATGTATCCCCACCACATACATATATAGGTATCCCCACCACATACATATATAGGTATCCCCACCACACACATCTTTAGGTATCCCCACCACATACATATATAAGTATCCTCACCACACACATATATAGGTATCACCACCACAAACATATATAGGTATCCCCGCCACACACACATATATAGGTATCCCCGCCACATGCATATATAGGTATCCCCACCACACACATCTTTAGGTATCCCCACCACATACATATATAGGTATGACCACCACATACATATATAGGTATCCCCACCACAGACATATATAGGTATCCCCACCACATACATATATAGGTATCCCCGCAACACACATATATAGGTATCCCCACCACATACATATATAGGTCTCCCCACCACATACATCAATAGATATCCCCACCACACACATCTATAGGAATCCCCACCACACACATATATAGGTATCACCACCACATACATCTATAGGTATCACCACCACATACATATATATGTATCACCAACACATACATATATAGGTATTCCCACCACATACGTATATAGCTATCCCCTCCACATACATATATAGGTATCCCCACCACATACATATATAGGTATCCCCACCACATACATATATAGGTATCCCCGCCAGAAACATATATAGGTATCCCCACCACACACATATATAGGTATCCCCACCACATACATATATAGGTATCACCACCACATACATATATATAGGTATCCCCACCATAAACATATATAGGTATCCCCGCCACATACACATATAGGTATCACCACCACACACATATATAGTTCTCCCCACCACATACAGCTATAGGTATCCCCACCACACGCATCTATAGGTATCCCCACCACACGCATCTATAGGTATCCCCACCACACACATCTATAGGTATCCCCACCACACACATATAAAGGTATCCCCACCATACACATCTATATGTATCCCCGCCACACACATCTATAGGTATCCCCACCACATACATATATAGGTATCCCCACCACACCCATATACAGGTATCCCCACCACATACATATATAGGTATCACCACCACACACATATAGGTATCCCCGCAACATACATATAGGTATTCCCACCAAACACATATAGGTATCCCCACCGCACACATCTATAGGTATCACAACCACATACATATATAGGTATCCCCAACACATACATATATAGGTATCCCCACCACATACATATATAGGTCTCCCCACCACACACATATATAGGTATCCTCGCCACACACATATATAGGTATCCTCACCACACACATATATAGGTATCCCCGCCACATACATCTATAGGTATCCCCACCACATACATATATAGGTATCCCCACCACATACATATATAGGTATCACCACCACATACATCTATATGTATCACCACCACACACATATATAGGTATCCCCATCACACACATATATAGGTATCCCCACCACACACATATATAGGTCTCCCCATCACATACATCTATAGGTATCCCCACCACATACATATATACGTATCACCACCACATACATATGTAGGTATCCCCGCCACACACATATATAGGTATCCCCGCCACATACATATATAGGTATCCCCACCACACACATCTATAGGTATCACCAACACATACATATATAGGTATCCCCAACACATACATATATAGGTATCCCCACCACATAAATATATAGGTATCCCCACCACATACATATATAGGTATCCCCACCACAAACATCTATAGGTATCCCCACCACATACATATATATGTATCCCCACCACATACATATATAGGTCTCCCCACCACACACATCTATAGGTATCCCCACCACATACATATATAAGTATCCTCACCACACACATATATAGGTATCACCACCACAAACATATATAGGTATCCCCGCCACACACACATATATAGGTATCCCCGCCACATGCTTATATAGGTATCCCCACCACACACATCTTTATGTATCCCCACCACATACATATATAGGTATGACCACCACATACATATATAGGTATCCCCACCACACACATATATAGGTATCCCCACCACATACATATATAGGTATCCCCGCAACACACATATATAGGTATCCCCACCACATACATATATAGGTCTCCCCACCACATACATCTATAGATATCCCCACCACACACATCTATAGGAATCCCCGCCACACACATATATAGGTATCACCACCACATACATCTATAGGTATCACCACCACATACATATATATGTATCACCAACACATACATATATAGGTATTCCCACCACATACGTATATAGCTATCCCCTCCACATACATATATAGGTATCCCCACCACATACATATATAGGTATCCCCACCACACACATCTATAGGTATCCGCACCACATACATATATATGTATCCCCACCACATACATATATAGGTATCTCCACCACATACATATATAGGTATCCCCACCACACACATCTTTAGGTATCCCCACCACATACATATATAAGTATCCTCACCACACACATATATAGGTATCACCACCACAAACATATATAGGTATCCCCGCCACACACACATATATAGGTATCCCCGCCACATGCATATATAGGTATCCCCACCACACACATCTTTAGGTATCCCCACCACATACATATATAGGTATGACCACCACATACATATATAGGTATCCCCACCACACACATATATAGGTATCCCCACCACATACATATATAGGTATCCCCGCAACACACATATATAGGTATCCCCACCACATACATATATAGGTCTCCCCACCACATACATCTATAGATATCCCCACCACACACATCTATAGGAATCCCCACCACACACATATATAGGTATCACCACCACATACATCTATAGGTATCACCACCACATACATATATATGTATCACCAACACATACATATATAGGTATTCCCACCACATACGTATATAGCTATCCCCTCCACATACATATATAGGTATCCCCACCACATACATATATAGGTATCCCCACCACATACATATATAGGTATCCCCGCCAGAAACATATATAGGTATCCCCACCACACACATATATAGGTATCCCCACCACATACATATATAGGTATCACCACCACATACATATATATAGGTATCCCCACCATAAACATATATAGGTATCCCCGCCACATACATATATAGGTATCACCACCACACACATATATAGTTCTCCCCACCACATACAGCTATAGGTATCCCCACCACACGCATCTATAGGTATCCCCACCACACGCATCTATAGGTATCCCCACCACACACATCTATAGGTATCCCCACCACACACATATAAAGGTATCCCCACCATACACATCTATATGTATCCCCGCCACACACATCTATAGGTATCCCCACCACATACATATATAGGTATCCCCACCACACCCATATACAGGTATCCCCACCACATACATATATAGGTATCACCACCACACACGTATAGGTATCCCCGCAACATACATATAGGTATTCCCACCAAACACATATAGGTATCCCCACCGCACACATCTATAGGTATCACAACCACATACATATATAGGTATCCCCAACACATACATATATAGGTATCCCCACCACATACATATATAGGTCTCCCCACCACACACATATATAGGTATCCTCGCCACACACTTATATAGGTATCCTCACCACACACATATATAGGTATCCCCGCCACATACATCTATAGGTATCCCCACCACATACATATATAGGTATCCCCACCACATACATATATAGGTATCACCACCACATACATCTATATGTATCACCACCACACACATATATAGGTATCCCCATCACACACATATATAGGTATCCCCACCACACACATATAAAGGTCTCCCCAACACATACATCTATAGGTATCCCCACCACATACATATATACGTATCACCACCACATACATATGTAGGTATCCCCGCCAGACACATATATAGGTATCCCCGCCACATACATATATAGGTATCCCCACCACACACATCTATAGGTATCACCAACACATACATATATAGGTATCCCCAACACATACATATATAGGTATCCCCACCACATAAATATATAGGTATCCCCACCACATACATATATAGGTATCCCCACCACAAACATCTATAGGTATCCCCACCACATACATATATATGTATCCCCACCACATACATATATAGGTATTCCCACCACATACAAATATAGGTATCCCCACCACATACATGTATAAGTATTCCCGCCACACACATATATGGGTATCCCCGCCACATACATATATAGGTATCCCCGCCACATACATATATAGGAATTCCCGCCACATACATATATAGGTATTCCCGCCAAACAGATATATAGGTCTCCCCACCACACACATCTATAGGTATCCCCACCACACACATATATAGGTATCCCCACAACACACATCTATAGGTATCCCCACCACACACATATATAGGTATCCCCACCACATACAGATATAGGTATCCCCATAACATACATATATAGGTATCCCCACCACATACATATATAGGTAGCCCCACCACACACATATATAGGTATCACCACCACATACATATATAGGTATCCCCGCCACATATATATATAGGTATCCCCGCCACACACATATATAGGTCTCCCCGCCACATACATATATAGGTATCCCCGCCACACACATATATAGGTATCCCCACCACACACATATATAAGTATCCCCGCCACGCACATATATATGTATCCCCACCCACACATATATAGGTATCCTCACCACACACATCTATAGGTATCCCCACCACTTACATATATAGGTATCCCCACCACACACATATATAGGTATCCCCACCACATACATATATAGGTATCACCACCACACACACATATAGGTATCCCCCCACATACATATATAGGTATCCCCACCACACACATATATAGGTATCACCGCCACATACATATATAGGTATCCCCGCCACACACATATATAGGTCTCCCCACCACACACATCTATAGGTATCCCCACCACACACATCTTTAGGTATCCCCACCACATACATATATAGGTATCACCACCACACTCATATATAGGTATCCCCACCACATACATATATAGGTATCCCCACCACACACATATATAGGTATCACCGCCACATACATATATAGGTATCCCCGCCACACACATATATAGGTCTCCCCACCACACACATCTATAGGTATCCCCACCACATACATCTATAGGTATCCCCACCACATACATATATAGGTATCCTCACCACACACATATATAGGTATCCCCACCACATACATATATAGGTCTCCCCACCACATACATATATAGGTATCCTCGCCACATACATATATAGGTATCCCCACCACATACATATATAGGTATCCCCGCCACACACATATATAGGTCTCCCCACCACACACATCTATAGGTATCCCCACCACATACATCTATAGGTATCCCCACCACATACATATATAGGTATCACCACCACACACATATATAGGTATCCCCACCACACACATATATAGGTATCCCCACCACACACATATATAGGTATCACCGCCACATACATATATAGGTATCCCCGTCACACACATATATAGGTCTCCCCACCACACACATCTATAGGTAACCCAATCACATACATCTATAGGTTTCCACACCACATACATATATAGGTATCCTCACCACAATCATATATAGGTATTCCCACCACATACATATATAGGTCTCCCCATCACATACATATATAGGTATCCCCGCCACATACATATATAGGTATCCCCACCACATACATATATAGGTATCCTCAACACACACATATATATGTCTCCCCACCACACACATATATAGGTATCCCCGCCACATACATATATAGTTATCCTCACCACACACATATATAGGTATCCCCGCCACATACATCTATAGGTATCCCCACCACATACATATATAGGTATCCCCCACCACATACATATATAGGTATCACCGCCACATACATCTAAAGGTATCCCCACCACACACATATATAGGTATCCCCACCACACACATATATAGGTATCACCACCACACACATATATAGGTATCCCCACCACATACATATATATGTATCCCCACCACACACATATATAGGTATTCCCACCACACACATCTATAGGTATCCCCACCACACACATATATAGGTATCCCCACCACACACATCTATATGTATCCCCACCACACACATATATAGGTATCCCCACCACATACATATATAGGTATCCCCACCACAAACATATATAGTTATCCTCACCACACACATATATAGGTATCCCCACCACATACATATATAGGTCTCCCCACCACATACATATATAGGTATCCCCGCCACATCCATGTTGAGGTATCCCCGCCACACACATATATATGTATCCCCACACATACATATATAGGTATCCCACCACACACATATATAGGTATCCCCACCACACACATCTATAGGTATCCCCACCACACACATATATATGTATCCCCACACATACATATATAGGTATCCCCACCACACACATATATAGGTATCCCCACCACACACATCTATAGGTATCCCCACCACACACATCTATATGTATCCCCACCACATACATATATAGGTATCCCCACCACATACATATATATATATCCCCACCACACACATATATAGGTATCCCCACCACATACATATATAGGTATCCCCACCACATACATAAATAGGTATTCCCACCACATACATATATAGGTATCCCCACCACATACATCTATAGGTATCCCCACCACACACATCTATAGGTATCCGCACCACATACATATATATGTATCCCCACCACTTACATATATAGGTATCCCCACCACATACTTATATAGGTATCCCCACCACACACATCTTTAGGTATCCCCACCACATACATATATAAGTATCCTCACCACACACATATATAGGTATCACCACCACAAACATATATAGGTATCCCCGCCGCACACACATATATAGGTATCCCCGCCACATACATATATAGGTATCCCCACCACACACATCTATAGGTATCCCCACCACATACATATATAGGTATCACCACCACATACATATATAGGTATCCCCACCACACACATATATAGGTATCCCCACCACATACATATATAGGTATCCCCGCAACACACATATATAGGTATCCCCACCACATACATATATAGGTCTCCCCACCACATACATCTATAGATATCCCCACCACACACATCTATAGGTATCCCCACCACACACATATATAGGTATCACCACCACATACATCTATAGGTATCACCACCACATACATATATATGTATCCCCAACACATACATATATAGGTATTCCCACCACATACATATATAGCTATCCCATCTACATACATATATAGGTATCCCCACCACACACATATATAGGTATCCCCACCACATACATATATAGGTATCCCCACCACATACATATATAGGTATCACCACCACACTCATATATAGGTATCCCCACCACATACATATATAGGTATCCCCACCACACACATATATAGGTATCACCGCCACATACATATATAGGTATCCCCGCCACACACATATATAGGTCTCCTCACCACACACATCTATAGGTATCCCCACCACATACATCTATAGGTATCCCCACCACATACATATATAGGTATCCTCACCACACACATATATAGGTATCCCCACCACATACATATATAGGTCTCCCCACCACATACATATATAGGTATCCCCGCCACATACATATATAGGTATCCCCACCACATACATATATAGGTATCCCCGCCGCCACACACATATATAGGTCTCCCCACCACACACATCTATAGGTATCCCCACCACATACATCTATAGGTATCCCCACCACATACATATATAGGTATCACCACCACACACATATATAGGTATCCCCACCACACACATATATAGGTATCCCCACCACACACATATATAGGTATCACCGCCACATACATATATAGGTATCCCCGCCACACACATATATAGGTCTCCCCACCACACACATCTATAGGTATCCCAACCACATACATCTATAGGTTTCCACACCACATACATATATAGGTATCCTCACCACAAACATATATAGGTATTCCCACCACATACATATATAGGTATCCCCACCACATACATATATAGGTATCCCCGCCGCCACACACATATATAGGTCTCCCCACCACACACATCTATAGGTATCCCCACCACATACATCTATAGGTATCCCCACCACATACATATATAGGTATCACCACCACACACATATATAGGTATCCCCACCACACACATATATAGGTATCCCCACCACACACATATATAGGTATCACCGCCACATACATATATAGGTATCCTCGACACACACATATATATGTCTCCCCACCACACACATATATAGGTATCCCCGCCACACACATATATAGTTATCCTCACCACACACATATATAGGTATCCCCGCCACATACATCTATAGGTATCCCCACCACATACATATATAGGTATCCCCACCACATACATATATAGGTATCACCGCCACATACATCTAAAGGTATCCCCACCACACACATATATAGGTATCCCCACCACACACATATATAGGTATCACCACCACACACATATATAGGTATCCCCACCACATACATATATATGTTTCCCCACCACACACATATATAGGTATTCCCACCACACACATATATAGGTATCCCCACCACACACATATATAGGTATCCCCACCACACACATCTATATGTATCCCCACCACACACATATATAGGTATCCCCACCACATACATATATAGGTATCCCCACCACAA